>JABKBD010000020.1:0-178893 GCA_014182385.1 Eucalyptus viminalis | reverse complement strand
AAAAAAGAACAGAAATAGTTATTATTTGACTAGTTACGACACATGCCTCAATATTATGAAAGCTTGAGGGTGAAAGGTTAGAGAAAGAGAAGAGGATCGGCACAACAAAGAAGAGAAGGAAAAAAAAAAAGAAGAAAGAAAAAGCAACAGTGGTCGAGAAGAGATATAGTGGAGTAAGATGTTGATGATTTTCCACGTATACTCCTATAAAATTAAGACGGAAAATATTTAACCTTGCATTGAGAGAGAACCAAAGAAATAAATAACAATTAAAAATACCGAATATATACGTAGTTTGATCTAAGTGTACATCCACAAAGAAAGTTAATAGCATATAATTCACTATAAGCGGAGAACTAGAGTTATAATGACTTACATACTCGAGTGTTTTTCACACCTTGACTAAATCCAAATTCAAATTGATTATAAATAAAAAATTCTATTTACATGCAAAACACATGACACAAATCACCATTTATATATATAATATGAAGATCTCCTTTTTGTCCAGACCCTTGCTTTGTATGGCATAAAATAGAATCCTTCACTGAAATGGAAAATAATATCTCATTGAAGACCTACAAGTATCTCACTTCCGTAATACAATTCACTTCATTTCTGACACGCTTACCGGGACTCCACAAAATTTTATATAATTAATAAAGACCGGGAGCCCCTTATTTTGTCTTGTGGTGGCAGAGAACTCCTTCTTTATTTTCTTCTTTTTGTGCGGTTAAAAGGAATCTCTTCCTGTCGCCAATATAAAAGTTTAATCCTTCACCAGTAAGCGTTCGGTTAAGAGTTTCGATCCACCTTATTCAACTCAGATCGAGTTTCGCACACGGCTCATATTCGAAATATATTTTAACAAATGCATCCAATGTGCTGTCTTCATCACCTTCGACTTTTTTGCGATTTGTAGGATTCTGCAAGCACCCCAAACCCAATGATGTCTGCATCAAGCGCAACTCCCTGCATCACACTATTAGAATCATTACCGTCTCAACCCCACTAAGGTCGATTTAACCGGTCCCCTTAATGTTATTTGTGAGCTCCAACCTCTCCACTGCTCATCTCAAGTTCAAACCTCCCCATTGCTCAAGCTTTTCGACCATCCCCTCTCTAGAATTTAGGGTTTCATTTTGAAATGAATTCTAGGAATAAAAGGCCAAAAAGGATATTATATATGTTGGAATTAAGTTTCTTATAGAAAAGCCATGTCACAATCCCACGTAGCAATTCACTAGAGTAGACACTTAAGTCAATGATTTTTCATTAATGTGGCACTCAAACGAGTGTTGTACAAAAATTATGATATTTATAGTATCATTATCCCCTTTAAATTGTAATATATGTGCTTTAGGATGAATAGGATGCCATAATATTTCTGAAAAGTCACATTTGTAGCGAGAAGTAGAGAAAAGTATATAAAAAAAAATCTTAAATCTATTTCATCGATATCAATTCAATCATAAATATTTTAATTATACTAATTTAGTCCTAAATCATTGATACAAATTCATTTCATTCAATCAATTCAAGCTAGAAATTATTGATGTGGATGTCGGCTATCCTACGTGGCAAGACCAACACTAATGTGAACATATTTAAATAAAATTGATTTTTCATTTATTTTTCCCTTTTTTTTCCTATTTTTTTTTCTTTGGACTTTGGCTGGCCATTGGTCATAGGCCAAGGCACAACCCTTGCAGCTTGGGCGAAGGTGGCCCTTGTTGGATCTAGCTTGGGCTCAACCCTTGCCCAAGCGATGAGGATCCACCACAATCCAAATAAAAAAGAATAGGAAAAAAAAAAAGGAAAGAAAAAAAGAAAAAGAAAAAGATTTTAAAAATAACAATAAAAAATAAGAAAAATTTAAAAAATTTAAAATTTTTTATGTTAGCGCCAATCATGCCACGTGAGATGACCGATGTTCATGTTAGCGATTTCTGGCATAAATCGATTGGATGGATTGAATTAATAGGAATACAAAAAGGTTTAAGATTAAATTGGTTTAATTAAAAGATTTATGAATGAATTAGTATTAATGTAATAAATTTAAGTTTTTTTGGTACTTTTTCCCCGAGAAGCATGATATTTATGTTGGCACCAATAGTAAAACGCTTTCTCAATGCCAAGAACATAACTTAGTGTTTAAAACCCCTCTGTTGCAAAATAAGGGCACAAGGACAGGAATCCCAGAGGGTACTGCCAACTCTCTTCGGCAGTAAAAGAACATGATAATCTTCATTCAACTTGCCAACTTTAACAAAACAGCTGTCATATTTGAAATTTGAACACGTTGCGGATGTATCCCAAGACGGTTTCGATATCAAGCCATGAATATCATAATTATGCTGAAGGAGTGGGATTGGGATAATGACGAGGGAGGCTTTGTCACTACATAAGCAAGGTCTTTCTTTTTTCTAAAACTTGGAGAATTTCTCTTTTTACTAACGTGGAACTTAATATTTTGACTGGGCGGCATTTTGTTCGAAAACGAGAAACCTGTCTTTGATTCTACAGATAGTTGGATTTATCTGAGCACCAAAGCCAGTTCATATGTGTTTCGAGTGCGATGCTTACCACCCGATGCCTGATAATTATCGAAACATTCTAACTCCATAAAAAAGTGGCATGAAGGCATCGCTTGTCCTTACTTGCTTTTTTTTTTTTTTAAAAAATGTTCAATCAATTCTTTTTTTTTTTTTGGTTCCATCGCTCTTTCGTTAACATTAGCCGTTCAGCTTAAAAAGTGAGACTGCTGACGTAGCCGTTTAAGTGCTATGCTAGCGTCATAAGTGACTTGCTACCTCAAAATCCTTAACAAAATAAATACTTTTTTAGTATCAGAAAAAAAGGAAAATTTGAAAAGAGAAAACATAATAAGTAAGATAGAGATAGAAGAGAGAGAGGAAACTACAACAAGGGTGCGTCTAGTGCACATTAAGGGTAAGCCGTCCTCGTCGGGCCACCATTGTCGTGAGGAAGACCCTTCCTAGTCTCTCTCTCTTTATAAGAATCTTACCAAATGTATTTCTATCATGAATGAAAATTTTATGGAGTTATCGAACGTGTTCTTTTATTTAGAAATTATTCCTGAGAACAAAATTAAAAAAAATCATTTCTGATAAAAAATTGTTTCTTGGGATAGAATTATCACTAAACATGAGCATGACAATTAACTGACCTCACCAGGCTCTAGGCAATGGCATACAATAATAAGACTACCCAAATTGACTAGGATCAATCCAAGCCCAACTAACATGAAAGAGTGTTACTTATGTTTTTTGTCGATAGGTGAGTCTAAGCCATAATTCTGTCTCAATGCGATGTCCCCATTAGATCCACATATTAAACACCTCAAATTGCAAGGGGCGATGGCATGTTTTGAATGACTTGTAAAGGAGGTTTACTATCAGGGGTTGGGTGAAACGAAATATAAAGATTGAAATTTTTTGAAAAATTAAGGTGGATACGAGTCCAGCGTACCTTAACCCTTGATGTCGAATAATCTTCAGTGAGAACTGTGTGATCTACAAGCTCAAATGCACCGAATTCAATTATGCACCCAGAACTTCTCGCGATTGGGAGATAAGGTACAAGAAAACAGGCTAAAAGTTCGGAGCCGAGCGCCCGATGGAGATGGAGAGCCGATCCGACAGTAGAGGGACCACCGGACCAACATGCAGGGACGAGTCAGGTGGGCCCCATCCTACGTCTCTGTTCCCTCGTTCAAGGGGAAGCAGGCCATTTTGCCACAGTTAATCCGCATGTTATCATACTCACTTCGACGCACAAAATAACAAATAAAGAAACAAATATGAATATAGAAAAAATACTATACATATAGGGCGTTAACTCTATAATACAATATGAAAACATTCTCCTTACAAGCCTAAAGGCTGTAATACCGCTTACCAACTCATTTTCCGTGAATCACTGAAGTTTGCCCTAGTGGCCACCCTTCTAGCATGGAAGGGAGAGGTAGGGGTTCAAATCCTCACATTTTTAGGGGTTGGGGCGAGGACAAATTAGTTTTGAGTGTGAGTTTCGACTTCCACGCTCTGCAAGGAGGTAGGGCAAAAATCTAAGAATGAGAGTTATAATAGAAGTAAAGTAGAATCGATAAAAAAAAAAAAAACTCATTTTCCGTAATTGGAGCTAGAAAAAGCCTCTCAATAAGGGGAAAAATCACCCCCATAGAAAAAGATGAAAATTCAAAAATTTAGCTACTATTGTATTACAAACACCATTTGAGTTTACCATCGGCCGTGGTGGCTCTGCTGGGTAGGCGTCAGGCCTTGTAGGGGAGGTCGAGTGTACAGCACAAGGAGGCTGGCGGATCATTAGGCGATTGACGCGTGCCGTCGAGTGGTGGTTTCTCCGCTAGCGTCACCTGGGAGTTTACGTGGTGGCAATGCGGTTCCTCCAAAGATAAAAAAAAAAAAAAAAACACCATTTGAGTTTTTAATGGCAAATTTCTTTAAAATCTAGCAAAAAAACACAAAAATATACGCGAGTGCAAAGACAGCAACTTCAGCGTGTCATCCTTATTGACACGAGACAATGCTGCGTTTATAAGACAATTTTTGAATTGTTTTTTTTTGTTCATACGGATTTATTAATCACCAATCGCAAAAAATTAATGGAAATAGTGCAAATCTTCTAGGCTAAGTACAAGCAAGCTCAGTGCATATATATATATATATATATATATATATGTTAAAATTGAGAAATAAGAATTCATTACTCCTATTCAGACATTGATGCGTAAAAACTAAATGATGAGATTAGACTCACTCTTGCTTTCACCGTCTGATTATTCTACTCATGAACGACGGTCCGTCGATTGTAAATCCGACTGTCGACATCAAAGGGCTTGGATCTTTTACCGTCGCAAACACTTAACCCTAACATTCTAATTTTAGTGAAACTCTCGCACTTCCCCCTAGTCGAGCAGACTCCCCACCTCACTCCTCTCTGTCTCTCTGTCTCTCTCTCTGGTAGGCATCGAGCCCAGCGATTCCAGCGACCTAGGGTAGAGTTCCCACGACGATGGCATTGCTCCCAGCTCTCGCGATGGAGATTGCGATCCCAGTCTTTGCTGTCATCGGGATCGTGGTCTCCCTGTGGCTGTGGCACCTCGGGTTGCGCAATAGCGACAAATACAACAAGGAAGAGCCACCCTCGGACGCCCAAGAAGCTGCTGAAGAAGACGCGTATGCTGCGACAAAGAAGGACGTCTCTGAAGGTGACTTTATACACATCCTATAGCTTCACAACTTGTCTGCTTTATGGAACTTTTCCTTCTTGCTGCACTCGGGATTGTTAGTTGGACATTCTCATGCATTTCAGATCTTTCGGTAATGAAATACCGTGGTCGCGTTGTCCAATAAAGCTTGTTACTTTTAGCACATGTTCGTAGTCCGAGAGAGAGAGTAAAAAACGAGGACATAGAGTAAAGTACATTTGACTTTTCTGGGTTGCGAGTCTTTCTTTTTCTGGGCAAAGAGAGGTTGTAGTTCAACCCCTCCTTTCTATGTAACCTCACACTGTTCATTAGCAGATTTTTTCGGGTCAATCTCGCATCTGCCTGAGCAATGGCAACAAATTTGAGTCTTGTAATCTGATAATGAGCTTCTTCTGTTCCTTGTGGGGCGAGTCATTATTAGGGTTTGTCACAGCTGCTAGAGCTTGAGCGACGTATCTGAACACAGTAGTATAATAGTCACTCATGCAGATCTCTTCTTAGGAAGATGGTTGGAATGATATGTCGTGTTAACTGCTGTGGCTGTTGTCCTTTTGGCTTTTGCCATTCGTCTTATTTTCTCAACAAGTTTGCGCTTTGCTTGTATTAAGTAAATTCACATGGTGTGCACGTCACGTCAATGTCTTCGTCTCTTTACTTGGCTGTAGGCTTCCACGGGACTGGGAGGCATTTTATATTATCGCATTACCCGACAAGAATGCTCATAATACAGCATAGCTGATTCAAAAGTACATTTGATTAATGTTTGGGGATAACCTATAACCTACGAATAGTTATTCATTTAAAAGATTAATTGATTTATTAGCTCAAGAACTGGTTTGAGTAAATCAAAACTCGGTGTTGCAATTGGGCACATGTACATCCGTAAGACAGATTACATTTGATGACGGCCTAAGGGTGCGCTCATATTGTTGAAAAGAATTTCTATGAAAAGGATTTTCTAGACTTTCAGATGTTTGGAACGATCAAATTAATAAATCAGTTAAATAATCATTTTCAATCAAAGAAAGTGCTTGTTCTTAAAAATCAAGAAAGAGATTTCTCCTTCCTAACAAGAGGAGTTATTCATGTCACTCGGTGGCAAAGAACTTCAACCAAGCTTAGAGCTTCAATGAATCTCTCTCTCTCATTTGCTTCCATAATTTGTTTTCTCTATTGACAAATCGACAAGTCATGTTTTCATTTATTATAAAGCAATATATTTAACCTGTGATTTATGTCAAGTTGCCAGGGCCCAATTAGGCTGCGCATGGCAACATTTCTTGGCCGGGGAACAAATTTTTTTTTTTTTTTTTTCATAAATAGTTCTTTTCTATTTCTATTATGGGGAACAATTTTTATGTAAAAAAACCCGTTTGGTAACTACACAAAATTTTTACTCTAGAAATAAAAAAAGAATAGAAATGCGTTTGGTAAAAAACAATTTCTTTTTATATTTATTTGTTTTTTATTTTTGTCCGTAGACTGCCGCCACCGCCGGACGCCGCCGGCCGACTGCCGCCGCCGATCGCCGCCGCATGGCCCATCGGCCGCCACCTCCCGCGGCGACGGCGTCGGTCGACCTCCAACGGCCGGCGACAACCGGCGGCAGCGGCTGGCCGGTGGCCGGCGGCGTGGCGGCGGTCGGTCGGCGGCGGCGGCGGTCGGTCGGCGGCGGCGGCGGCGACGGTCGGCCGGTGGCGGCGGCGGCGGCGGTGGCGAGCGATGGCGGCGGACGGCGGTCAATGGCGGTCAGCAAGAGAAGAATAAAAAAAAAAAATTCACTTATTTCTTAAACTTGTTCCCGGGAACAAGAAGCAACTTTTTTTTACTTCTCATTTCTATTCCAAAACCATTCCCGGGCTAACTTTTTGTTCTCGGGAACAAAAAACTAACTTACTGTTATCAAACAGGTTTCTATTCTTTTTTTGTTCTGGGGAAGAAAAGAATAGAAATTCTTGAGCTGGGGAAGGTTACCATGCGCAGCCTTACCAGCTCCTCACTCCAGTCATTGGCATTTGAGTTCGAGTCCATCGAGGCCAGGCCTAGGTCCCTAATTCCCACCCTTGGGTTTATAGTGGCTGAGCCCGAGAAACCTTGGTTCCTCCAATTGAGACCACAATAGCTAGGCCCAAGTCCCCATAGGTCGAGGCCTTGTCCCCCAACGCTCAACCCGGGGTCCTCCGAATTGAGTCCAGGTTCCTGATGGTGGGGCTTGGTCCCCTCGAATCTTAGCCCAAGGCCTTGGCATCATGCCTGGGTCTTTGCCAATCCCACCCAAGTCCCCGATACCCCGACGCCCGAGCCCAAGTACCCCAATGCTGAGCCTCGAACCTCATATCCCAATTTAAATCATAAGATAAAAAATTAGTCGTTTGAAATTTTTAAAAGCATAGAAGTTAAGGAAATTTAATTCGATAACACTATATCACACAACTATCGCATGATTTAAAAAAAAAAACAAAAGCAATAATTTTTAGTTCATTTGAAATTCAGCTTAATACCGAAAAATATTGTCATTTTCTAGAAAAATGACTTATTCGAACATGGTTTGCAGAAATGTCAAGTTATTCGTGAAACAAACGGAGCCTATGTTTAATTTCTTTCTTCTATCTGATTTGTATAAGTTATAGGAAGCTTGGTATATGCAAATAATGACACAACGGTTCTAATGTGAAATTAATTTTTTTTATTTCTTTTATTTTTTTCCAATCATTTTTCCCTGGTTGTTGTTCACCCTTCTCCTCTTCTAGTTCTAACATCTAGGTTCAGTTCTAACTTTAGTTCTGATATTTTTCCATACTCTCGATTTTATTTCTGGCTCTAACCTACCGTTTACTATTGTAGGTCATAATCTATTTCTACTTTCTTCTTTGTTTGTAATGCTTTAATTTAATGTTTAAGATGTATTTACATAATATTCTGGATCTGGAACTGTATATTGAATATTCAGTTCTTTTTATTTCATTAATTATTTTACAGAACTAGGTACTTTCATTCTTTCATCCCCGTCCCCCTTTTGCCCCACTCATTCTGTTCTCGTCACTCTTCCGCTGGTTGGATTTACACTTACACTGTCCAGCTTGCCAAAGGTGAATCGTAACATAAACCATATCATCTTTTGGGTTACTTTTTTGGAGGCGCTGTAGGTTAGGCTTTCTTATTTCTTGGAACTAGGTTCAACAAAACTAGGCAGCGGAATAAAGTAACTGGATTTAACTGAGTTATGCCTTATTTCGTCACAAATGACGTAGAATGTCAAGAATCAGATTTGTTGCTTTATTTGCTTGATAGAGAGGACTCAATTGTCGTTTGTGATTGTAACAGTTGTGGAATCCTTTCTGTCAACGGAGTACTGGTATGCTGGAGTTTTCGTGGTTGCTTTTGCGATTGTAATCTTCCTCTTACTTGGCTCTGTTGAGAGCTTCAGCACCCAAAGCCGGCCTTGCAAGTTTGATCCTTCAAACACGTGCAAGCCTGCACTTGTCACTGCCTCTTTCAGTACAGTTTCATTCCTACTTGGTGCTTTCACATCAGTCCTCTTTGGTTTCCTTGGCACGAAAATTGCTATATATGCTAACGAAAGGATTGCCTTGAACGATGAAAACATCGCTGGAAGAACTTTCAGGTCTGGTCCAGTTATGGGACTTACTTTTGCTGCCATCGATCTTCTTGTGCTCTATCTTGCGATCAATCTGTTCAAGTTGTACTATGGCAATGACTGGGAAGGTCTTTTTGAGGCTATTACCGGTTATGTTCTTGGTGGATCTTCCATGGCTTTCTTTGGAAGAGCCAGTGGTGGAATTTATGCCAAGGCTGCTGATGTTTGTGTTCATCTGGTTAAAGGAATTGAACAGAAAAACCAACAAGCTGTATGTACTCTCTTACTGTAGCTTTATCTATTAAGTACATTATTCACTTTTAGTCATAAATGGGATTGACCTTAATCATTCAGGTGACTGCTGATTATGTTGGTGATATTGTTGGAGATATTGCTGGTATGGGACCTGATCTTTTTGTCTCTCACGCCAAATCATCCTGTGCTGCCCTTGTTCTTGCTTCCATCTCTTCTTTCGGAATGGAACACAACTTCACTGCTATGTGTTATCCCCTGCTTATCAGCTCTATGGGTATTCTTGTTTGCTTGATCTCAACTTTCTGGTGGGAAATCAGGCATGCATCGGAAACCAGGCCTGCATCGGAAATCAGGTCTGCATCGAAGAAGGGACAATTGAAGAAGGGACAACTTATTATTTCCACTATTCCAATGACTATTGGTATTGCTATTGTTAGCTGGATTGCTCTGCCCTCATCAGTCACCATTTACAACATTGGATTGCCGAAAGTTGTGAAGAACTGGTAAACTCTTTGATGATACATTTACCTTCTGATCCTAAATGCAGCATTCTTCTAATGTGAATTGGAACATGCTTTAATGTCAGCGGGCTTTTACAGGATTAAGTCAACATGTTGAGCGTATGCTGTTGCTAATTATGGATATGATCTTGCAGGGAGCTGTTCTTGTGTGCAGTTGTCGGTCTTTGGGCAGGGCAAATTAGTGGGTTTGTCAATATAGATTACACCAACAACAACCCCAGGTGTTAAATCTGCTAAATTAAATGAATGATATGAATCTTTACAACTGTTGATGGTCATGTGCTGACCTAGTAATGATCCTCATTTCAGCCGCTATCTCCAACGTGTTTATGATGCTGCCAACACTATCCGCAGCTGTCTCCCAAATAAAGTTGCCAGCTTTTTCCAATATTTTGATTCCAATGATTTCTGCCAGGATCTCCGAGACGTCCTCAAGGACGTCGGTGTTACCCCTGTCTCTGTCAGTGTCCCATTTCTTACCGCCTTTAGCATTTTCTTGAGTTACCGTTTTGCTGCCACGTATGGAATTGCTGTGGCTGCCCTTGGGATGCTAAGTACCACTGCCACTCGATTGGCCATAGATGCTTCCGGTTCCATCAACAACAATGCTGAACGTACTAGGATGGGTCACAAGGGACCCCCTAAAGCTGCTGGCAATCCTACAGCTGCCATTGGAAAGGTACAGGCAATCCACTTCATGTGATTATAGTATTGACAATGTCCTGTTGTCCTTTTAGTAGCTTCGTTTGATAAAATCCATAACATAGCAGAGGAAAGGGTGTCTGTGCGTTGGAACTTTTCATGAGATTACGTTCACGTCATCCAGAATCTGTGCACATTGTCCAATTATTTTCTTTTTCACCATAAATGACTAAATATTACGTTAGTTATGCGAGTCATTTTGGATTCTTGCTGGAGTGGCATAATGTTTGGCTATAATCGCCTCTATTTTCCTTTAGGTGCTGCCTTTCATCTATCGTTCTCAATGTTAGCCCCGCTGGCAAGTTCTACTTTCCTTTTGTTTAAATCTAATGTTGGAACCCTTTTTCGTTTCTTATCTGGTATGTAGGGATTCCCCCTTGAATCAGCTGCCCTGGTGTCTATCGCTCTGTTGGGCGCATTTGTGAATCATCCAGCAATGTCGTCTTCTGTTGATGTTCTAACACCGAAGGTCATGTTGTCTTCTGTTGTTGTTCTAACACCGAAGGTCATCATCGGTTTGATCATGGGCACCTGGCTTCCTTACTGTTTCTCTGCTATGACTATGAAATGTGCGGGACGTACAGGATTCAAGATGGCTCTGAAGGTCTGTGCGCACATTGAAGTTCCACTAGAACCTATCAATACGCACACTCTAAGAAAACCTAAAAAAGATAAACTCTCCAAAATTTCAACTGAGGCATCTTTCAGGGGGGCGATTATATCTACTGCCCTTGTCATGTTTACACCACTTATCATCGGGACCGTCTGTGGTGTGGAGACACTATCTGGTCTTTTGGCTGGCTCTCTCAGTTCCGTTGTTCAGGTAGTCTTTACCAAAGCAATCAATTCCATCTATTTTGGTTTGCGTTGCTCAAGGTATCTCTCTGTTGAGAATCACTGCCTCTCTCTTCCATTTCCAGATCTTTCTCTCTTGGCCTAGATAATTCCAGAATAGTTTAGTCCTTTCTTCATCCAAGCAAGTTGTGGCGTAAAAATAAATTGCCAGTGATATCTGTATTGGAATTATATAGAAAAAAAATGAAAGTCGGGTTAGTTCACCGACTTTACACCCTATAAACAGGAGTGATTGCTACCCTGTGGAGTATGCAGCAAGAAGAAACCGTAGTGCGTAGGGTGTTGAGTCGTAGTGGGTGGCGTTTTACAAAAAGTGTAGTAGAGGAAAATGGCGGTTCCCATCGTGTAGGCATAGGAGTCTCCAGAAGGGCTGTGTCCCTCCGTTGTGCGTGTGTAGAAAAGCAAGAGCGATTTGCAAGTGTGAATGAAGTGAGAGACTTGTTAGAGTGAGTGTGAACCAAGCGTGTGCATTTATAACAAATATATCATAATAAAGGTATTTTACCATTTAGAAAAATAGTGTTGGATGTTTTTGCGGAAGCGTGTGTGTGCAAGTGTGTATGTGTGAATAAAAGTGGAACACAAGGCAAGGGGAGAATGGGTAAAAAGAGGCTCTTATTATGAAAGTTTTTATTACAAAGGAAGGAGTGTGTGTAGTTTTTTTCAGCTATATAAAACACACACCTCAACTCCTATTTATAGTTGTGAATCACCGCCATCCTTCACCGACATTGAGTACAAAATTAATATAAAATTACAGCTGGCTTCTTGTCTTCTGCTTGTTGCGACTTCTTCCGCATCTTCTGGTGGCTTCTCAATTATTCTTCATTTTTCTATTCTCTCGGCTGCCCACGTACTCTAGATCATTCTTTCTTCATGGTCAAGCAGCCATTGTTGACTTTCATTCAAGATTTCCCATGCACAAATTTCCCATGCACGAGACTTCTCTAGTTTGTTCTCCTTCAGCCGCTATTCTTGACTTTTCTTTTGCTTTTTGCTGCCCACGTACCAGAAAGTTCTTCAATATTTGAGTCTTCTTGCATTTTCTTGCATGCACGTACGAGAATCTTCTACTTTATCTTGGACAAATTGTTACCGCCATTTTTTCTTTCTCCATTAAGTTTGGTGTAGTCTAGATCTTTTCAAAAATGGATCATTTTTTAACGAATAGCCAGTGCTCGATTTTCTCAACGAAAGTAATATCAGAGCTGCGAATCTGAAGTTCAACAGTCTCTTGATAGAATGCTTGTTAAATCAGGCTAGGATATGGTAGTTTCTTCATTGTTGGACAAAATTTGTGTAGGTTGGTGAACTGCTATCATCATTTCTATGACAATGTGGGAGCTTCGCATCAGTTGTCTCATTTGATTGTAGTATTTTCCTGATGAATATTATTCTGTGGGCTTGGTTTCGAACAGATTACTATATCTGCATCCAAGACTGACGGAGCATGGAACCAAGCGAAAGTGTACGTTAAGGTATGCAGCTGCTCCAACAGAACCACAGCTAGCTTTTGTCGATTATACACGTCTGTGGTGGTTCACTGACCTACTGAGAAAACTTCTGGCTTAACAGATTTTTTTTCCTCAATATCTTGAATTTGCTTTCAGGATGGTGCTCGGGAGTATGCGAAGAAACTTGATGGAGGATCGAGCCTTCGCAGTGCAGCTAAGAGGGGAGAAGCCGTTGGCAATCCTAAGAAGGACACTTCAGGCCCACCACTCAATATCCTCATCCAGCTAATGGCAGTCGAGGCGCTCGTGTTCGCTCCCTTCTTTGCTATTCACGGTGGTCTGCTCTTCAAGTTTCTCTGAGGGAGAGAACGGACGACTTCCCTTGTGTAGCAGCAGCGACAGCGTTGTCATCGACTCAATCTGTACTTTAGCATCTATTCCGTACTGTTTGCACGAGCTTGTAAACCTCTTTAGCTCCTCCACTGCTTCAGACAATTCGAGCAAAAACTTTTGAGTAAGGTTTTGGATTATCCAAATTACTCGGTTGGATTTGATTAAACAAAATCCAGAACAAGAATGAGAGGGGTGGTCTTGGCCATTCAAAGTAGAAATACGACGTGATGATAATAATAAGTTGAAAGCTGCTTAAACACTTGGGTGCTAAAGCATATATCTAGTGCAACATCTTGGCTAACTCACCCCACGTAAAGGTGAAGCGGCATTCAACAAGAATCGCGCACTAATCCAAAGTACACAAACCCTACTTTAAATATGGTGCAACCGGACATGCGAGCCGGGAAGGGCGGGACCATAAAGAAGAGCATCGACCATGGAGGGAGGACTTAACTTGACGCCGGTGCCCGTGTGAATATTCTGATCGACGGAGCATGCGGATCCATATGATGGGATAATGTGGTAAAGTATCTGGTTGGATTAAGACGCCTTTCTTTCTTTATTTATTTTTGAGAATTTTTACTCCCACAATCAATCTTTAATTTTGTTATCTTTTCGAATACAGTTTTTACTCACTCTCTGAATACTAAGAAACTGGACAAGAACTAATTAACCGCTAAATAAAGGGGTAGTAACATGTCTTAGAAGCATATCTTATGTCAAACTTAAACTTGTTTGCAATCCGGAATTACCCACATTCTCGAACCAAAGTTATAAAATTAACTATATTTTTTTCGATTTATATTGATATAATAAATTGATAAAATATGTGGGTTAGGTGTGCCAGCCTTTTGGACGTAACTCATCCTATCTCTTTTCTCACATTTTTTTTTTCTGTGCGTAATTTAATATTTGAGTTAAAGCATCCTCAAGAAAATATGATAAACAGACATACAGTCTTCCAAGTTCCAAGCCACTTGGCAAAAGAAGAAAACTAATTAGGCATAAAGTCAATCCGTGATTAGTTGTAATCAATTATGTGCGTGACAGAATTTTGCGATTTCCGCCATTAATTATTTCTTTTATCCACTACTTTTTTTGGTCGGATTTTATCCACCACATTGGAAGTGCATATATAGCAATTTGTAATTTTTTTTTTGTTTATTCATTGTTTTGAAAGTTGCAGTGCTCGTCGTCATGGACAAATTCAAAGGCCAAGTGAATGTTTAACCACACTGTGTTTTTCTCACCTCAACTTGCCTCAATTGGACAAGATTTTTTTTTTCGGTCAAATCAATTGGACAAGATAGTGGGACTAGAACTGCACTATGTTTCCTTGAAACTTCCAGTTATCCGTGAAGTAAACAGAGCCTAGGCTAAATGTATCTCTTTGGTATATGAGATCTCAAATTCTATAAATTGACTTGAACCATTTTTTTATTTCAAAAGAAGCAGAAACAACACTAGCAAACGAATTCAGAAGCAAATGCAACATTCCTCTCCATTTTATTGTAAAACCAACACTTATGGACCATTTCTCGGGTAAAAAGGAGGCAGCTACACATAGATAATCACCTATGATGCCAAAGAAAACTAGTGGAACGACAAGGAATCAGATGGTCTCTCCTCAGCAAGAATCAGATCATTGCAGTTCAAGCTCTCAAAGCTCATACATCAGCAGGACCCACTGTGAACCTGCACGAGTAGCAACAACAGGGATGCCTATTCAGACACCGACTTCTCTACCGGACCCAGAAGAACATTGGATGAGAGTAGCTCTTAGTGTAAGAGTTTTCCTAATGTGGACTAAATTAATTGATATTGTAATTTACTGTTTTTACGGTTATCGTAAAACATGGTTGGTCTAAGGTGAGATATAAGGTTTCTTAATTAGTCTAATATGGGACTGGCTAGTGTGGGCCTTGTTAAGCCTGGCCCGTAATGAGGGGGCCTGGCTGGAAACTCTATAAATAGTACCCAAGTCTCTCCTCTAACCCTAATTCTCACATTATCCTCACCTAAGTGGCGTTTACCTAACGCTAAACGTGAGGGGGGCCGCCTCATTGAGCCAGTGATACGGAGGGCAATAGAGGAGAATGACTTGATGTGTGGATCCCCTTGATATATGTGGGTAATCCTTTTTTCTGCTTTCGCTTTATATTCGATGGATCCCAAAATAGGTGCGTTAATCTTTCTACTCAATTATGCATGCTCTTGTTCTGGTTATGGAGATCTTGGGGTTGCACAAATTTGCGTCCAACATGTGGTATCAGAGCAACTATAACCCTAGAACTTGAACGCAATTGGTTTTGCCCTAATTTGTACGGATTTACCATAATTTGTATGGATCTACCTAATTTGTATGGATTAGCCCTAATTGGTACTGATCTTGTCATAATTTGTGATTTTCGAGACTTTTTGTTCAATAAAAATTAAATTAAATCACAAATTTGGATTGGGGGAGACGAGACGAGCAAGAGGGTCGGCGGTGCGTTGCCGGGGGATGCCGCATGCGCCCCCACGCGCAGCCACACGCCGCCTGGGCGTCGAACGCGCGCCGCGCGTGAGCCCCACGCGCCGCGCACTCAGGCGGCGCGTGCAGGCGCGTGGGGGCTTATTTTGGTGCGTGGTTGGCGGCGTTGGACTCGTATGGTGATTTCCTATCTTGTGTTATATTTATTTTATATGTTTGGCGGTTTTATTGATGTGACATTGCATATGGAATCCTAAATACGTGTATTTTTAGTGTATTTTTACGTATTTTTCTTGTATTTTCTGTGATTTTGGAAATACAGGTGATGGGTTACTAGTATGTTATCACATAATAAAAGGTGTGATTCATCAATAAAAATCAAACTTTATTGTGAACTGAAGCTGGCTTAATGAGATACAATTCGTATGAGATTGTATTTGAGCTATGTATTGAGTTGATGAGACAGTAAAGATTATGAAACTTTTGTTACTCAAGTATACTCCTTTACACACTGGTAATCTTTGAATGATAGACGACTTAAGGACTTGTGACCAAACTGATGTACTGATTAACACATCTGCTGAATGTGGGTAATGCATGTCAATTAAGTTACTGCATATTGTACATGAACTCATTTGGTCACTTGTTAATGTCTATCAAGTTGAATATTTTTTATGGTTAAGGAGTATGACAACATTTATGCAGAGCAATAGTATCTACTGTTAAATTTTAGATATTTGGTTCTCTGGTTTGACTCAATTAATAGGCCACTGGTTGAAGTAATGATATTTGTTACCTAAAATTGATTAATAAATCAGTTGTTGGCCTTGGAGTCATTTTTGCCTTATGAACTCATGAGTGATAATGGATCAGCTGTCAAACTTGTCGATTTGGTGTACCTTGTATTACTATTGATGTTAATTTGTGAGAGATATTATAGATCAACATTCTTTTTATGTTGTTTTGGTAATATGTAATTGGGGTGCATAAGAGATGTTTTATTCTCTGTTATGAGATGTTTCTTGTGTTACTGTGATAAATGATCTCATTGGAATCTGTCTTTTAGGTTCGCTATATATATATGTATGATTAATTTTTTATTAATGAATAAAGCAATGTAATTAGCATGATATGTGATTTTGGTAATATGCTGCCCCTATCACTAAAGTTAAAATCACATATATATGGTATATGTGAGGAGTAAAGTTTATATCCCTGGTATGAGAGAATTTCAATGATTCAATTGAGTAGTGACCACCAAAGTGGCATGCTTGATTGAGTTTGAGAAATTTCGGTCTCGTATGATGATTGGGATGTCTCCTGATCTAATGTGTAATCATACTCCCAAAGGAGGTGATTGTGTATTAGTTCATGGAGGGATACATGATAGTGTGGTGGAGGAGTGACTGATTCTAGTGATTCATATGCCCAAAGGTGATGAATTCACGAAGAATTGGAATATATTCTCATAATCGCTATCATGTGGGGAGTGTACAACTGCATGTCATGTATTCTGCCCAAATGTGATTATATGATTATGCATGTAACTCTCTGGATGTGTACTTGTATGTCAAGTTACACAGTGCTCACATGATACTAATTATATACATTGCTTGATTTTTAGTCACATTTTCTATAATTAATAACTTCATTATTATTGAGGTTTTTACTGCTTCAAATTTTAAGTTATGGACATATGATTTGCTGCTTGAGAAAAGAGCAATAGAATTTGTTTACTGTCCATGAGAACACTTGAAAAGAGGTTTGCTTGCGGATTGCACTGCTATAAGATGATGGAAGCCTTAGTTGCTTGAAATTATGTATTGTCTGATATTTAAATTAGGACACATCTGCAAAGATTGTGTTTAAGTCTTAATGACATATACATCTCGTATATGATTAAAAGGTTGTCAGGTTTAACATTGGCTATGAGTATTTTGGCAAGTATGACAATGCGAAATAACTTAAAGGGTCATTTATCAAATACTTGGTAGATTCTGGGGTGGTAACTTAATTACTATGCCTGAAAATCTTGACAAAAGATTCACTCGAAATTATTTTGTATCTTACCTAGATTGTTCAAAAGGGTATTGATTTTATGACCTTAAAGAAGATACAAGAATTATGGAATCACATACTCTAAAGTTTCTAAATATTGACGTAATTGTAGAGGATAGCTGCTCTCAGACTATTAAAGATAATAGTATGATGGAGGTTACTATGTTTTTGTCTTTACCTATACAGATAATTATGGAATCTCATGTACCATAGACTAAACTTGTTGAGGTTCAAGGTATTATTCTTGATATAGTTTATAATGAAATTTCTTAAACCTCTCAAGTGCAGAATGAAGTGGTTGCAGCTTTATTAAGGAGATTTGTTAATGAAAGACGATCGTTATACCATCAGACTATATAGTCTATTTGTGAGAGCATGATTACAATATCCACTATATGGTTGATGTAATGACATATTTATAAATGTCGTTTCTTATTCTCAATCAAGTATGTGATTAGATGCCATAAAAGGCGATATACAATCTATGAAACATCATAGTGTTTGGAAACTAACTTACTTGCCTAAAGATTACAAGTTCATTAGTTGCAAATTGGCGTACAAAATTAAAAGAATTTCAAAGAAAGATTGTGGAATTTAAAGCCAAATTGGTAACTAAAGTTTTCACTCTGAAAGAGGGGTGGATTGTTTATAGTGAAGAAATAAATATTTCTTTCTAGTATTTTTAAAGATTCTTTCGAGTGAATGTGGTATTAATAATTTATTTTGATATGAAGTTACGCCAAATAGATGCTTTCAGAGTGAATGAAGAAATAAATATTTCTTTCTAGTATTTTTAAAGATTCATTACATTAATAATTTATTTTGATATGAAGTTACGCCAAATAGATACAAAATCTATATAGTGCAACTGGATGATTTTGCAGCAGATTTAAGTAAACTTGTATGTAGACTGAAAAGTTCTAATTCATGGTCTTAAGCAAGTTTCCAGACAATATTATTAAAGTTTCATAGTGTTATTATTTTGTTCAATTGAGAACAAAGTAATTCAATATACTGCAAGGTCAGTGGGAGGAAATTTATTTTTTCTCATACTTTATGTACATAATGTTTTGCTTACAAGTTGTGACCTTGAGACATCTTATATCCTTTGTACTGAGGTCTGTAAGGATTGTTTTTGCCATATTATATTAGATTTTCTCGGAGGACATTTGCTGATTGTATATTGGAAATATTCAATATACATCATTGCAAGCCAGGAATTGCTCCTGTTGTTAAGGGTGATGGACTAAATCTATCACATTGTCCTTATTTAGATATTGAGAAAATCTAATTAATGGTGTACCTTGTGTCGGTGCACTTAAAAGTATAATGTATGCTCGAATTTGCACTAGACTAAATGTTGTCTTTGTGACGGGACTTCTAGGCAGATATCAATCAAATCCAAGACGCAATCACTGGGTTGCTGCCAAGAAGATTTAAAGGTACTTAAAGAAGACAAGAGATTATATGCTAATTTATAGACATGTTCAATTCTTGCAGTTAGTAGGGTTTTTAGATGTAAACTTTGCTGGCTCTTCTGATGACATGCAATCAATAACAGAATACATATTTATGTTAGCAGTAAGTGTAGTAAATAAAGTTTTATGTCATCTTCTACTATGTAAGCAGTGTTAGTAACATTCTTTTAGGCTGTTACTTGGGCTTTTAGGACTCCCGAACCTCATGAAATGAGTTGATTGTTTTAACTTTATGGATAGACCCATACGGTTGTATTGAGATAACAAATTTGTAGTATTATTTATTTACTACAAATGTCTCAAGGGGTCTAAATATATGGTGGTCAAATATTTTTTACCATAAAGAAACGGTACAGAAAGGTGACTTATAATATAACATATTTTCACAGATGATGTGGTTACAGATCCACTAACTAAAGGCCTACGCCCATGTGTATTTGAGTGACATGTCATTAGCATGGGCCTAGAAGTATTTTCAGATACTGTTGTTTAGTGGGAGCTATTTTAGCTTTACTCTGATAAATGTTTCATCTGTGTTCGTTACACTTTGTAACGGTTTGATATGTATCAATTTTTGCATTCAATAAAATATTTTGAATGTATTGTTATTATGTTGAATACATATTGATAAAGTCTCAAGGGATTGTATAAATCTTGAGTGAAGGCTAGGGGCATCTGGGCATCCGGTTATTAGCCTTGTGCATATGTCTTGTGATACATAAAGAAAGGTTAACCATAAGGACAAGACATATGTGAGTTCATTAGAACCATAAAGCATTCTCTAGTGGCACAAGTTTTTGTGACACCTAAGGTAAGAGAATGGTGGCGACAAATGGGATCTCTCTATGAGAGATGTTATCCATTTGACACACTACCATATTGAATCCATATCAATAAAGTTGAGAACATTCATGACCATGAAAGGCTCTGTGTGTATACATGTAGTTACTGCCATGATTCGGTGTTTAAGACTTTATGGGATAGGATTGACTATTAAGAATTATCTCTAGACCAAATGTGCGCACATACGGTACGATTTCAATTAATATAGTCCAAGTGGGAGAATGTAAGAGTTTTCCTAATGTGGACTAAATTAATTGATATTGTAATTTACTGTTTTTACGGTTATCGTAAAACATGGTTGGTCTAAAGAGAGATAGAAGGTTTCTTAATTAGTCTAATATGGGCTGGCTAGTGTGGGCCGAGTTGAGCCTGGCCCGTAATGAGGGGGACTGGCTGGAAACTCTATAAATAGTGCTCAAGTCTTTCCTCTAACCCTAATTCACCCATGTATCCTCACCTAAGGGGTGTTTACCTAACGCTAAACGTGAGGGGGCCGCCTCATTGAGCCAGTGATACGGAGGGCAATAGAGGAGAAGGACTTGATGCGTGGATCCCCTTGATATATGTGGGTAATCCTTTTTTTCTGCTTCCGCTTTATGTTCGATGGATCCCAAAACAGGTGCGTTAATCTTTCTACTCAATTATGCATGTTCTTGTTCTGGTTATGGAGATCTTGGGGTTGCGCAAATTTACGTCCAACACTTAGTACTCTATCCCAACGTACAATGGTCAGGTGGGTCCCCCGCGTAAACTGGACCGAAAGCAGAGGGTCCATATCGAGCCGTCCAACTAATCATGACAAGGGAGTTGGTCCGCTGAGAAGAATGAAGAAAAGAATAGGCCTCATGTTTCACCACCACCATCAAGGAGTTTCCAACGACCAAGACAATAAATTGCAGAGATGCCTCACGACTTCCCTGTAGAAGCAAATGCTTGACACGTTCCATAGGAGAACCGAGAGAGATTTGAATGAAGTGACAAAGTCGGGTAAACGCCAAGTTGGCCTTTTTCATGCCCTCGTGGAAGGGATTTTGAGGCATCTACAACGCGCTAAGAATTCAAAGGCATCAAGAGGAAACAATCTAAGGGTCCAAAAGAAGAAAAAATGGCGCTGTTGGCCAAAGTTGACGCAACAAGGCATGATGAAGCTAAAGTAGCCTAGTAAAAGGCCACAGACGAAAGCTCTCAAAACATTAATCGCTAATCAAAATCAACAAGTTGTGCCCTGATAAATAGTCAACGTAGTTTGATAATCTCTCTTTTTTGCTCACTTCTTCTGAACTTTTTAATTTTATTAAATGCATGATGTCTGTTGTAAATTTAGACCTCATTCATAGAATTATCCTCAAAAGTATGGGAGATTAGTCTTCTTATTAATTAGTAACTTGATTTAAGGTCTCTGACAGCAATTAGTTCACACAGGTTAGAACTTCACATAGAAGAACCACACATTGATCAAACTTACATATGAAAGTCTCTCTCTCCCAAATACAAGCTTACTATGTAGAACAGGGACATATTTATTGATTATACGTTCCATATTTATTGATTATACGTTCCAGTTATTTATATCAAATAGCTGCATGAGCTATTTGTTCCAGTTAAGTAAAATCACATATTTTTCCACACATTCAGCCATAGGTGTTTGAAAGACATTGCCTTTTTCAAATATCCAAATATATACCTGGTTACGGCCAATGTAGGTAATCCATATGTATTTCGCAGTATCAGCACAACCGTCATGTACACATTGTTCTTCTCATCGCCGCCCTTGCTTTCTCTCCAGTTTGTGTTACCTCCTCAAGCCACCAGACTCAACGCACTATAATCAGTCATTTATCAAAATCAATTTTAGATTATGTCACCACACTCGACTAATATTGCGTGCCTCATCATCCATGTATATTACTAAATTTTATATGCTAAAAAAAATCCAAATGATTAATGGCTCATATAACGAAGAGGGTTGACATAAATTGACCATAAAAGATAAAAGGACGTAAAGCCTTTTTGAGGCGTAGCACCACAGCATTCACGGAAAGAGCATCCATAATTCTCACAAGCTGGGTAAGGGTGTTTTGTTGGATTCCATATTCTTCTGCTCTTCCTTGTAAAAAAGTAAGATGTAAATTATATGAATGTTGTTGCATGCACAACCCTTACATATATAATTTGCATGTACTAAGCAGTAAATGCTTCGACTACTATTATGAGGTTTAAAAGAAAATTCCTCATAGTCATATAAGTAAAGCTAGTAACCTGGAATTAATGAGTCTCCTCGATATGGAAGGATTACATTAAATCTATTTTCAAAAGGCAAAATAAAGTTAAATAACTTATGAGACGGCATTCATCACGATTTTTAAAACTCCCAACGAATCTCTAGTATATGATAGCCCATATGTATCCTATGTCCACTGAATCGTTAAATGTGATGGGATTTACCAGGTTTAATATGCATGTGATTCAATGGTGCATGCACCAATTTGGCAATGACACCTCCCCACGTGCGCGCCTTAATTACCACGGCATACAGACCCATGCTCTTGAAGGTGGCCCAATACGCATACCTATTGATTTTGATCGAAGTCTTAGGCTGGGAAAGGACATTCTCATCGCCAGAGTGATTCACGCAAATTAATTTTTTCTCGGTACTGTCCACATGTATATTATTTTTTTTTTTTTTTTTTTTTTTTTGATAACTGAGGATCCGCTGGAGCATGCCCTTTCGCTTGCGCTAGTCGGGGTCACACGGGCCTTCGCGGTGGAGGACCTACAGCGACTATACCTCGGGGCAAGCTGGCTGAGCGATCACCGCCAGGGCCCACCACATGTATATTATTTTCATTCCCTTTATTTTCTAATATCTTAAGAATTTAAAAGCAAATAATGCACTCAAGTTCACCACAAGTTAAAGGTCCATTAAGGTGTCGGAATTACCTCAGAAACTATAGTAGAGTTCAGATTAGTCTTTAGAACATAGGTAGTTTTGGATATAAATGAGAGAAACCTTAAAATTTGGTTAATCCTCTAATCATTAATTAGAGTGAGAATGAGTGAAGATCTTTGTAGCATGCTGGATCTGGTTTCTCTCTTTCTCATATTTTGCATAATCCAAAGTTTGATACACGTGGGAATAAACCACAACATTACTTCTCTCAGTTTCCACAAATTTTTTTGGTCCGAATTTCCATAATTTTTTTTTTTTTTTTGGTTGAACGGAATTTCCATAATTTAGACGTACGATTTTGTGGACCTTTTTCTATTTCTATTTATGTGAAGCACTTTAATTCATTTAACTAGTTAGAAATTAATAATTAAATTTATTTCAAAAATAAGTAAACAGAAGAGACCAATATGACCATATTTGATATAGCTAGCCCATTAAATCAAACTTAAGCGTGTTGCTTATACTTTAACCATATTAGAGTACGGGTAAAGCTAAAGTTGCCTAGCTAAAGGTCATAGATGAAAGCTCTCAAAATGCATCAATGGCTAATTACAATTAATAGGTTGTGCCTTCAATATATCGTCCATGTAATTCTGATAAGATCTTCTTCTTCTTTTTCACTTCTATTTTTTTAAAAGTTTTATTATATGTTGGGAGATCAATCTTTTAATGTAGGCTCTTTACTAACTTGATCTAAGGTCTCTAGTAACAACAACTAGTTTATACAGGACAGAATTTCACATAGAATAATTACATGTATTGATCCCACTTACATGTTAAATTCACTCTCCCATATACAAAGTAGGTATATAGAACAGGGCAACATCAAATGATTGTTTGTTTCATTTTATTATAACAAGTAGCTTCATGAGCTATTTTATTGGGGGATACATCCCCCACAAAAAAAAAAAAAAAAAAAAAAAAAATCAACTATAGGCGTATGAAACATATTGCCCTTTTCATCAATCCAAACATACACTCGATCAACTATATTAAAATTTGAAGGAAAACATCCAAGCATTTTAAAATACGATGCACGGAGTTTGGAAAATGGAGAATGTGGAAATCCAACCTATTGCTCCATGTATCCTTGAGTTCAGAATGGACAGTCATTTCTACGGGCCCTTGGTCTTTCGCAAATGATTTGCTCTTATTAAAAATTAGGAACCTAAGGATCCCGTTCGTTTCACGGAAAATGGGCCATTTTCGGAAAATATTTTCCTAAAAGTCATTTTCCAGAAAATTGACAATATTTTCTGGTGTACGGCTAAAACTTGAAAATGTTTCGAAAATATTTTCTGGTATTTGGTAAGGAAAATATTTTCCAAGACTTCACCACTTAGGCATGCATCACTTATCAACCTATAAATTCATCAAATATAAAATCGTCTTTAAATCCAGGCAAACTTACTTCATATCTTTGTTCCCTCATTGTCGCCAAACGCTTATCTACTCTAAAAAAAAAATATTAGTATGGATTTTAAAAAGAAGCAAAAGAGAAAAGAAGCAAATCATGTACAACCCTAATGAGAATCTTCCAATTGAGTGGCCTGTTCTCCTCTTGCGTCTTTTGTGTTCTAATAAACAAAAGAAAAAGAAGCAAAGCATGTAGAGCCATTTACTTAAGTAATGTACAACTGCAGGGTAGAGTAAATAAAGAAAAGGATAAGTAAGAGTGTAGAGTGCGAAATTGAGATCGACAAGCTCGAGGTTCGCCTAGCAATGGCCGACGACTAGCCAAGAAAGAAGAAGACGGGAAATAAAGAAAAAAAGAAAAGAAAAAAAGAAAAGAAATAGAAAAGAAAAAGGAAATTAAAAATAATTCGAATTAAAAAGAAAAGGAAAATTAAAAAATAATTCGAATAAAAAAAGAATAGAAGAAGAAGAAAAGGGAGGAGGAAGTAAAGATTTGTAGAGATGTGAGATAAGAGAGATCATGAAAATATTTTCCACTTTTCAAAAGGGGAAAACGTTTTTCTTTGATTTAAAAGACTTTTTTTCCTTTCATGGAAAATATTTTCTCCAAGGAATTCATTTTCCGTGAAACGAACTCTGAAAAATCCAGAAAATGTTTTCCCGGAAATTATTTTCCGTGAAACGAATGGAGCCTAATATCCCTCCCGTTTGCTATAAGTTTAACACATGGACATTTTGGGTTCAAATACATGGATTACCTACCGAGTGGATTTCGGAGAGCATAGTAGCGAGAGTCGTGGAAGATATTGGTCATGTTTTAGAGGGAGAATTACAAAAGATTCCTAAACCTATTTCAATTGTGCTAATTCAGTCCTAAACTTTTTTTGGGCCAATTGAGTCCTAAATCTTTGCATTTATGCTAATTCAATTCATTCGACAAATTTGGCTAGTTGAAACCCGCGTGACACGGTCAACGTTAACGTGAATAATTTTTAATAATAATTTAATAAATTTTCATTTTTTTTTCCTTTTCTTTATTTTCTCTCTCTTTATTTTTTTCCCTTTTTTTTCCTCAAGGCAACCTCACCTCAGCCACTTTGGTGAGGCTCGCTCTCACCCAATGATAGCAAGGTCCCCTTAGTTCATCAATGCTAGCCGATCACATTTGTAACATCCTCGATTCCGACCTCGTGAAGATTGGCCATAAGGTCCTAAAAGGATCGATCATGGGCCATTGCCATGAATCGATCGGTTTGATTGGCAAGGAATTACAAATTGGTCATGATCGACTGACCAACCGACCGACCGATCACGGATTATTGAGATGTCAGCCGTGAATTTCTGTTGACCATACCAATGGGATAGGATCACCAGCTCATAAGATGACTTTTTGATAACAAGAATTGATCACGAGATGATTTTGGATTGGTGGATGGTCACGGGTTGATCCAATTGGTTATAGTTTTTGGTCGCGGGTGATTCCACCCGGTTATGTACCAATACGTGGATGATCCGAATTGACCAAATGCTATTTCCTTCCGACCAAAAATGCATCATTCCCTATATTTAATTCTTAGTGATCGAAACAGAATCTTGAATTGGTGATGTCCGATCATGGATTGATAATGCATCGACTATGAACCCTATCGGTGGATCAGGTGCTGATTGGAATGAGCCCAGGGATAAACTTGGCTATTCCGTCATTTATTCTAAGGTCCATGAGTGCCTTGGCTTTGTGCTAGGCCATGGGTAGCCTTCGGATCGGTCTCGAACAGATCAAAGGACAACCGACCCTATTGGTTGATTGGCCGTCTAAATGAACGGTTTGGGTGAATATGGGATGTAATGGCCGAACCTCGAATGTACGTGATTCGGTTTTTTGAGGTGTACCTAATGATCCCATCTCCGGCCTAAAACCAACTTGGATGATAGAATTCTCTAGACCGCCTTCTTGATGAAGAAAATGATAAAATAGAAGAAAATTCTAGAACTCCCTCATTTAATGAGAATGATGACTCACCACTTTTGATAGATATTTCTAAATTAAGCAATGATTACCGAAGATTCGCTTTGGGAATTAAATAAGGGACTCTTAGACAAATGGATCAATCAAGAGAAGACATATATGGGATTCTAGAACACCTCATTAAATGCAAGGATGAGTTATCCCGCCTAAGTGTCCATCCAAATATTTGGTAATGATGGCTTAAGATTTTCCTTGGAGAAGAAGTCGGTGAGTCATTGGCTTAGGTGTCCATGAAAGATATGGTCATTATTATCATAAGATTTTCCTTAGAGAACAAGTAAGCCAAGTAATGATGGCATTGTATAAATGGTCCAATACGAATGAAACAAGTAAGCCTCTAATCATTACATTAGGCTATTAGGTGTGCCGCCTTTTAAAGTAGGCATGACACCTTAAAACTAAGGTTTGCCACCTAGGTAATTTTAGGCGGGCCACTTGGAGAATTTGGAATGGACCACTTGGCTCGGCAATGATGACATTGAGTAGTATAAATAGGAGGAGCCATTTCTCATTTTCCTCACCTTGTCATCTATTTCCTCCTCTTCCTTCTCCTTTCTCTCGGCCTTGCATCCTCAATCCATCCATCAAGTTATATAAGTTGGTCCTCAAGGTTCGCCTAGATAAGTAAGATCCCTAAGTCTCCTATAGGGTGGTAGTCTCCATTGTCGAGTCTAGTTAGGTGCTCACCCATCAAACTGTGGGTAGGATGTTGGATCTTTTGTATGGTTTTGCTTATATTTGTGCTTGAACGTGTGCTTGAGTTGTTCACACCCGGAATGAGTCTGAGATTTGTTCGGATTGAGTCATCGCAAGAAAAATTTGCCCAAGCCATGAAGCCTTGGTTTTGGCATAAATAGGATGCCGGGTCCAAGTCTCACTTGGAGTGGGGATCACCCAAGGCCACAAGGTCTTAAATCGACATTGAGCCGTGTCGATTCTATGCCTTGTTCGGTACGAGGATCGCCCAAATTCGTGAGGTCTTGGTAAGGCACCAAGGCATGCCGATTTCCATAGTTCAAATGGACACGGGGAGTTTGTGCTTGGCGTTGAATGAAATTGTGAGTTGAGGGCCATTCTCAGTACATGTGCATCCACATTGGGTTGGAGCCGAGGTTCGTCAAGCTTGGGATCGTCACTTAAGCGAGGTGTACCCAAGCCTCGAGGTCTTGGATCGGTATTGAGGCGTACCATTTCCAAGCCTTGTCCAGTGCAGGAATCAGCGCTAAGTGATTGATTCAAGTTATGAATCAAAGGTCGTTCCCGACATATTTGCTAGTCAAGTATAAGAAATTCATGACACACACGAATGAATGAGCATGCCTTTGGGCCATGCATGCGTTGGCTAAGAGAAGAGATAAGAACTGGCTTGTATGATGTATTTGGGCATGCATTTAAAGAGGAAAAAGTGTCTGTTGCCACACAGCGTTGGCGGCGATGCCTCGTTTGTTGAATGGGAAGCCTCGGTTGATCCGAGATGCCCTAATTGAGCTAGGATGCTTGGGTCTTGAACTCGGAAGCCTCGGGAAGCTAGCCTCGAGAAGCCTCAGTTGAGCTGAGATGCCCTGGTCAAGCCTAGAAACCTAGCAAGAAGCTGGAAGCCCCAGTCGAGCCAGGAGGGCATGGTCTAGCTAGGACGACGATAAATAAATTTGCATGAATGCCGGTTATGCATGAGCATGATATGTTGGTATGTTAATTGATAAGTTGATGGTAGTTTTGGCATGGATGGCATGTGTTTAGATAAAGCATGATATATGATTTGCAATTGATTTGCCACCGACACTGTTTGCGAGTATTGTACTTGCTAGACTTTGATGATGAGATGCTTTCCTAGTAGAGAACTAGGAATTTTGCTTACTAAGTTTCTCCAAAACTCATCCCTAATTTCTTAGCCTTGTAGGAATGGAAGTCTCTCGTCAATTTTGGGAGCTGCAGTCATGCTAAAGGAGATAGGGTTTCCCCTAGCCTATGTGGAAAACTTGTACTGTGATGCAAAAAAGAAAAGAGAGCCCACAGAGAAAAGGCTTGTAAAAGTACTATTATAATATAAGTCAATGTGTCAGTATGATGCACGTCCCAGTTCCAGCTCTTGTTTGTTCGAGGAGTTGATTGTTCACGTTTCCGCATGTGCATGATAACAAGATAAAAAGAATCGGGTCGGCGACGAGCCTGGGACGTTGCGAAAATAACCCATGTCGCTTGTGACCCTGGAGATGGAGTTGAGGTCGTGACAACATTTGGCTGGATAGACTGAATTGACACAAATACAAAAGGTTTATTACTCAATTGGCCAAAAAAAAAAAAAAAAAACCGAATTAGCACAATAGATTTAAGACTATTTTGATAATTTTTCAGCATTTTAGAAGTAAACTTGAAGCAAAAAAACATACAGCATGTAAAGTAGATAAGGAGAGTGTTTCTATGGAGATCTCAATTCCCTTTAAATTATGGCTGGATTTTAGGTATGAAGGCTTCCTTACTATTATTATTCATGCGGGAGACAAGGACATTACGCTCAACACTATGAGGAAATTTCATATGTTGAGAATAAGTTTTCAAATGTGAATGATATGGCATTTGGTTCTTGGCTTAAGCCCGAAGCAAATGAAGTCAACCCCTACAGGACCTCTTCTATGGAAAAACAATAGAGGAACTAATACAAGAAGATTGCATCTGGGAGACGCCTCTGAATTCAAGACAATTAGTAGTGTATAAGAGTAATATTAAGAAGCCTAAGAAGGGGAGCAGTGGCAGGCCTCTAGATGAGGGTAAGGAAACAGCAGGCGTGGAACTTTGTTGGAATGAGACAGGGATGGACCTCATGGTCCCTGAACTAGTTCTTCGTAGTTAGGAAGAAATCTTGAAAAAGTGTTAAGGTATCGAGGCTCAAGCAAGCAAGAAATAAGAGGTTACTTCCCTTACGAATTGGAGCCATCCAAGGATAAATGGATCAATGAAACTCAGTCGATGGATACTCCCATTTAGACTATGGAAGAAAGGTCATAGAAGGGCTTTAATGGCTCACCTAAATAAGCCATTGATTGCATATGAAGATTTTATACTAGAATTGTTAGGGTCTAGGCTGTCCCTTGGCAATCCAGGCAATCAAAGTCCTTGGGGCTCAAGAAAAGCCCACCATCTTGTTTTTGATGAAAACGAAAAATAAAGAACAACTAGTTAAAGAATATAACGAGGTTTGAGTTTCCAGAAATGCTTCATAGTGAATCCCATAGGCTTGGCGGGGGACTAGTGGTGCTTTGGATTGCGCAAGTTAGTATTGCTATCGAATCAAGTTCAACATTCCTTGTTGACTTGTTTTGCATTGTAGAGGAGAACTAACAGAGAATGAGAATTACTTTCATGCATGCACCCAATAGTTTCCAAGAAAGATTAAGGTTGTGGGATAGACTTAACTAAATTAGTAACCTGAATTGTGACCCTCGACTGTGAGTTGGTGATTTTAATGAAATCTTGTACCACTGAGTGAAGTAGGGAAGAGATTAACAGAAAATTATAAACTTAAAGCTTTCCAAGATTTTCTGAATGCATGTTCTCTCATGGGCTTGAAATGCAAGGAGTGCACCAACACTTAGGAAAATAACAGAGAAGGGGAAGCTTTTGTTGAGAAAAGACTGGATAGAGCGTCGTGTAATATTAATTGGAGAACATCTTAACTTAGTGGAAGCGTTTTCACTGCCCACGATTGGATAGGACCTTGGCCCAATTCTAATTAATATACTCCCTAATTTAGTTAAACAAAAAAGGAATTTTAAATATGGAGTGTTCAGGTTAGATGATGAGGAATGAGCAGATTGTATTAGATTCCTGGAACTCTTTTCAAGGTGCGTCGGTAACATTGTCAGAAAGGCTGAAAAATGTGGTCGAGAAATTAACTAGATGGAGTAAAAGGAGGTTCTCAAATGCGCAGAGGCATATTAGCTCTTTGAAACGGGAGATACAAGTGATGACAAATAAACCCAAACCTACATTTTGAAAAAGAAAGATTGAATTGGCTGAAAATGAAAGTGGAAAGGCTATGGAGACGGGAGGGGATTTATTAGGAAATGAGATCCAGGATTAATTGGACAAAATGGGGGGACAAAATGCAATGTTCTTTCATGCAACAATAGGACAAACGAGATAGAGAAACAAAATTTTGATGTCGAATAATGTGAATGATGTATGGTGCCGAGAGCCGATCCAACTAGAAAACATGACAATTGATTATTTCAAAGAACTGTACACCTTCACAGGATCAAGGAACTTTCCGCCGATAGTTGATTAAATCTCATGCCCCATTAGTGAGGAGAGTAACTGGGCCCTAGTTGCTGATGTGTCTTTAAAAGAGATTACTAACGCTACCTTCCAGTTGGGAGCCTTAAAAGCCCCTAGGCTAGATGGTTTGAAAGGGACGTTTTCCCAACTCATGATATTAGACAAGGTGGCCCTCTTTCACCCTACCTCTTTATTATTGTGGCAAATGTGTTGCCTATTTTACCGAAGAAAGCAGGGATACTGTTAGTGTTAAGGAGATTAAGCTGAATAGATTCTGCCCAACCTTATCTCACCTACTTTTTACAAATAATTTAATTATTTTTCTTGAAGGGAGAATAACCGAGTGTCAAAATGTGGCTGCAATGCTCAATCAATACTATTTTGCCTCGGGAAAAGTTGTTAATTTAAACAAGCGGGGCATGTTTTTCAGCAAAGATTGCTCATATAACTTGAGAAGCAACTTGACACATGAAATGAAAGTACCAGAGTTAGAAAAAAAAAGGAAAGTATTTGGAAATACTATCTGATTGGGGCAGTTAAAAAAAAAAAAAACAAATGTTCTCATCATTCTTGCAAGAGAATATGAAATTGGAGGGTTTGAAAGAGAAGTTTTTGTCAAAGGAAGGGTAAGAAATTCTCCTCAAGACAAAGTGGCACAGGCTTTACTGCAGTGCACTACGTTCATATTCAAAATTCTACATCCCGTATGCCGGACTATTGAATGGAAGATAGCAGCATTCTGTGAAAACAACAGTGAAAACAGAATAGGGCTGCATTGGAGAAAGTGGGAGATTCTTAAAGCTAGGAAGGATGAGGGAGGCTTAGGGTGTGCATGGTTTCATTTCTGTTCCTTTTCGTTTCCAGGAACAGAAACAAAAAAGTGTTTCTGTTCCGGGGAACAGTTTCTGAACAAAAGAACGCGTTTGCAAGTGTAAAAAAAAAAAACTGTTCTTGGAATAAAAAAGAACAGAAACATGTTTGGTAACTGCAGTCAATTTCTGTTCTTAGAATAGAAAAAGAATAGAAACACGTTTGGTAAACGACAAAATAATTTCTGTTTTTTTTTTAATAAAGTTTAAAATTGATATTAAATTGTCATTCTTATGAAATGCTCATTAATTTTATTTTGTTCATGGTTAGTGAAGACAAACATTTTTAGCATGATCATAATGAGGCATATTTCGTATAAAATTTTGTAATTAAAGTTTGTATCTAGTAAATTCAAGTACATTTTTTTTTTTTTTAGTTTTAAAGCATATAAACTTGATATTGATTTCTTTTACCAAAAAAAAACTTGATATTGATTTCTCATTCTCATTAAATGCTTATAAATTTAATTTTTGAAAAATGGGATGTGAAATGAAAAATATTTTCAACATGCTCATATGTGCACCCTTAAATGAAAATTTCATACATCTCAACATGAACTTTTCCATACATAACATCACAATAATTGAGTAATATAGTTCATTGTTCAACCGCATTACAAGAATACGTAAAAGCAATATTACAAAAGTCAACAAATCTCAGTCATATTGTGATCCCTTGCCATTTTATTTGCAATTCTTATCCTAACGCTGTTCATCTTAGATGCCTGCTCAGCCGATGTATCATCTGCAACTTCCCCTCCTATAGGTCCAAATGGATAGTCCGGATCTCCATACATGGAAAAATTTCTGTCCATCCTATCTTGATCACGAATGTAATTATGAAGAGCACAACATGCAATTACAACAAGGGCTTGCTTCCGAATTGTAAATGGAGGCATATGTCTCAAAATGGTGAAGCGATTCTTTAATGCCCCAAATGACCTCTCAATTACATTTCTTAGTGAAGAGTGCTTATAGTTGAATAACTCTTTTGCTGTTCTTGGCCGTCTCCCACTCCCTTTAATGCACCATGAAATTCAGCCAACACAAGGCAGCATTACCCTTGGTTATACCTTCTTACGATGCCGCACAACCACGCTGCACCCCGACTTCAGCTAAATCTCCCCTTGGTGGTGAAATCGTCCTTCAACGCCCTCGCCACGTGCTTCACCAGCCTGTCCATTCCACATCACCATGAGCAACAAAATAACAATCGAAGGAAACCACATCACCAGCCTATTCATTCAAAATCACCAGCCCCTGTCCACCTCGCTAGAGCTGCAGTAGCAGCTGCTGCACGAGCAGCTCGAGCTGCTGCAGCAGTTGCAACTCGAGCTCGCAGCAGCTCGAGCTGCCGGGAGTCGAGCCGCAGCTCGCTCGAGCTACTGCTCCAGCAGCTGCAACTCGAGCTCACAGCAGCTCGAGCGAGCTCGCAGCAGCTCGAGCTCGAGCTCGCAGCGCTCGAGGCAGCAACTCGAGCTCGCAGCAGCTCGAGCTCGAGCTCGCAGCAGCTCGAGGCAGCAACTCGAGCTCGCAGCAGCTCGAGCGAGCGAAGGGGGAGGCAATGACGAGCTGCAGCTCAAGCGAGCGAAGGGGGAGGCAATGACGAGCTGCAGCTCGAGCGAGCGTTGCTCCCCTTCGGCGCGGCAGATCTGGGCGAGCAACGCCGCTCAAGCCTTGAGCGAGCAATGCTCGCCAATGCTCGCCAGACCCGCAGCAGATCCGGGCGAGCAATGCTCGGGCAGATCTGCTGCGTCCCTCGAGCGAGCAATACTCGCCCCAGATCTGCGGCAGATCTGGCCGAGCAACGCCGCTCGAGGGACGGCTCACCGCGCCGAAGGGGGAGCAGTGCCGACCGGAGAAGGAGCGCCGAAGGGGGAGCGACGCCGACTGGAGGAGGAGGGCCGAACGGAGAGCAACGCTGACCGGAAACGTACCTGGAGTCGCCGGAGTGAGGAGTCGCCGGAGAGTTAGCTGAGTGGGAGCCGCCGGAGAGATGGAAGACACGTCGGAAACGGAAGAACGAAGCTTCAGCCGAGAGGAGCGACGACGAGCACGCACGAAGAGTTCTTCGCTTTGTTCCGAATTTGTTCTTTTGTTTCTTTCGTTTTTGTTCTTTTGTTCCGTCGAAGAAGTGTTTCTTTTCAAAAGAAACAACTTTTTTTTGTTTCTTTTTTCTGTTCCTATTTCGTTCCAGAAACAAAAAAACAAAAAAGGAACAAAAACGCAACCAAACGCGTTTCTGTTCCTTTTTTGTTCCCGGGCACACTTTCCGTACAAAAGTGTGCCGGAAACGTTTCTTAGAAACGTTTCCATGCACGCCCTTAGGCTTTTAAGACGTAATTACATTCGATGAGGCAATGTTGGGAAAAGAAGCATGGACACTAATACAGAACCCACATTTCTCATGGAATCAAAAGGTTTATATTACCCCCATATGGACATCGGGCATGCTGTAAAAGGCTCCCTCCCGTACATCCCAGGAATGGCAAAGTTTAATTTTGGGTAGGATACAGGTCAATCGATTAGATGGGTGGTTTGAAACGGTGAGAAAATTGGTACAAGAGAAGATCAGTGGCTGCCAAGGGGGTTAATTGGGGGCCTAAAAACAGGGACGATCCAACTTGAGTTTATGATTTGATAAGGAAGTGGAAGTGTCGCAACCTAACCTCGGGTGAACCACCTAGAATTTGGCTAATGGATTACTAAGCCTAAACTTAGCTCGGGCTCTCCCAAATCCATACCAATTTGCGGCTTAGATTCAAGTTCTTAAAAGGAGCCGCCGCTAATCTATTTTTGGTGGGTTGATTGGGTAAAGTAACGGGAGATTTATTTTACTCATGCGAACCAGAGATTGTGAGTTCGGGGACTTGATTACGCTAGATTTCTCTAACGCCATTTCGGTAGCTTTCCCTTTTATTTTGAAAAAAAATGTTTTGCAAGCAGCTTGAATTGATTTTAATTTATTTCCCTAACATGTGAGGTGATCATGCGGGTGCTCAAACCACTAATTTAACACCCAAGAAAGCAATAAATAAATTACGGAACTTACCTCGTAGCAAACTAAACATCTGCAATGTTAGCTTAGAATTCACATAAAAACCTTAGATATGATTTCTAATTAACATGTGGTCACTCAATCTTTTTTAAGGATTTTCTCTTATTTAATAAAATCTAATCTACGTGCAATGCAATTTTAACCAAATGACCTAATTCTAATGATGGGCAATTTTTAATTAAATGGACCTAGTAACAATCACTAAATGACATGCATTTCATGAACCTAATTTTATCTGCGCATGATATTTTTGTATTTTTTTTAAATTCGTAATTAAAAATTACTAAAAATAAAAATCTAACTAAAGTGAGATATTATCTATTTTAAGTTTGAAAATAGACTAATCTAAATCCTATCTTAACTTAGAAATTTATCTCGACGTGCAATTTAATTCCAAGATACTATCTAACCTAGATACCATCTAAACATGCATTCTAATATAATCATAAAAGAATCTAACTATTCTATCATGCAATTTTATCTAGGAAATCAATTCTAATCTACAAGATAAATAAAGCAATTAAAAGATAAGTACCAAACCATTCACCGTCATCAAAGACATTATTCGTTGTTCGAATTTGGAAATGATATCTACTCAACTTGGTTATTTTTCTAGTAAAATTGATAAATTGATCTTAAGCCTTAAAGATCAAAATATCAATTTTATTCCCGCGTGATTAATTATTCCATTTAAAGCCTTATAGATGGAATAGAAAATTATATGCGGTTGCAAATTAGGAAATAAATCCCTATTGAAACTCATGTCTATCAATCATGGATATGAACACTAGATACAAATAGATGTATATTAGGCAATAAAGTATCCCTACATCTTACCTAATTTGAGGATATTCTTTTCAAATTCAAATTTGTCGAGGGACAACTTGCAAGTGGTGACTAGCGAGCTCACAGCCGAAGACAATTGCGGTGGGGCTTGTAGTGGCCGGAGAGGGCTCAGGTGACTCAGCCAAGGGAGGTCTCAATGTCATCAACGGCACAAGACGAAGTTGCTTGGCCGTGGGGGATGGCGGTGCTCGCGGCCATTGTTGTCAGGGACTTAGAGACAATAGAAAACAACGAAAATCACGGATGGAGATGAGACCGTGCACATCAACAACTTGCGGAGGAACAATGGCCGAATGTCTTCACTTTGCACGCATGGTGAAGATAAGAAGTCATGCAATTCTTGGTCTCCAAACATGGCAAAATATAATGTGTTCCCCACTACTTTACTTTCCCAATCTCCACTTCCTGTTTTGCTCTTCAAGACTCCACCGCCAAATGGCTTCTTTTGAATATTCTTTATGACCGCCTGGAAGCCTCTTAAAGAAAATTCATTGAAAAATAGCCACGGGATACCAAAAACACTGCAGGGACTCATTGTGGCTGCGAGAGAATCTTGACTGAAATTCTTGGCTGAGCGACAAGGGCGTCGGTGTGGGTACAAGCGAGACTGTCGCGTACCTTCAAGAGCGACTCAAGGGCAGCTGGTGCGATGCTGCTGTGTGGACTTGACCAAGCTAATGTCGTCGGAACTATCCCCGTCATGGTGGTGAAGATTAGGACAGTGGCTCGTCATCTCAGTCCAGTGCGGGGTGCAGCGTTGCAGCTTGAACGAGGAAAGCGTTGTAGCAAGCGGGACAGCGGTGGGAGGAGTTACGAAGCCTAGACCACGAAGAAAGGACCTCGCTCTAGCCTTTATTCTCTCTCTGGATTTTTTTGTGTGCCCAGTTTTGACTAGATTTTTTTGGTTTGGCATTGGGTCTTCAATGGCTGAATCTCTCGTGGAATTGTGGGCACGGATGATGGGTGGTTCAAGCACACGAAGAGCCCCCACGAGAAATGTTCCTCTTTTAAGCCATCTCTACCTCTCTCTGTGGCCATCTATTCAATAAGTGTGGCCTCCCCTTGACTGCGAAACGTTGACCAGAAGACCACAAACATCTACTGGAGCAATTATTGAACACTTGGACTCCATGATGATTGCCGTGGAATTGGTAGTCTTGACTATACGAGGAGCAGCAACAACGTCGTGGGTTCAACACGAAGGAAGCAACCAGTGGTTGATCTCGTAGCTTTCTAGAGGTATCACGGCAAGGCCACCTTGTCGTTGGAGGGAGGCGCAGCAATGGGTCACCATCTCGTGACGGCGCAAACGGCGGCAACCGACGTGAACCTCAGCTGCAGGATCAGCAAGGTCGCAACCACGAGATGGTTGGTGTATCAGAGCCACACTTAAAAAAAAAAAAAAACCCTAGCAGCCAAATTACCGAAGACCACTGTTCTGTCACCGGAAAAGGCCGTGCCTCCGGCCGGCGACACTGATTCATCATCGGAAAAGGCCACGTCACCAGCCAGCAACCCACAACATTGATCGGCAATCCCAGTTGTCCTCATTTGAATCCTGGGTGTGGTGGACAGCATGGGACAGGATTTTGTAATGGTCCGCCAAAATGTTTTGGTTGTGGACAAATGGGACATTTTAAGAGAATTTGTCCACAAGAGAGGTCACAGCTGAGTGTCAACTCGGTGCAACAAGTGCAACAATGTACTGTTGGGTCAAATTTACCAAGAAATCCACAGAGACCACCAGCACAAGGAAGGGTGTATGCGGTCACCCAAGAGGAAGCAGAAGCCTCCAAAAATGTTATCTCGTCACCGCGTATCACATGGATTGGCTTGCCTAATTTCTTTTTTGTAGAAGGAGTTATGCTTGCAGCATAGATGAGTAGCTTCATGTAGTAATTGTGGGAATAAGACTAATATTAGACCCATGTTTGTTGCTAATTTTTTGCCTTATGATTTTATTTATTATAATTAGACTTGTGAATCCTTAATTTTTCGTTTAGTCAAAAAGTTCATGTATTTATCCTTGTTGCAACCACAAAAGGCTCGGCATGTGATGCTTGGCTGAACGCTCCTTATCCTCTCACGTGCTTTCTGCGGCCGTGTATGGAAATTGTGTGGCCCCCTCTTTCTGTCGTGTAGCAACCTCTTTTTATAGGTGAGTGGACTAGGGATTTTTTCTTCAAATCAACATCCACGAAGATCATCCTTGAATGCAATATTCCTTTTTATTTTTGACATCTCTTCTAGATTTCCTTCGCAAAAAAATGAATATTATCCACCGATTCTATCACATATTGCTAAAGATTCAAGATTGCAATGAGATTTTTTCTCAAATTCCGAATCTTGCAACGATGAGCTCGCAATATCTCTTTGTCACACTTGCCATATCCGAAGATATTGAAAAATCCACCGTTATATCACCAAAAATACCAAATCTCTATTTCTCATAAGATAATTTTCGGTCATAAAAAATAACGGGCTCGGGCTAGTTTGCTCTCTTCGTGGGCTTAGTCCAACTCGTCAAATTAAAACTCTGAACCTTCAAGTTGAACCCACCCGTCGCCGGTCCAATGCAAATAAAAAAAATGCTCCTAAAATTATATGCTATACAACTTAATTCTAATTTTTTTTAGGGGATAAGAATTAATCTCTATTTTTTTAATGCGATAAATAACTAAATGGGTTGCCAAAATTTAGGTGTCAACGAAAGCGAGATGGAATGAATAAGGGTTAAGTGAATTGTTCGACTGTACAACTATCCAACTATCCAGGAGATTTTGGCAATCCCTTTAAATTCACAACTTCCCAAAGTTAAACTAATATGGAAGCCAACTAAAGTCGAGGAATTTACAGCTAAAGTGCTAAAAATTACTTCAGGACACAGAATGCTACCTTAAATCAGAATTAGCCATCATCTTCTATTCAAACCCCCAAAAGAATTGGGGAAGATAATTTGGCACCCAAAATCAGATTCTTTATGTGGCAAGCACGTCAAAATGCTCTAGCAACAAAGGAGAACTTGTTTAAACGAAGGCTATTACCTGAGGCTACCTGTGCAATTTGCCAACAACACCCATAATCCCTTGAGTAAATTTTCCTCCCGTGCCCCTGGAAGGAGAAAATCTAGAACGACCCTTCTGTCGATATCAAGGTCGATTCTTTCGGTGTGAACCGAATAGAAAAATGGCTAGTCAATTTAAAACAAACCTCAATCTCCTTCGAACTCCTTGCTCTGATACTTTGGCAAATCTGGAAAGCACGCAGCAACCTGGCTTTTAGAGCTCAAAACATGAACCCCGAGAACATAATCGACTCAGCGATGGCCATGGGAAAAAAAAATTTTAGCAGGTGGCCAGAAAAAACAAAGAAAAAGCCGCTTCTCGGAAGAAATTGTTGATCCTAATTGGTTCATCAATTGGAAACTAGAATATCGTATATTTTGATAATCTAATTATTTTATTTTGTATATCTTTAGAATTTTTTCTCCATAATTAGGTTGACCATATGTATTATATATAGGAACGTGATTGTATAACGTAAAGTGTGCGAAAGCAATATATATATCTTATTCCCAATTTCTCGGTTTCTCTCTATCTTTTAATATTCTGACATAGTATCATAATATTCTTTCTCAACCTAGGTTCCACATCATTTTGCAAACCAAATTCTCTCTGTTTTTTTTTTCCTTCACACACAGAACCTGTAAAGTTTTTCTTTGGTTACAACCAATCAACAGAGGGAGAAATTATGCCGAGAAATCAAGCCTCAAAGTCAGGAATGTCCAGTGAATCGGAAGTTGCTTCCAACAATCAAGGTTTGGAGAACTTACCTTCGGATCCTCGATAAGTTTTGGAGGAAAAACACCAGATTGATAAACAGGATCACCAACAGCTTAACGAAAAGGCTCAGCCCAATTCGGGGCAATTATTCTCTAGATCATATGTTCAGGGTCAACTCTAGACCGATTCTAGACCGGCCCAATCCTGTCGGTTCTAGTCTCGTTCCATGTGCTTAGTAGGTGAATCCAGTACTGAGAAGATCTCTACACACCATGTCTACCGAAGCAGAAATTCTCGAAGCACCTGTTTCTCTCACTACAACACCATCATCTTCAACATCTTCAGATTTCCGTATTTCATAGACTATCTCTATGAAGTTTCTCTTAGTGACGAAACAAAGATCTCTGAAACCCAGCTTCCTTTGATGAAACCCTATTAAGCTTTTGCTAAACCCACTTCATCATTTTCACCCATCCGCTCTATTCGCCAACTCTTTCGCCAGACTCCGAAGGAAGTAAAGGAATATGTTCAGTCCTTTAAGTTCGACCAGCACCCCATCCTTGCCACTGAAAAGGAGTACTTTGTTACTCTTCAGATCCCTCCAAAGTTTCCCAAACAGTGGATCCAGCAAGGATATTCTCATGTCCATTATGGAGCTGTTCGACTTGCTCTTACTTTCCATGGTCGTAAAGGTTTGCCAGTTGTGGCAAGAATTGCGTTGTTAAATACCAGGTTTTTGGAATACCAGCATGCTTGCATAGGTACTGTGCAGACTACTTTAAATGCTGGAACAGTCTTTGTAACACTGTATCCAAATTTCAACATTGCCCTTTCAGATCCTCAGCTACACTCTTTTCTAAAAGTCTAGATCCAGCTCACTAGAGTACCTCAAACTGCTGATTCTATAGTAGCAACTTTGCATTACTGAATGGTTTACAGAGTGCAGAACCATGTGGTTGATTTAAATTTCCACAATCAAAATGAAGATGCTTTGTTCATTTCCATGCAAAATGATCAAGCATCGTGCATTCATTTCCCTAGACAGATCACAAAAGAAAAGTTGGTCACGCTCCTTCCAGAGACGTGGATTACCAACTATGAAAAGGTTCACCAAAGTAACAAGCCTTTTCGGTAATCAAATTTTGAGTTCGTCAGAAAAAAGGATGGAACTGTTTCCATTAAATTTGGCAAAGAAAAGGAAGAAAATCATTCTATCTTCCAGACTCTTTTTATGATTGAACCATGTGTTCTTGAGTCTACACCAGACCACCTTATTTCGATGGAAAAGAATACAGCATATGGAAAAACAAGATGAAGGCATTCCTAAGATCGAAAGATCCTCTGGAATGGGATGTGATAGAAAAATAAATTATTCCTAAAGCTACATCAGTTTCAGAAAGGGGAAAAGAAGTTGCAGATGTTGGCGAGATGACTCAAGAAGAAATAACCAAGAGACAAGCTCTTGATGCTAAAGAAATTTACTTCTTATATTGTGCATTATCTCCTACTGAGTATAACAGAATATCTTCTTGTGAAACAGCCAAAGAAGTCTGGGATAGGCTGCACATTACCTATGAAGAAATTGATTAAGTGAAAGGTTGAGAAAGGATCAATATTCTACTCGGATAGTATGAAGCCTTCAAGATGAAGCCAGGAGAATATATCACTGACATGTTTAGTCGTTTTACAGAAATTGTAAATGGTCTAGAGTATCAGGGACAACCAATCTCAGGACCCATAAAGGTTAACAAATTGCTGCACAGACTTTCCAAAGACTGGAATTACGTAAAGACTTCAATAAGGGAAACACAAAGGATCATGCCACTTTCTGTAGATGAATTGGTTGGCATACTTCAGTCCTATGAAGTGGAGCAAATCAACGAGGAAGAAGATCCCAAAGGTAAGAAGTCAATTGCTTTGATATCTAATGATGATTCTGATGTTACAGATTCTGAAAATGATATGAATGATGAAGAGTTAGCTCTTATGATAAAGAGGTTTAGGAAACTGAACAAAAAGAGAAAGATTCAATTGGAAGAAACAAAGCACTCAAAAGTTTCAAAACAAATCAACTAAGGATGGTGAAGCAATAAATATGTGCTCTGTTTTGAATGCAAGAAAAATGGACACATCGACCTAACTCGTCCCATGTTGAAGAAAAAGAAAGAAAAAGTTGAGAAATACAGAAGGCTCTCAAGGCGTAGACATGGAGTGATACTCGAATGCGAAGAAAGTGATGAAGATTATGCCAATATTTGTCTAATGGCAAAATTAGAATTAGACTCAGACTTCGAAATAGATATAGACTCAAACTTCGAAATAGATATAGACTCGAGACTTAGATAATGAAATCGAGGTAAGTAATTTAAAAATCCCTACTAAAGTCTCGAAATACATTGATGAACTTTGTCTTAGTCTCAAAACCTCTCTCAAGAGGATTTCCAAGCTAAAAAGGGAGAATTCTACACTGAAGCAATAAGAAATTTTTTAGAAAGAAAAGTTTGAAAATTTAGATAAAAGTTTTATTACTTTAAAAGAAATTGCAGACTTTCTTTCAAAAGAAAATACATTTTTGAAAAATGACTTTTCAAATATTTCAAAAAGGTTTTCAATAGAATATGAGAAGTTGAAAAAGATTCTTTTAATACAAAAACCCTACTTTAACAAATCAGGCTTGGGAATAACTTCTTAAACTATTCCTCTAATTGATTTTCCAAAAGTAAAGGAAAGAATCAAATAAAGGCCTACAAAAACTTTTTACATAAATTATTTTCAAAAAGTCTTTGTAAAACCTGTTGGGCGAAATGCTCTCAAATGTTCTAAGTGTAACAGCTCAGAACACTTTGAGAAAGAATGTCATATGATTTGGAGATCTGTTAAGAAGGAATGGGCAAAGACTGTATATTACACTAACTCCACTAGACCCAAGAAAATGTGGGTACCAAAGAAAGCTAGAGTTTCTTTTTTAATTGCAGGTCACTATCAAGAAAAATGTTAAATGGTATTTGGATAGCAGCTGTTCAAGGCATATGACTGGAGATTCAAGTTGTTTTATAAAACTTATGCAAGTAAATGGTGGAAAAGTCTCTTTTGGTGGAAACAAGATAAAGGAAGAATTGTTGGGTGTGGAACTGTAAAAATTGGAAGTCTCACAATCAACAATGTTTCCTTGGTGGAAGGACTCAATTACAATTTGCTTAGCATTAGCCAATTGTGCGACACTGGATTCAAAATCAATTTTCAAGAAGGAATATGTTCGGGAACTAGTAAAAATCTTTCACAATCTTTTTCTGGATGAAGACATGGGAACATCTATCTTTTGGAAATAAAACCAGAAAAATCTCAATGTCTAATTTCAATTCAAGATGAAGCAAACTTTGGTATCGAAAGCTTGGCTAACCTATGAAGCAGATTGGCAAGATCTCTTCTAAGAACCTTGTTCGACGGTTGCCCAACCTGAAGTTTCAAAAATCTGACTTATGCACACCATGTGTATTGGGAAAACAGGTTATAAGTTCTTTCAAACCAATAAATCAGGTTTCTACTAATCATGTTTTGCAGCTTCTGCATATGGATCTCTTTGGGCCAACCAAAACTAAAAGCATAGGCGGAAATATATATTGTCTAGTAATCATGGATGATTATTCACGATTCACTTGGGTTTACTTTCTAGCAAGTAAGTCTAAAACCTTTTCTTACTTTTCAAAGTTTGCTAAAAAAGTTCAGAACGAGAAATGATATGTTATTTCAAGCATACAGACAGACCATGGAGGTGAGTTTGAAAATTAAGACTTTGTAAAATTTTGTGATGAATAAGGTTTTCAGCATGTTTTCTCCTCTCCATGCACTCTAGAACAGAATGGAGTTGTGGAAAGAAATAACAGATCTTTGTAGGAGATGGCAAGAACTCTTTTAATAGAAAGTAGTATTTCCTTTCATTTTTGGGCTGAAGCAGCTTCTACAGCATGTTATATTATTAACAGAGTCTTTTTAAAGCCTATTCTGGAGAAAACTGCTTATGAGTTATTCAAAGAAAAGAAGCCAATTGTTTCTTACTTTCATGTATTTGGTTGCAAATGTTTTTTTTTTAAATGCAAATGATCGAACTGGTAAATCTGAAGAGAAATCAGACGAAGGAATCTTCCTTGGATATTCAACCACCAACAAAGCTTACGGAGTATTCAACAAAAAGACTCAGTCTGTGGAAGAATCTACAAATGTCATATTCCAAGACTCTTTGCAAAATCAACTGATTCAGACTCAGCCTGAAGAATCTGAAGTTACTCCAGACTTTACAAAGCCTAACTCCCCTGAAGTAACTTAGATTTTTGGAGAAAATCAACGAACAAAAGTTGAAGAATCAATTGAAGTAGAAGAACAGCATTCTGCCAGACCAACAAGCAACTGGAAGCACAAGTCTAGTCAACCCAAATAACTCATAATCGGTAACATTGATGAAGAGATTCGCACTAGATCCAAAAAGCAAGAAGAGTCTAGCGCCATAGTACTTATTTCTGAAATAGAACCTAGGAGCATAGAAGAAGCTTTAGCTAATAAAAGTTGGATTGAAGCAATGCAAGAAGAACTCAGACAATTCAGCATTAATGATGTATGGAAATTAACTCATAAACCGAAAGGTAAATCCATTATTGGAGCTAAATGGGTTTCCAAGAACAAGTTGAACGAAAAAGGAAAAGTGATCAGGAACAAAGCAAGACTCGTGGCCAAAGGATATACGTAAGAAGAAGGGATAGATTATGATGAAACCTATGCACCAATAGCCAGATTAGAAGCAATTAGATTATTACTTGTTTTTGCTTGTTATAAAAATTTCAGGTTATTCCAAATGGATGTCAAGAGTGCATTCTTAAATAGATTCATCCAAGAAGAAGTCTATGTGGAACAACTTCCTGGATTTGAAGATCCAAATAAACCGCACTCGCCAGACTGAAAAAATGCTCTATATGGTTTAAAGCAAGCACCTCGAGCATGGTACAACAGTTAAGAAATTTTTTAATGCAAAATGGTTTTGTCAAAAGAAAAATGGATACTGCCTTGTTTATTAAAAGGGAAGGTAAAAAATTTCTACCTGTTCAAATTTATGTTGATGATATTATATTTGGATCACCTAACGAAAACCTGTGCAAGAAGTTTTCTAAGTCTATGTAAGATGAATTTGAGATGAGCATGATGGGTGAATTATCCTTCTTTCTCGGATTACAAGTAAAACAATTGAAGGAATTTTCATTCACAAAAAAAAAAAAAAAAAAAAAAATATGCGAAAGAACTTGTTAAAAAGTTCGGATTGGAGAATTGTAAAAAGACGAGATACCAATGTCTAGTTCTTCGAAGCTGGATAAAGATGAAGGATGAAAGAAAGTTGACCAGAAGCTTTACAGGAGTATTATTGATGCAGATTTAACAGGTTGTAGAGTTGATAGAAAGAGTACATCTGATACATGCTAATTGCTGGGAAACATGATAGTATCTTGATTCTCAAGGAAGCAAAGCACTGTAGTTCTTTCAATAGAAGAAGCAGAGTATGTGGCTCTTGGAAGTTGCTGTTCTCAAATCTTATGGATAAAACAACAACTGAGAGACTTTGAAATTGAAAACTCATGCATAGAGATCAAATGTGACAACACTAGTGCAATTAATCTCACAAAGAATCCAATTCTTCATTCAAGAGCAAAATATATAGAGATTCGACATCACTTTGTTAGAGATCATGTTCAAAATAGAGAAGTTATGATTCAATTCATTGACTCAAAGAATTAACTGGCGGACATATTTACAAAGCCTCTGGAGAAAAGCCTATTTGAGTCTATTCGCACCCGCATCGAACATCATATCTTTTATTTAGTAAAGTCTCGAAGTTGTTCGACTCAAGACCAAGAGTTACGACCGCAAGTTATTTCTATTCCAGTATTTTAAAAAGGTACGGTTACTTATTAATTGATAATTGATTGAAATTATCTTTCCAAGTTTTTCTTTTTCAAAAAGGCAGTTATCAATTTTGAAACGACAGTTATTTTCAAAAAGGAAGTTATTTTTTCGAAAAGGTATTTTTATTTTTCCTTTTATGTCGTTCGATTACCTCGCTTCACTTGCTTTATATATAGCCAAGATTTGTCTTCTTCGTTTTTACACTGAAACCCTAGAATACAAAATTCACACTTGCTTTCACTTTCACTTTCGATTTGTTGAAAAGTTTTCACCTTTTTCGAGCAAGCTTGAGAATCTCTCCCTTGAAGCGACAATGTCTTCAAGAAAGTCTTCAAGGATTGCAAGCAAGGGACCACGAGATATGCCTGAGGGTCCTACGCATTTTGACTTGACCAAGGAAGAAGATTCTTCTCCACCACTGTGTCCGAGTTAGCAATAACCTTCTCAGCAACGTCAGTCTTCTCCACCGACTCAACTAGACGAAGAAATTATAGAAGAGGCTGAACCTGTAAGAACGCTAACTCCCAAGGTTACTTTCAAACTTTACTCTAATTTGAAGATATGAGGAACACCAATGTCTTTGATCGATGAATTTTTAAGAGATAAAGGATACAAGAATAAAACCTTGTTCTTGCGGGAGTTGGAAAGGTTAGGAGTTGTAGAGAGAGGGACAGTTGAAAGGACTTTTGCAAATTTCCCGAGTGACCCTTTCTATGGTACTGCAAATCAACCTCAAAGTTTGGACGACGATGAACGGATGTTTACCCATTTTCAGCCTAGAACGGGAGTGGCTACAAATATTGTTGATGGTTCCAATCTGTTTAGATCAAAGAACCACAAGAGGGTTTATTCGAATCTGCTAAAGAGAGGGGTCATGCACCTTAGGAACGTCGATTTTGATTTGCTTGATTCGGTAAAAGTCAATCTGTGAGAGAAGCTTGCTTTACTGCAATTAGAGCACTTTTGTTCTAAATCCACTGTTGCTTATCCTGAACTCACAACTTACTTTTACTCGAACTTATCTTTTGTGGATGCAAACAGTTTTTCTTTCACAGTGATAGATAAGGAGTTCTTTGTGGGTATGGACACGTTGGCTGACATAATTAGGGTGGAAAGAAAGAGTTTCCAACCAATTAGCGTGTCTGTTGCTCATGCTACTCTGTCGTTGGTGAAAGATAGGGATGTTGAAGATAAGATTTCCTACTCAAGGATGAATGCCTCTAACATCTTGCTACATAAGATCATAATCAACTGCATTCGTCCCAAGTCGACATCCAAGACTGATGTCTCTCGATCTGAAACGAAATTGATGTATGCCATCAATGCTGGATTTAAATTCTCTTTGCCTCACACCATTTTGTTTCACATGTACCGAACAATGGTGAAAGATAAGGGACAACTCCCTTATTTTGCTCTTATCACGTGTCTCTTTAGACATTTTAAAATTCACATCTCTGTACCTTTATGTTCGTCAACTATTTCCTTAATGGTGATTGGTTTTAAAATGGTCACAAAGATGCGTTTGAAAGAGTTGAACAAGGTGTTGGAGCATATGAAGGAGAAGTCTCCCGTCAAAGCAAAACAAGACTTTGCTGTAGCGAAGAGGAAAGGCAAGGAGCCCATGGCTGCTCCAGTAAAGAATAAAAGAATTCTCATCTTGTAGGATGAAGAGGATGAGGATGAAATGACTCTTTTAGCCTTAATAAATTTGAAGAGTTTTGTTAGCTTTCAAGAGACTCGAGAAGAGCCAAAAGAAGGAGAAACTGAGAGAGAAGAGACAGAGAAGGAAGCTGAAGGACAGAGGAGGATAGAGGAAAGAAGAGAGGAGAGAGAAGAAGAGGAAGAAGAGGACAAAAGAGGAGAGGAAGAAGAAGCATGAAGAAGAGAGAGAGAGAGAGGACAAGAAGAAGAGAGAGATCGGGGTCAAGATGACTCTTTTGAGCTAACTTTGACCGTCTCTTTGTCCAGTGAATCTGAAATGGCTAAAACTGGGATTGCTGGAGCACTTGACACGGCTAAACATCACTTTGAAGTTGAAGCTGCAGTTGAAGAAGTTGTTTCTACTCCTCTTAAAAGCAAACAAATAGGGGGAGTTATTGAACATAAAGGTACTTCTTCACCTTTATTTACAAGTGATGTAAGTCGCTCTGTTGCAGATCCAGAAGATGTATATGCTTCACATTACCTAGAAGATAGTCATGGTGGACAATCTGCTAAAATTCCATCCATTCTCAAAATCCTTGGAATTGACTCAGCTGGACCTAGTGCTGCGACAAAACAAACATCAAACTTTTCAAGACTGTTAGAAATTCTATTGGATGTAAGGAAGTACCAATATACTATGGGATATGAGATGCAGGATCTCAAAAATGCTTTCATGGCTACTTCAGTGTCTTTGCACGATTAGTTGAACGCCCTGAAGAATCAAATGCAGTCTATAGTGCAGGGTGCAGATTTCCAGTCACTGAAGTAAAGTTTTGCAAGGCTTGAGAAAATTGTGGATTCCATGGGAGAATTCGAGCTTGTTCGCCTTCCAAAACAGCCATGATTCTGACTCTATTTTCCACAACTCTTTTTATTTCGTTCTCCACTTTTTGCTATTGACAAAAAGGGGGAGAAGTTGATGCGGATTTGACAATTTTGTTTTTAGATTTTTGGACTTATCTTTTGTTTAGATGTGGCGTGGACTGGTTTGGACTGATGATGCTTGCAAGTAACTTAAGCTATGTTATTGATTATGGTATTACAGGACTAACACGTTTTCGGTGGTTGCAGAATCGCTATCCTAATCTCTACTTATCTTTTATAAGAAATCTTGGTTTGCTTAAGTGTTGTTTTGCAGGTCAAAGTGTCCAAATCTGCGGAAAAGTTTTGTCACCATAAAAAAAGGGGAGATTGCTGGAGAAAACTTCATTATCTGTTTTGAAGTTGACAAAATGTTGCCATCAGTCTAGTCTAAAGACTTGTAGACTCTATCGTCAAAGTCTGAAGACCTCAAGACTCAAGATTTAAAGTCTACCTTCATTGATAGTTTCCAGATCGACGAAGAAAAGATTTAGCTCATGAAGAAGACTTATCCAGATGCAAGTATATCTTTAAGGATTTGGTTCGTACGGTTGAAAAAGATCTCACGGCTGGAGATAGCATCTCGTGATCAATTATTCTTATTGAAATCAATTTGAATAATTAGATCTGTTGATTGGCGAAGTATACTTAGAAGTTTCTACTTATGGAAACTTAGATCCTGATTATATGGGCAAGTAGGATTGGTGGGCTATCATCATATTCCTTAAATAACTCGAGATCTTCCTAATTGATTCTGTCCAACGGGTAGGTTGGAAGAACTTATTTGGAAGGTACCAACGGTTATAATGGCATAGAGGGGTATATAAGGAGGACGCTCAAGTTATTCGAGTGTGTGCGTGAAAGAAAAATTCCAAAGTCTGAAGCTCTTAGCTCTTTGCTATTTCAATTTGTCGAGCTTAAACTATACTTAAAAGAGAGATTAAATACTTGTGAGATCTTGAGGTAGTAGAGTCTTTACACTGTGAAATCAAGAACGTGAGACTATAAAATCTCTTTTGGTTCTTAGTGGAATCCAGCCAGTGGGCTGTCAGTGCAGAAGAGTGGACATAGGCTTGGTCTAAGCCGAACCACTATAAACCTTGTGTTTCAATTCTCTTTCCCTAAACTCTTTACTTTAATTCGCAGTATTACAGTCTTTTACATCTTCAGTCTACTGTTTTCATAAAAGTCGAATTAAGTTGTTAATTCTTGCAAAAACTTCTTTAACACTTATTCACCCCCCTCTAGGTGTTCATACTAGCATTATCACCAGTCTCCCCAACAAAGATTTGATTATTTGTTGGGATATATATCATGACTCAAATTTCTCAACTTCGCATCATTCTTGGAAAATGTCTTAAGTATAAGGACCAATTCTCTGAATTTGTCAATATCCAAAGGCTTTTTTCTATTCAAATGAGTTTGTTAGATACAATCATGCAAAAATTGTTGGAATCTTGTTCAGAATCCCATTTTGAATTCGCTCAAAATGTTCTCATCCTTTATGGAAAAATCTAAAGTTCTTTGTTCGCCTTCCTTTCAAGAAGAATGAAGATATCAATCCAGCCAAGGCGAGTAACATGGGAAAGAACCCAGAACATTTGGTTCTAGCTCAAAGAGAATGCTTAGAATTATTATAGCAAGGCCTTATTGAAATCTCCAATTCTCAATGGGCTTATGAAGCTTTCTATGTCAATTGGCGTGCCGAGCAGAATAGAGGAAAAATGAGATTGGTAATTAATTATCAGCCTCTTAACATTTTTCTCCAATATGACAAATTCCCATTACCCTCTAGAAACTCCCTCTTTGTTGTATTATCCAAGGCCCAAATTTACTCAAAATTCAATCTCAAAGCCGGATTTTGGCAATTGGGCATTCATCCTGAAGACAGATCCAAGACATGGTTCTGTATACCAAACCAACATTTTCAATGGAAAGTTCTTCCTTTTGGCCTAAAAGTTGCACCATCCCTCTTTCAAAAGGCCATATGTCGAATCTTTCAACCAATTCTGTCAAGTGCAGTAGTATATATCGACAATATCCTGCTCTATATTTCTGATGAACAGTTACACTGCCAACTTCTTGAACAGTTCACAGAAATTGTGAAAGAACATGGGATCATGCTTTCCCAAAGAAAGATGAGCATCGCCTAAACATAAATTGAATTTCTTGGTATGCACCTTAACAAAGGGACATACTATCCAGGGCTACACATTGCTTAGGAATTGTTAAAATTTCCTGAAGAGAATTTTACGACAAAGCAAGTTCAGCAATTTCTTGGGATAATTAATTATCTCAGAGACTTTGTTCCAAATCTTGCAAAACTGTTGATTCCATTGCCAACAATGCTGAAGAAGAATCCCCCACCTTGGTGAAGATCTCAGACTAAAGCAGTCACTGAACTTAAGGAGATTATGCAGACTCTTCCTCCGTTACAAATTTCATCAACAGGAAAGAGAATTCTCTAGACCAACGCTAGTGATCAATAATGGGCCGCCATCCTATTTGAAGAAATTGATGGTAAGAGACACTTGTGTGCCTACAAAAGTGGTAAGTTTTCCCAAACTCAAATGCATTATCATTCAATTTTCAAAGAAATCTTGGCAGTGAAAATGGAATAAAAAAGTTCGAATTCCATCTCATTGGCCATCACTTCCCGGTAGAATTAGATATGGCATATTTTCCTCAGAAGACCAAGTTTAAACAGAAGCAGGTTCCAAATTCTCAACTGCTTCGATGGGCTGAATGTTTTTCAAAATACTCTTTTGAGACCAAACACATTACTAGAAAGAGGAATGTGCTTGCTGATTTCTTGTCAAGACCAAAAGCACCAGCGGAAATCAACATGTACATCATGAAGCATGTTTTTCATGCTCTTCATCATAATGAAAAATACAAGATTGAGAGAATAAAAGATTGGCCAAACCCACCCCGTGATGGGTGAGTTGGTTCGGGCATATGTTGGCCACACCACTAGCCAGGGTTCGATTCCCCAACTCGTCACGTTGCACGACTTAAGTGGGGGGCCGTGGGAGGTGGGTTCCCACGCTAGTGTCCCTCCGAGTTTACGCTGTATGGCAGTTTTCAGGTACCAAAAAAAAAAAAAGATTGGCCAAGCTAGCGATACCCCCAAGAGATCATTGAGCAAATCCAGAATGACAATCTTACTGAAAATCTGGATAAACTCATGTGGCAATACCATACAAATCTATTCAAACTCAATGAAGGTTCGATTATTTATCCTTTTGAATTAAATTCAGACTATCCATTCATACATCCTCTTATCTGGAAGGAAGATGATTTTCCTAACCAACTTCGATGGTTATTATGGTACTTAACCAACAAGTACTTAATAGCTATTGAAATTCCAACCAGAAGATTCATTACCAACCTCACCAGGATATTTGGACTTAGCAGAGGAAATATTGAAAAAGAAAGTGATAAAAACCTCTTAGATTTCCTAAACTGGTTTTATCCTCCTACTCACTAGAAATATCTTTTGCAAAAGGAATTAAGAATTACACAACCAAACCCTGAAGTCCATACTATCTTGTTCTTCCGACGACTATGGGCTTTTGTCACCAATAATGGCAACATTATCAGTGCCCCTCAGACTATAGGTACCACATCCTATAAACCTATTTCACACAGTGCAAAAGCTCGAATTCACAAGTCCTATTCAGGATCTGTTGGATGTTGTGAGCACCAATACTGAGAACTCCAAAGGGCTTTGTGCCAAGAAAATAAGACCATTCCTGAAGATGCATGAAATTATAATGTACCCACTGTATGGGATCATTATAGCCTAGCACCAGAAACCCAACAAGCTCTTGAGGAATTCAGACAAGCTGCATTATCACTAGAGCATGAAATGGCAGATACAAATGAAATTGCACAGTCCTCTCAAGACCCTTATGCTAAATGGGGAGATCATCTTTCCCAAGACCCCTATGATAAAGGATCTTTGTCCTTATCTCAAGGCATGGATGCATCCTACTATGCTCAGCCATCCAACTGGCCTCGGCCAAACATTCCTGCCGACACTACATGCTTCTCCTGTGATCAAGAGGAAGCATCCTCATCAAACCAAATTCTCTCGTCAAACACACTTGCAGCACTTGATTAGAAATATGAAGAAAGTCTTGTGGCATCGCATAGTTCAGATGACTTGGACTATGACTACAATGCTCGAGACGGATGAGACTACTGAAGACCACTGTCCGTACAAGTTCACTGTAGCAAGTTACTATTCATTTTTACTATAGTAGTAGGCTAGAGAAATCACTGTTCACCGTCATTGTTCATACCGTGTGAATAATTTCCCACCGGAAATTTCTGAAGCCTCTGTTTGTTTTAGGACCCATGAGCTTGGTCCTTGTTTGGGTGTGACCTCTTATTGCCTATAAAAGGCAAGGATGATGTAATGGGTTGGGCAGAGTCCCTTGAAGTAAAGCAAGTGTTTTGTGAAAGTCTCTCTATGGCTTTCTAAACTCTTTCTTCTCTAGTCTCGTAGGATCCTTTAAGAAATGCAGCTTGAATAGTTAGACATGTTACCATTCTAGTTCTATCTGGGTGTTTGTAGGCTCTGAACTAAAGGCCAAAGTGGTTTTCTGCTTAAAGGCTGTCCCTGAAGGGCTTGAACGGGAGAAGTTCGCCCACTGTGGGAAGGCATATTTGCAGAAAATTGATTTCGAACTTAAATTCGCGGTTAATTTCACTCAGGCACGTTTTTAGCGTAATCTAGGCTACTGGGTAATTTTCAGAGATTTTTAGTGCAAATGACCCGTGGTCGATTTTCTTTGAGCCACAACAAACCCACTCGACACATTGGCGACTCTCGATGGTTGTGAAAATCTCAGGGTTTCAATTACGGGCATAGGGTACCAAAAACGACAGAAAACCAGTCTAGTGCCATTCGACGAAAATTTTGCCATCAGGTGGAATTACCAACACTTTGATCACAGATTGACATATCCCTGATCTCTGATCGATTTTGACAATGTCGTAATGACCCTTGTAGACTAGCACGGTCGAGCAGTCAACTTTTGGTCAAATTCTTAAGTCCATTGCATTAAAATCTCTTAATGACTTTCCCAAATAATCTAGTTATCTCACGAATGATCGGCTCTGAGAATAACACTATAGATGTGTCGATGAAAGGCTTGATTTATTCAATTGAAAACAGTATTGAAAATTCAAGACGTCACAACTCTTCCCCTCTTAGAAAAATTTCGTCCTCGAAATTTAAACATTTACCAATCCTTAAACAAACAGGTGGGGGAATCATCATCTCATTTAGTCTCACTTTCCCTGACTGCTTCTTTAGTCTCGTGGTGTTGTCAAACCACTTTGATAAGGGGACCATCTTGATACACAAAATCTGTTCCGAACCACAATCTGAACCGAGCTTTCCACGTACGACACTCTGTCGTCCACGTCTAATTCTTCGAGATTTAGCACATAGGTCGGGTCGGGTTCATACATCATCAACCTCGACACGTGAAAGACATCTTGCACTTGTGCCTACCTCGGCGACAATGCAAGATGATACATTAGGATCTCGATTCTTTCTCTAGAATCTTAAATGGACCTACGTACCTCGATTTCAGTTTTTCCCTCATTGCCAAGGCACAATGTATCCTTCATTGGTGACACCTTCAGAAAGATGTAATCACCAATTTAGAACTCTAAGGGTCTTTGATGCTCAACAATACGACTTTGGCAGCTCTGAGTGGTCTTTAATCTGTTTTTGATCACGGCAACTACAATCACTGACTGCTGAACTAACTTTAGGTTGCGATCTTTTATTCTCTGATTTCATCTCAACAACTGAAGTTCTGAACACTTTGCTATGCAATGCTTCAAAAGGAACTATCTAACTGTTCTGCTGAAATTAAGAATCTCAGTTCTAGATCTGATATAAGTTCGTCACTGGCACTCCATGCAGACGAATTGTCTGACACACATATACTTCAACATGCCTATTCCCATCAAGATCCTTCCATACGGCGATAAAGTGAGCTGACTTCATCAGTTTGTTGACCACTACCCAAATGGAATCATTATCCTTTTGACTTTTTAGTGAGTCCGTCACAAAGTCCATCGTGATGTGCACTCATATCCACTCTGGGATCTCGAGAGTTTGTAACAGTCCTCCCGGCTTACAAAACTGTGCCTTAATTCTAATCTGAGCATCCAGCTTAATTTTGAGAATGGCTATAAGATTTGGAAGGTAGCCCATCTCAAAATTGAAATCCGAACCTCAAACTTTCTCAAGTAAGGTCCATTCTTTAACCAGCATATGTGCAATTGAAGACTTCTAACTCAACACATATGTAACTTAATTCGCCTTCCCAGGGTGATACAAAATATCACACCCTAGTCCTTCAAAAGTTCTGATTCACAGGGCTATCTCACATTCAATTCATTCTAAAAGAATAAATACTAGAGATTTTGTTGATCAGAGAAGGTCCAGAATCTTTCTTAACACGACTAACGCCTCCAAGTCTTTAGTACGAAAATTTTATGCTGTGAGTTCCAAGTCATACATTGGGTAGTTCAACTCATGAGGTTTCAACTAGCGAGATGCATATACAATACTCTTACCATGTTGCATTAGCACGCAACCTAGTCCCCTGAATGAGATACCACTATAGATTTCGTATCCTCCAAGATCAGATGGAATGGTCAGCACAAGTGTAGTAGTCAACTTCTACTTAAACTCTTGGAACCTACTATCGCACTTGCATGTCCATATGAATTTTTCTTCTTCCTTCAGGTGTCAAGTCCACGGCGACACTGATGTTGAAATTCCTTAGCCTGAATTCACGTGGCCTAGGAACACAACACGAGTCAACCAAAACTCGCGTTTGCTAAACTTAGCGTCCAATCCATGAGTCCTTAGGGTCTGAAGTACCATCCTCAGATGACTCTCATGCTCCTTAGCACTTCTCGAATACATCATAATATCATTGATGAACATGATCATGGATTGATCTAGGTATTTCTCAAATACTCAGTTCATTAAATCCATGACAGTAGCTGGAGCGTTTGTCAGACCAAATGGCATTACAATATTCTCATACAAGCCATATCAAGTATGAAATGTTGTTTTCAGTACAACCTCCTTCCTAGTTCTCAACTGACGATAGTCTATCCTCAAGTCGATCCTTGAAAACATCGACATTCTTTATAACTAGTTACACAATTCGTCGATCTTTAGCAATGAACACTTGCTCTTAATTGCCACCTGATTGAGTTGACGATAGTCGATGTACAATTGCAACAAACCATCCTTCTTCTTTACAAACATAACTAGTGTCCCCCAAGGTGGTGCACTAGGACGCATGAATCCCTTATCCAACAATTCCTACATCCGTACCTCTAGTTCTTTCAACTCAGATAATGCCATCCAATAAGGAGCCTTAGAGATTGGCTCTGTCCCGAATGCTAACTCAATCACGAACTTAATTTATCTCTCTGGTGGCAATCTTGGCAATTCCTTCGGGAATACATATGAAAATCCTTGCACAACTGAAATATCTTCAATTTTCAGTTCCTCAACTGTCGTATCCATGACAGTTACTAGGTAACCTTGACAACCCCCGTCTAACAAATGGGTTGCCACTAGCAACGAGATTAGAGAAATCGAGGGTCCTCTTCAACTTCTGATAAATTCGAAATTTTCCTCCGTCGATAGATTAAACTGTATCGCATTGTAACAATAATTCATTACAACAAAAGCTCATCGAGCCAAACTTTTTTATATATGGTATCAAAGTTATACATAGGCTAACCCGTCAAGTACAACTATAGTCATAGATTCATCTTTCTACCACTTTATTACAACAACGGAAATTTTACAACATTCACTCAAAATCTTGTTGTGCTACTCTGATAAAAACACCTCAAAAACATTCTTCCTTTGCTTGGTGTCTAGTTGGTCCATTCATGTTCCTTTTGTCATCCTAGTGGTGTTCTATCTATGGTACTTTCCCTTTGTCCTATCCTCCGGTGATGGCGTACACTCTTCCCTGCTCTGGAGGTCTATTTAGTCCACCCTGTGGTGTGTTCTGCAGCACGAAACCTCTGATTTGCCCAATCGGTAGCGGCAACGGCAACTACAGTTGTTCTTTTGGCCTCCTAGGACAATCTCTAGCCATGTGACCGTGCTGGCCGCATTCAAAATAGGTGCCCATTCTTCTAGGGCACAGGGCTGCACCGTGTCGCCTTCTGCAGAAGTGACACAGGCCATTCTGATTTGGCCCTGATTTTCCAATTCCACCCTTCTTGTTGGGCGGAACTTGAAATCTACCTTCAGGCATTGGCCTCTTTCCCTATCGGATTACTTCTTTGTGGAAGTTAAACCTCGGCCCAAACGAGGCGGCTCTTTCGTTCTGATCTTTCTCGATCTTCTAGGCTCTCCCATAAAGGTCATTGTAAGTTCTTAGATCCAGAGAGATCAGTATGCTTCTCAAGTCCGGTCTGAATCCGTCCCTAAACCTTCTCGCTCGGTTTGCTAGATTCTCAATTAGTTTAGGAGCATATTGCGATAGTTCAGCGAACTTCGCCTCATATTGGTCGACTGTCAGGCAACCTTAGCGAAGACATTGAAATTCTGCCATCTTCACCTCTCTGGCTGTCTCAAAGAAGTAGCAGCTTTGGGGTCTCTTGTTCCAGTGAACTAAGGTGGGTTCAATTTTAAAAATTGCTCCACCAGCTTGTGAATTGGTCTTTCAACGACCACAATTCCTGGCGGAACTTCAGCAGGGGCCGCTTCAGTAGTAGTGGCAACAACAACATTAGCAGCGGCTTGAGTGACGGCATCAACAGCAGCGGCTTGGTTTAGAGCCTGCTGATTCATTCTAATACCCACAACTTCAAGCACCCGCATGATCCCTTCTATCCTAGGATCATCAGGGGTTACTACCCCAGCATCAACAGGAGGTGGTGCTTTGCCACTAGTGCTAGCCTGTGCTAGTACTTTACCACAGCCTCCTCGAGTACCGACCTTAGTCGGCGACCTAACCCGAGCCGTAGGCCTAATGGTTCTCTTACTCGGAGTCCTCTACTTCAGCTCGCTCATGGTTCAGCCTTTTCTATTGAAACTTGTCTTCCAAATCCACCAGACATGAGCGATACACACATGGCAAACAATTTTACCAATCATCTAGCATCGACATGCACTAGACATGAATTTAAATGTCTTTGCTACTACTATTATCCCATGGTCTATCGCACCTTATCACTCTAATCCCTAACCATTTCTTTGGTACCACTTAAACAAGGATGTCACGCCCCGATCCTTGGGCACACACCCATCCCTCACCTAGTCGATATAATAGCAACATCCTAGGACGCATCGCAGACCCATTCATTTTAATACGCATGCGGAAGCATATAAATAATCCACAGACAATAAAACAATGGGATAGGAAAGTAGGACTCCAAATTTCCACTTTAAAAGCAACCACCCTTATTTACATTGCAAACTATAGTGCAAATATATTCAAGGTAAATTGTTAAGTTAGATTTTAAACCACAAGTTCATAAAACAAGGTCTGCAAAAGGGGAATTGACTCCCATCAAAAGAGAATTGTCCTATGATTAACTAGTCTAATATGATCGTCAATTCTTCAGGCTTCACCTTCTACACTCTAGGCCTCTGGTCCTTCACCACAGCCATCTAAGGACCTGAAAATAATTATTTAATAACCGGTGAGACTACGTCTCAGCAAGTTCTACCCCTTAAGACCCGATTAGAAAGCCAATACACTCAAGAAGCTGCCTAAGCACAACACGGATCAAAGGGTTTACCTTGGCCTCAGTTCCTTCCTACAAGTCAATACAATTTATACGATCCATATATTCACCAAATTACTTCCATCAATCACTTAACAAATCAATTTACCCAACCAAATTAAATCATCGATCAATCGACTCAGTCGATTACATGTCAACAAGATCATTCCCCGGTCATCTCAATTAATACTACCTATAAATCCGATCATACCCATGACTGCTTATTATAAGCCGATAATAGGTAGTATAGCTCACCATAAGCTGCCTCAATTAATGAGGTAATATACTATATATATATGCTCGTCAAGAGCTACTTCAATTTCTGATATAGTGTATTTTATATGCTCGCCAGAAGCTACCAGACATACTTTCATAGTAAGCTGAGAATTATATATGCTCACCAGAAGTTGTTAGTCATACTTTCATAGTATGTTGATAAATGTATATATGCTCGCCAGAAGCTACCAGCCATACTTTTATAGTATGCTGATAAATGTATATATGCTCGCCAGAAACTGCCAAATCCATTAATCCGTTATTCTATATATGCTCACCAGAAGTTACCAGATTCATTGATCTGATATATTTATTATGCTCACCAGAAGCTACCAGCTATACTTTCATAGCATGCTGATAATCGATCATTTAATCAATTCACCATTGTTATCATTCATGATAAAAATACACGTGCATGGGTACACGGTCAGCCCACTATTTTCAGCAATCCCAAAATAGATTTTTGGCACTGTAGACTGACACTCGGTAATTTTCTACTTAATTACCAAATTTAATTAAAGGAATAAAATCCTAAAATTATATTGAAATCAATTCAGCATGATTTAATGCTCAAATAAATAAACGGATTGCACCACAATAATCAACATAAATATTCGGTCATCGGTTATCCCAGCCTAATTTCTGGAAAATAAATAAATAAATAATTATGAAAAATATTAAATAAATGTAATAATCCAATTTAGGCCCATAATGCCTAATTGGAAGCTGAGATGAGCCCGTAAAATTACTGAGACTCTTTCAATAAATACTATGACCTATTTCCTTTCTAACTACACTAACCATTTGTCTAACATGCATTGATAAGTCTCTAATTTAATTACTCTAATATAATATATCCACCTAATTGCACTTAATTAAATCTAGTCAACCCCTAAGCATCATTAGCATACTAAGTAGGGATTAGTGAGCAAAACTCACTTATTTAACAAGCGGGTCGGATCAAACCGACGAGAACGTCGCGGGGGACGTTTCTTCTCAAAGCAGGCCTAGGTTTCGAGACCCGGAACACCTCCAAAATGGGTCCGACACCTTGCTAGAAACCCACAAAACTTCTATTATGTGCTTGTTGAAACGGAGAGGAAACAAGCTCGGTTAGGCAAAGCAAGACCGGTGGAAGGCTTGGTGAGGTAATCGACGGTCAAATGGGGAAGAAACGGGTTGATAAGAGCTTCGGCAAGTGAGTGGTCGGCAACCGGTGGCTCTCGGGGGTCTTGGGGATCTTGTAGGTGAATGGAACGGCCAAAGGAAGGGTCAGAATGGGAGAAAAACAAAGAAAATTGCAAAACAGTGCAGGCAAGCATGGGACCGATGGATCGGCGACTGGCGGCTTGTGATGGCTGTACAGGATGGCTAGCGGCTCTGTTTGGGGCGAGGTCAAGCTTGTTGGAACGGTCTGGATGTCCTTGTCATTGCGATGGGTGGCTCGTTTGCTGATTCATTCGAGAAGTCGACTTTTTACTCGGGTCTTTGGTAAAAGGTCAGCTGAAGTAGAAACTGGCAGAAGTGAAAACAGAAGAGGGAAAAGGTCTGGCGGTGGTGCGGTTGCTCCAGCGACTTCCTTGGTTGCTGGTGGGGTTTGAACAAGGTGAGAGGAGGGAGATGGAGAGGGTTTTGGATGGCAATGAGGGAGAGAGAGAAGGAAGAGATAAGGTTGGAGAGAAAAGATCTAGGGGACAAGGGCTTCACTTGCCTCAACTTTCCATCCCATGGTCTCCTTAACCATTTCCAGCCAAGTATGGCTTCCTTGGCTGTCCATGAGCCACCAAGGCCCACTTCTAGAAGACCGAAGTGGTCCAAAGGTCACGAGTGGTGGGAGTACACAAATTTGGTTTGGTTTTTCGTCAATTGGACCTTGATTCAACACCAACCGGGCTCAATAAAATTAATCGACATCTCACCGATCCATTTGGCATTTTTCCTCACCCATACAATCCACTTGCTTCCCAATTTTGCGATAAAAAATGATCCTGGCCTTTTTCTGAACAAAAACGGTCATATGCCAACTTTTTCCCAAAAAGTCTTGGGTTTTAGAAAAATCTTTTGAGACTGAGTTGATGCTTCTAGAATTTATTATGACATGACAGAATCTTCAATTTCTTAAATTGGACTTAAATTCATGGTTAATTTTACTCAGGCGCGTTTTTAGCATAACCTAGACTACCGGGTAATTTTCATAGATTTTTAGTGCAAATGACCCATGGTCAATTTTCTTCGAGCCATAATGAACCCACTCGATATATTGGCAACTCTTGGTGGTCGTGAAAATCTCAAGGTTTCAATTACGGGCACAGGGTACCTAAAATGACAGAAAACTAATCTAAGTGCCGTTCGACGAAAATTTTGCCATCAGGTGGAATCACCCACACTTTGATCACACATCTCAGTCGAATCGACCTATCCCTGATCTCTGATCGATTTTGACAATGCCATAATAAGCTTTGCAAACTAGCACGGTCGAGTAGTCAACTTCTAGTCGAATTCTCAAATCCATTGCATTAAAATCTCTTAATGACTTTCCTAGATAATCTAGTTATCTCACGAGTGATTAGCTCTGAGAATAGCATTATAGACGCATTGATGAAATGCCCGATTTATTCAATTGAAAACAATACTGAAAATTCAGGATGTCACAAGTTCGGTCTTCAATCACTTTTTCAAAGAGTACAAAAAATGAAATAAAAAATTATCGGTTGATTCCGAGTTAACCTTGGAACCGGACCGCACCCACTAGGTTGGTTTAGTCGTTGGTCCCAAGCTCAATAGGATCAGTCCTTAATCCCAAAAATTGAGGACTAGTACTGTGTAGGTTGGTCCTAAGGTTAGGGGGTGGATTGGCCCAACTTGGACCATGCTCACCCCTATCGTTCAAGTCCAGCCCATCCAGAATACTATGGGCTCTACAGAAAATAACAGGCCAAGAGGAGGGCAATCTTCTAGCCCAAGACAAGGACCAAGTTGGTCTTTTTCGAATCAAACTAATCTAGGTACATTGGGTTTTTCATACCCGAATTTTGGACACAGCTTCTTTCCTTTTGCAGGTGCCACCAGAGGCCAACTCGAGCTAGGGTATCCCTTGTACACAATCATTGCTGACGGACCTAAACTCCAGCTGATTTCACAACAGCTTTCAAGGTCAGAAAATTACTCTCTTTGGTCGTGGGAGGTTTGGCGAGCGTTGATCATGAAAGATAGGGAGGGCTTCATAGACAGCACCATTACTATTCTGACGAACGAGCGGCTTGCACAACACTGGAGGAAGTACAACGATCTCAGCCGAACGTGGGCTAGAACCTAAAGTAGCTGCGGTCCTACCTCTGACTAAAGACGCATAAATATTTTAGAAAAAAACTAGGGAGATGTATGGAAAGCTCGATGGAGCAAAAAAAATTCCACAATCCAAGCCTTATCCGAATTAAAACAAGGAAATCTTTTGGTTTCTATGATTTTCAATTGATTATCAGCTTTGTGGAATGAACTAGAAATGGCCGAGAAGAAATTACGGGGACCCAGATAAACCTTAGCTCAATACCACACAATTAGAGAAAGGGAAAAAAGTAACACGCTTCTTGTTAATGCTAAACGACAACTACTTATCATTTCGTAGTGAGATTCTCACCATGGAGCCTATCCCTTCCCTTGATTGAATCTACCAACTCACAGTGCAAGAGAAGTCGCAGCGGCTAGCCTTGTTGGAATACCTTATGGTCGGGGACCAACTCATCCTCATAGCCAAAGCAACACTGAACCAGCACTCACTTGTGGCAAGATTTGGCCATGGAAGCTTCAAGAAGTCGGGAGGCTAGGGCCTATAAACCCTAGATCTGGAGGAAGAAGAAGGGATCCATTCTTCTTAATTGAACGAACGAGATTTAATGACCAGATCCAACAGCTCAACACATCACAGAACTTTAGTTGGGATGAAACGGTGAAGATCTTATCGCAAGATCCGGCAGACTTTATGAGATCGCGCGATCGAACGACTCAAGATATCCCACGTGATCGGATGGCTTAGGACTTATTCTCGCAGCCCCCTAGATTGAAAGGTGGACACAGAGCCACTTTGGCACTGGTGTGGAGAGGAACAAATAGCCCAAATTTTTCCAGCAAGTCCAAAAGTTACAATAAAGGGAAACGTAATTTCTGTGATTAATGCAAACGCCATTACCATACTCGAGAAAATTGTTGAAAATTAAATAGAAAGCCAGGGGAACGAGAAAAGAAACAATGAGACATTTCAATCGTGGCACATGCCAAAGCACATCAACCTGTCAATTAGGACCAATTCCAGCAGATTATGAGGGCTCTAAGCCAGCTTGGGACACGTGATAAAATTGCAAGCTATAGAGGTACTTCTCATTGTCAAAATATCATTTTACAAAAGGCACGAATTATTGATTTAGGTACTAGTGATCATATAATTTGCGAAGAACGTTTATTTTCCAATATTCATAAATACTCTTCATACACCTCACTATGTCTTCCAAATGGAAACAACACTTTTGTCACCAAAGTTGAGAAAGTTCGACTCAATTCCTCCATTACTTTGAAAAATGTTTTACTCATACTCAAATTCAAGTTCAATCTCATTTTTGTTTCCAAACTTTGTAAGATAACTCTTGTCGAGTCTACTTTAATTCTGACATTTGTTTCTTTCAGGCCCTTTCGACTGAGAAACTGACAGACTTGGGTAACATTCATGAGGGGCTTTATTTTGGAATTATTTCACATTTTTCTTTTGATAATGGCACCTTATGCAATGCAAGCATCAATAAAAATACTCTTTAGCTCATCAGCGTTCAGGCCACAGTGCCTCATTTCCTCATCTTAAGTGTCCTATTTGTCCTCTAGCTAAACAGTCATGATTACCTTTTTCGCACAACACATCACTAGCTAATACACCTTTCTCTCTTCTTTATATGGACATCTAAGGATCATATTACACTCTACATCATGATGGATCTCGTTTTTTTCTCATCATTGTAGATGATTATACACGAGCCACTTGGGCAATTCTAATGCAATCAAAGGCCCGGGTTCTTTCCCATCTTCAAAACTTTCTCATTCTCATTCAAACAAATTCAAAGTAATAATGCTTGAGACCTCTTCAATCATGAATGTTCTTCACTATTCAATGCACATGGCATTCTTCATGAAAGTTGCTGTATATATACCCCTCAATAAATTGGTGCATCATCATCACCTCTTGAAGTAGCTTATGCCCTAAAATATCAAGTTTCTATTCCCAAAAAGTTTTGGGGAGACTGTATGATTACCGCATTGTACTTAATCAATTGGATGCCATCTTGAGTCCTCAATGGAAGAACTCCCTTTGAATTGCTTTTTGAGAAATGTCCGGATATTCAACACCTTCGTGTTTTTGGCTATTTATGTTACGTATCTGCTATGGGCTCTCGACACCAATTAGGTCTTTGTGCTCTCAAATGTGTATTTATGGGATACCTTACGCTACATAAGGGATATTTGGTTTATAATTTATCCACGAAGCATTTTCTTGTCAACAGAGACATTATTTTCCATGAGGATGTCTTTCCTTTCCAAGAAGAGTTACCTTCTAATCAACAAACTGATATGGCTACTACTCATCAACCATTTTTTACCGAAGACAATTCTTTGCCTCTACAACCGATGGTGGTTCCTTTTATGGCATCCTCGGTTCCTGAATATGATGTAGTCTCACCATCAAATGCAACTAATAGGGTTCCCAATGTTTTAGAAGAGCTTCCTAGAAACTCTCAATCATCCACTATTTCAAGTGTTATATTTATGGAGTCACAAGGAATTATTCCACCTATTGCACCAGCCCCTCCTCAACGTTCCGATCGCTACACGACTGCCCATTTAGACAATAGACTACATTTGTCCTACATTGTGGTATACACTACCCCGTATCATCATATTTTAACTTTGCTCGACTTTCACCTGGACACATGCTGCATTAGTAAAATATTTGAAGGACATAAACCATTTTCATATGATGAAGCTACAAAAGACCCTTGTTGGCAATAAGACATGGCAGACGAATTACAAGCCTCAGTAGAAAACAAGACTTGGGACATCGTTCTGATACTAACTCACCAAAAATCTATTAGCTACAAATAGGTTTATAAGATTAAATACAGAGCGAATGGTTTTATTGAACACTATAAGGCAAGACTGGTCACCAAGGGTTTCACATAGCGAGAAGATTTTGATTGCACTAAAACATTCTTACAAATAGCAAAGAAAGTCACCGTTTGTAAGTCACTAGTCATTCTTTCTTTCCATTGCCGTTCTTCATGATTGGTCCCTTCATCAAATGGACGTTCATAATGCTTTTCTCCATGGAGATTTAGAAGAGGAGATCTACATGGATCTTCCATCGGCTTACACAGACAAGAGGAGAATCGAGTATGTCGTCTCCATAAATCCCTGTATGGACTCAACCAGGCTTCTCATTAACGATATGCCAAATTCACTTTTACACTTTTAGCTACAAAATTCTAGCAATCCAAACATGACTATGCCGTTTCCACTTGGAATCAAGATACATCCTCCATTTACTTGCTCATACACATTGATGATACACTCCTAGTGCATCAAACTGGACACCAGAACTTCCGTGAAAGCCAGTTATCTTGCCGCTTGTCAATGCTCAGCTTAAGAACATTCCCTTTTCTTTACCAAAGGGTCCACGCCTTCTTATATTGCTTCCAAACGTGAGTGACTGAATAACAGGATAATTATGTCTGATATAACTTGATACTGAGGCCAATAATTCACGAGGTTTGTCCAAGGTAACCAGCAGAGTTAGCAAGTATTTATTGGATTTGACTGTCATATTGGTCTATATCTAATACGATAGATAGAATACAATGCCCTAAGCAAATACCGAATCCACATACAACCTAGAAGTTGATCTTAACCCAAGAGTATTTAAAAGTAATGTATAAATGGACTACTATTCTTACATCATACTTTTAGGTCACTAATTGAAGATGATAGAACATTAGGTTCTCAGGAGCACTTTGCTGATGCACTTCATCTAGCATTAAAAAGACTTACTGTACAAGGTCACTCTCATGGAGTCCATCTCGTCATTACAAGAAAACTTCCAGTTAATTACAGGATGGTTAAATCAGATGTCGAATTCTCGAATTCTATCCAGGTTAACGATATAACAAAACATCAAGCAGGGCATAAAAACTATTTATTATCACAAATAATTAGAAAAGAAAGCTGCAGGATAAAAAAATACGAAAGGAAATGGAAATTGTCTTTGACGTCATTTTAATGTAAAAATTCCTGGTCATCCTCATGACAACAGGGAACAAGTGAAACCATCTCTAGCCATGATAGATCACTCATCCGGACAAGCAAGTGGTACTGTTGAGAAATAGTTCAGCTTGCGACCTTCATGAAACAGGTTCAGTTGAACAAATAATGATGAATTATTCGCACTTCTTCCAGATTTGGATAAATGTCTTCTCAAACATGTTTATACCCTGAATTCAATGCAAGAATTTCAAAATCAGGCAAAGGTCTTCTATGCTAGAGCAACTTACAATTAAATTAGGTCAGGCACCAAAGCATCTACCAAACTATTTAACTTTTTATATATGTAAGAGCATCTCATCAAATCATCCCCACCTCATACTGCTTTTTCCATCTTCCACCATGATTTCTAGAACGTCAGGATGTGAATCATATAAAAAGAAAAGCAAAACAATAAAGATGAATTCCAGACATATTATCATCAAAAGAAAACTTCACACCTCCTAACCATTCAAATCATAATAGGCCAAACAACCAGGTTTAAGAACTTCACAAGCCAAAGATATTTACAGAGTGAGTAGAGACGAACTACCATGTTATATTTCATACCATTATCAAAAGAAAACTTCACACCTCCTAACCATTCAAATCATGATAGACCAAACAAGCAGATTTAAGAACTTCACAAGCCAAAGAGATTTACAGAGCAAGTAGAGACGAACTACTATATTATATTTCCATGAATGCACATAAGACATCACATTTGACGATGCCCAACTACATCAACCATGCAATGCAGAGTAAAAGGATAATTTACTCCTTTGATGTCATGGGAACTCTATAGAAATAGCATTTGAAATGATGAGCATTACTATGTTCCTTTCCACCAAAAGAATTTTTCCAGTATTGGATAGGGCCATCATTGATAAAAATGGAGTTTTAAGGTCAAAGAAATGAGTGCGTCCAGATTTGTCCACTTATTTCCTAGAAAGCAGTTTCATGACATTCATGCATCCTGAGAGCCAGAGCAATTTTAACATACAGATGAAGAGGACTTCTTCCATCATTAGCTGGTGCATCATAATCAGCATGATACCTTGCAACAATGAGATTTAAAAAGGTTGTCTGGCCATGTTGGGCAGCAACATCAACTACCCGTAGCGGAGAGGCTAGCAAATGAAGAATTGTCGTTCAAAAAAGATAAAAGAATGACACTAGAGGAATTAACAAAAGGAATAATCCTTCTCACTGACCCAAATGGAGAAATATAGTCAAAAACAATAAATCACGACTTCAGAAGATGAAATTGCATGGTCTTTAGCAGATAAAGTTTCATGAAATGGATATGACCACTATAGCTAGTGCCTGGTTGTATCACACATTGCTGTTTATCAGTACAGCATAAAAGTGACGTATAAAACACTAAAAATCCCTTTTTAAACTGAAGACGAAACCTAGCACGCCGATGCCACAATTATCAAATTCGTTCTTTACTCAAATAAGCATGCCAATGCTATAATTCCTTTAACTATAAGTAAGTGACTGAGAATAAATACATACCAATAGCAAAATGAGAAAACCAATAAGTAGCCGATACCCATTTATCATTTATATCAGATGCCTCCGATGCAGTGCAGTCTGCTTCACGTTGTCCGTCACATTCACATTACCCACATTCTTCAATGGCCATTTTAAAAACAATTCATCAACCAACACCGACATACAAAATGAACAACAGTAATTAGTATGTTAAGACAGCACCGAGTAGGCAGCAAATGCCTCTAGCAGCAACTTTACACACCCAAATTCAGGATTATGTTGCGAGAAATGCACAATTGGCGCGCAAAAATCTTTCACGCAGGCAAAACAAAGAAGAAGCGAGTGACGAAAAGCAGACACCTAGATGATATACCGAACGACGCCGGCGAAGTTGTTGAGAGCAGCCAAACTGGAGAGCGCAGTACCCATTAGCATTAGGAATCGAGAGAGAGAGAGAGAGAGAGAGAGAGAGAGAGAGAGAGAGAGAGGCTCCTTCTTGCTCCACGAACTTGCTCAATTTCGCCAAGTCGCCGTACGCAGAGGCAGAGACACACATTGACGACAGCCTCTTCGTTGGGAGGGTTGTGGGTGTTCGACGTTCCAGACGAGGCGGTCACTCCGATCTCTGACGAAGCCACGCGAGGGTCACTGAATGCGATAGCTGCTTAAGAGGTTGAATGGGGATCGCAGGAATTGCGGTTTAGTTGGAGGTTCATACCTTAGAACTATTCCCTGCGCCGTGCTCCCTGCTCCGCTTTGATTTCTGAGAAAATATTAGGTAGAACTGGTTTAACACGCCATCAGTAAATCGCTCCATTCACTGATCGCCACGTGTCCCAGTGGCCCCGCCTTTAGGAATTTCTCCTCTCCTCCGTCGTTGTCTTCTCTCTTCGATCTCCTCTCTTCTCCTTCCTTACGCTCCACGCCATGGATGGAGCTGTCCCACTTTGACGCAGAATCCAGTTCTAGCCGCTTCAGGTCTAGCCACGACTGGCCCGCAACTGGCGAGGTCTGTTAAATATAAAGGAACTGAGTCTTCTCAATCATCAGTTACTATAAATTCAGCAGATAGAGAAAGAACACGTAAGGAAAAACAAAAGACAGAAAGGCAACAAAGAGCTGGTGATCAACGGTGGAGAACTCGTGGTGAAGACAAACTTGGATTGACATCAATGAAGAAGAAGCCTGAGATGAAGATTGACATGGATCGCCAAGTTATAACAGATCTAAACTAGCACTTGTGCGGTTATTCAGCTGAAAGTGGGAAAAACAAATGAAGAAACAGTTAGTTGAATTCTGTTTTCTCTTTTATGAGCTGTATTCAGTTTTCTGTTCTTTAAGTAGTCTTCTTCCTCCTCGATGGATGTAGAGAGAAAATATAGAGAGAGAAGAGAGTAGAAATATAGAGAGAGAAAGCTTAGAGAGCAATCATCAATGGATGCTCTGCAATTGTGTAGCTGATACGTGCTGTGACAGAGAGATAGAAACAGAGGATGTAAAACAGAGGATTTTGTATTCAAAAGCTGTTATTGATCACAGAAGCTTTGTACTACAATCATATTGATATAGAGTAATTCGAAGTATTTCTTTTGCTGATTTTGCTGTATCCTGATTTAGTTCTTCATCTTCATCTTCATCTTCACATGGTATTAGAGCATAGTATCCTGAAGAAATCATCTTGCTGCTGCGCATTCAACCTTGGATTTCTCAGAAGGTTTTCATCTAGCAGGCGATCATATCTGCCAGAGGGATCCATTCAGTAGCTATTCATTAGATCGAGAAAGAAGAAGCTGAAGTTGCAGCAGATTGCAATATCACGGTAATTGTGTTAGTTCTTCATAACACTATTGCTATCTTCTTCTTCAAAGCTGAGAAAATACAACAATGGCAGTAAGAGCACCAAATTATCCCTTTCCTATACATGTGAATACCTCTAACTTTGTCACAATTAAGCTTGCCGAAGACAATTTCCTCTTGTGGCAAGCTCAGATCCAAAGGTTTCTGAAAAGCCAAGAACTCTTTGGCTTTATTAATGGTGATATTACATCACCTCCTCGAATGCTGCAAAATGTAGTTGAAGGATGTGAGACTGAAGCTGTAAATCCAGACTATATTGACTGGACAAAAACTGATCAACTGGTTTCTTCATGGATAAGTGGAGCTGTCTCGGAAAATATACCGAGCTTAATAATTGGTTTAGAAACATCTTATGAAGTGTGGCAGACACTTTTGAATCGCTTCACACAAAAATCAGCAGCTAGAGAATTAGAATTAAGGGGAAAACTTCAAGCCTGTCAAAAACATGATAGAGCTCTTTCAGTCTATCTTCGAGAATACAAGTACATATGTGATTAGTTAAATGCTATAGGAAAACTTGTGGATGACATAACCAAGCTATTTGGTGTGTTGGAAGGGCTAGGAGATGAATATGAAAATTTCCGAACAACAATATACTGTATAAAGCCTCAACCTGAGTATGATGAGGTAATTGCACAATTAGAGAGGTTTGAGTCAAGAATGCAGAACTATTCCAGGACCCAATTTAACTCCAATATGGCTTACTTTGGGCAAAGACACCCTCAAGCACAGTTTAAAGAAACAACTGATGGAGAGTACATATCTCAAAATTCAGGTTTTGTAGCTCAAAGAGGTAATTACAGAGGAGGCCGTAGCTATGGTAGGGGACGTTTTCTTAATAACAGGGGCCGAGGATTTAGATACCCTAGAGACAATTTAGGTTATAGATCCAGCAATACCAGCTATATGCAAGAGAATCAGAGAACCAAACCTTATCAAAATTCATCTGATTTTGGTTTCACCTCAGGATTTCATCCCTATGCTAGCCCATCACAGAGATATCAAGAAGTCAAGTCTTATCCTTCTAATCTAACTCTTTCTAAGAGTATGCATGATGAGAAGGCAACTAGTAGCATAAAATTAGAGTGTCAAATCTGCAAGAAACCAGGTCATGATGCTTTACACTACTGGTATAGATTTGATAACTCGTATCAAGCTGAGGAGATACCAATAGCTCTGGCAGCTATACATCTTGAAGATGCCAAAGGCAGCGAGTGGTATCCAGATACTGGTGCAACTGCACATATCACAGCTAATTCTGGTATACTTCATAACTCTTCTAAATATACTAGATATGTTACTGTCGTGATTGGTGATGGATCACACTTGTCTGTTACATGTACTGGCGATACATTGCTACATACTGGAAAGAGTTTGTTGCCACTAAATGATGTCCTAATTGTCCCTCATATAAAGAAAAATCTTCTGTCAGTATTGAGAGTGCTAGTATGAACAAAATAAAGGAGTTAGGGAAGAGAATAAGAACACGAGATTTATAGTGGTTCGGCTTAATCCAAGCCTACGTCCACTCTCCCACGATAACAGCCTTCTTGGCTGGATTCCACTATGCAATCAACAAGAGATTACAACTTCGAGTGCAAATACTTAGTAGATCACACTATCTCACTAAGTCACTCTCTTGGTATTTCTCTCACGATTACAAACGTTTAAGCTCTCAAGAGACAAGTATATGATCTAAAGTCGCTCGAGACTTTGGAATTATAAATTCTACGCTCCGTCTCTTACTTGCTCATCGGTCCTTCATCTTCTTAAATACTCCTCCACTTCCAAACTACCGTTGGACAGTATCCCGGAGAATCGTCTTCCAATATACCCATTGGACAGCTCGTATCTAGAAGATTTGGTAGCCGTTGAGTGACAAAGGTAAAATCTCAAATTGATTCCGATCGCCCATACAAACGAAATCTTGGTTTCCATAAGTAAAGCTTCTTCGTATAGAAAGTTCTTGTCTTCAACATCCAATTGTCAATCACATAGATTGAGTCAATCAAATCAATCTTGATGTGGAATCCAAACCAGATCACTAGCCGTTGTATGATTGGGCTTGAGTTACGATTCATCAAATCTGGATGTAAAGTCTGAGTCTTGAGACTTTACGATATGAGTCTTGAGACTTTACAATCTGGGTCTCTAGACTTTACAATCTGTACCCAGTTCAGCTTCAGCATAAAGTCTGTCTTCGGTTCAACTTCAGCATAGAGTCTCTGTCTTCGGTTCATCATTCACGTTCGAGTCTGGAATTAGTCAGAGTGAGCAGACTTCTGATGTAGAACAGACTTTGACACTAAAGTCTTGCAGTCTTCAGACTTTGAGTCTTGAGTCTGGCAATCTTCAGACTTTGATAATATCCTTTACATGTTCTATTATCTGCATGGTCTATTACTCAACCATCAAACATGTTAGTAGCCTTTGATTTATTTTGTCATCTTCAAAACATCATAAGGGATTTCCCTAACAAGTATCCAAGTTAACAGATGATTATCCTTGCTCATTTGTTTTTGACAAATTTGGTGTATATATAAAGGACAACTGGACCAACACAACTTTGCTGCTCGGAAGGAAAACTAAAGGACTATATCAAGTGAATTCACAAACAACACAAGCCTTTCTAGCCCAAAGACACAAAGCAATAGAAGAGGACACATGGCATCAAAGATTAGCACACACCAATTTGAATATCTTGAAGTATTTGCATAATCAAAAACTCATTCAGTGTAGCAGTAGAATGCTGAATGTATGTAGTAGTTGTCCAGTTGCAAAGGCTGTAGCTTTACCATTTCTATCATCCGAATCTGTAACAACTATGCCCCTACAGAAAATTCATTGTGATATATGGGGTCCATCACCTGTGACTTCATTTCAGAATTTCAAATACTATGTTCTATTTGTGGATAACTTCTCTCGATTTAGTTGGATATATCCATTGAAATTGAAGTCAGACTTTTATAAGATTTTTGTTCTGTTTCAAAAGCAAGTAGAGAACCAATTTGAGTCAAAAATCAAGATCTTTCAATGTGATGGTGGAGGAGAATTTATTAGTCACAGATTTCAAGCTCACTTACAAGACTGTGGTATCAAACATAATCTCTCTTGTCCTTATACACCTGCTCAGAATGGCATCTCTGAGCAAAAACATCGACATATTGTTGAATTAGGTCTTGCCATGTTATATCATGGTAAAGTTCCTCTGAAATATTGGGTTGATGCTTTTATTACAGCTAACTATGTCATCAATCTTCTTCCAACACCAAAATTGCAAATGCAATCACCTTACAGAAAGCTGTATCACCAAGAACCAACTTATGATCACCTCAGGGTATTTGGTTGTGCATGTTATCCATGCTTACGACCCTATGCTCAGCACAAGTTTGATCCAAGATCTCTCACCTGTGTGTTCATTGGCTATAGTGAACACCATAAAGGCTACAGATGTCTTGTACCCTCAACAGGTCGAGTATATATCAATAGACATGTGAAGTTTGATGAGAAGTTTTTCCCTTTTACTAAGCTGTGCCTAACAAAGTATGCATCTCTCACAACATTATATCAGTTATGGGCAGAAGAAGTACAATTAACAAAGTCAGCAAGCAAGAAAACAGCTTCTACTATACCTTATACTTCTTCTCATACATGTGCAGCCCATCTGCAGCTCAATGAAGACAATACAACAATAAATTCACAGTCTTCAACCGAAATTTTTGTACCTTATACTGCTCAATCACTATAGCTAGCAATAACACAAGAATATGTCATTTCTACAACAACACCACATGATGAAGTATCTTCACCTATACAATATGAACACATGTCTACTACTGATACAGCAATACCCTATAATACAAGTATTGGATCTGAACAAATTATCCCTTCTCATATATCACAAGGGGTCATTTCCAGTCTCTCAACACAGGAGGCAACTTCCAGTCATCCAATGCAGACTCAATCCAAATATGGAATTATCAAGCCTAATCCCAAGTATACATGTCTTGCTGTCTATAAGGTACCTTCTGAACCAAAGTCAATTAAATCAGCATTGGCACATGAAGGTTGGCATAAAGCAATGACAGAAGAAATTGATGCATTATATCAAAATAAAATCTGGGACTTAACTCCTCGAACTAAATACATGAATGTAATTGGCTGCAAGTGGGTCTTTAAAAGGAAACTTGCCTCTAATGGTAGCCTTGATAGATTGAAAGCTCGCTTAGTTGCTAAAGGCTTTCATCAGGAAGAAGGAATTGACTTCACGAGAGACTTTCGTCTAGTAATCAAGCATGCCACCATTAGAATAGTTCTATCTCAGTAGCAAAGATGAGACAAAGTGGCCTATTCATCAACATGATGTTAAGAATGCATTTTTACATGGCACACTTAATGAAACAGTCTACATGGAGCAGCCTCCCCGGCTTTCAAGATCCACAGAAACCTTCTCATGTATGTTTACTCAGAAAGTCACTTTATGGTCTTCGACAAGCTCCTCGAGCATGGTTTGATAAGTTCAGTGATTTTTTACTGGCATATGGATTCTTTTGCAGCTCCACAGATCCATCTTTATTCATATATCATCATAAACACGATACCATTCTTCTACTGTTGTATGTTGATGACATTGTCTTAACTGGAAGTTCCTTTCAATTACTCTCTGGTTTGATTCATTCTCTCAGTCTCGAGTTTCACATGAAAGATCTTGGCCCACTACATTACTTCCTTGGCATTGAAGTCAAACAAAATTCTAATCATTTATTCCTGTGTCAGACCAAATATGCTAGTGATCTTCTCACTCGAGCTCAAATGTCTGAATGTAAACCAATTTCCACTCCTCTGCCACTAAAACCTCTCATTCTGCAAAATGATTCTGCTTCTTTATCCAATCCTACTGAATACCGCAGCCTGGTTGGTGCTCTTCAATATCTCACGTTAACACGCCCTGACATTGCCTATGCTACCAATTTACTCTGTCAAAAATTACAGACACCAACTATTGCAGACCTCTATAGACTTAAAAGGGTTCTGCGATATATCAAAGGCACTATCAGTCTTGGCATATTCATTCATTCTCAAAGCTCTCCACATCTGTATGGTTTTTCAGATGCAGACTGGGCTGGATGTACCGAAACTCGAAGATCAACTACAGGTTTCTGTACTTATATTGGCTCCAACCTTATTTCTTGGGCAGCCAAGAAGCAGACCACAGTAAGTAGATCTTCTACAGAAGCTGAGTATCGTGCTCTTGCTTCAACCTCTGCTGAACTTACCTGGATCAGTTTTGTCTTGCGAGACATAGGATATGCTCTCACTCATCCCACACATCTGTTCTATGATAATAACTCAGACATTGCTCTCACTGCCAATCCTGTGTTACATGCTCGAACAAAACATATCGAAGTGGACTTCCACTTCGTTCGAGAAAAAGTCTCCTCAGGATCCCTTCATGTCCAATATATCCCAAGCAATTCTCAACTTGTTGATATTTTCACCAAGTCTCTCTCACGGTTTTCACATTGTCAACTACGTACCAAATTGGGCCTTGGTTTTCCACCCATTCCCAATTTGAGGGGGGATGTTAAATATAAAGGAACTGAGTCTTCTCAATCATCAGTTACTATAAATTCAGTAGATAGAGAAAGAACACGTAAGGAAAAACAAAAGACAGAAAAGCAACAAAGAGCTGGTGATCAACGGTGGAGAACTCGTGGTGAAGACAAACTTGGATTGACATCAATGAAGAAGAAGCCTGAGATGAAGATTGACATGGATCGCCAAGTTATAACAGATCTAAACTAGCACGTGTGCAGTTATTCAGCTGAAAGTGGGAAAAACAAATGAAGAAACAGTTAGTTGAATTCTGTTTTCTCTTTTATGAGCTGTATTCAGTTTTCTGTTCTTTAAGTAGTCTTCTTCCTCCTCGATGGATGTAGAGAGAAAATATAGAGACAGGAGAGTAGAAATATAGAGAGAGAAAGCTTAGAGAGCAATCATCAATGGATGCTCTGCAATTGTGTAGCTGATACGTGCTGTGACAGAGAGATAGAAACAGGGGATGTAAAACAGAGGATTTTGTATTCAAAAGCTGTTATTGATCACAGAAGCTTTGTACTACAATCATATTGATATAGAGTAATTCGAAGTATTTCTTTTGCTAATTTCGTTGTATCCCGATTCAGTTCTTCATCTTCATCTTCATCTTCACAAGGTCAAGATCCCGACGGCCATGAGAAGCCGCGACTGGCAACTACTGCGAGCTCAGAAATCAAGAAGAAAAATAGAGGAGCCGGATCTGAGCCCACCCAGCCCCATCCTAGATCCTAGCGTCGAGCCGTAGCCGCCTCGCCCACCGGCGACTACCTTCCCTCTGCCTTACAGATCTAGAGTCTCTCCTCCAGATGACCCTCGGGCTAGGAGGCCCAGAATACTGGCCTTCAGAGAAGAGGATGCACTTGGTGAGAGCATCTCTGTAGTTGCTCGGGCTTTAATGGGAAATGGCATTGAAGATGAACAGAAGCAGAGCGACAGAGTGGAGGAAAAGAGTAACGGAGGAGGGAGGGATAACGGAGAAGGAAAGAGACGGATGCGAGAGTGGGCAGCGGAGGAGAGAAGAAATCGACAAAAAAGGGGCCCAGCTGGACACGTGGCGATCACTCAATGGAGCGATTGTGATCGGAACCCGATCCCATCTGAGAAAATATTGGATCCCTTTGGACCATGCCGCCCGTCCTTCTCTCTCTCTGTTCCTTCCAAAACTTTTTTACTCGAAACGAAGACGACGAGCAGATTTTTGGCAAAAAAAATAAGAAAAAAAGAAAGGAAAAGGAAAAGGAGTAGAGCAGATTTTGTGAGATAGGGGGTTAGGATTCGGAGTTCATTTCCTGAAGGTGCCAAGAGAAAATTACGCATTTGGTTCACATATAGTTCAAGCATTCTTCTGCCTGCATAACCTTATAACTTAATCACAACATTTACTTTGTGGAATCGAATAAAATAGGAATGAGATAACAGTTCCACTTGAATAGAATTGAACACGGTCAAAATCGAAATATGCACCATTTGTTATGTCTTTTTTCGGATTGCTACTAAGAATTGACACATGGGACTATGATTTGCAAGGTATTAATGATTCTCGGTACAAGAGGTAAGAAAATTATTATTTACATTAATTATATATATATGGTTAAATTTAATTCTTTTAACAATTTGACTTCCGATTCATGAGCCAATGTGAAAGATGGAGTGTCAATTTAATCCTTGGGCCTATTAAAAGTATCCAAGGGTTGTGTCGTGGTTGAGAAGTTCCTCATTTATCTCTCTTATATGACTAGGTTTCCCATCCAAGTATAACCTCGGCTATGCTTTGGAGCATCTCATAGTTATTCGTCAAATTAGTGAAACTCTTGTGACCAGAAAAATATAATAACTTTCAAAATTTCGAACAAGAGTGCAAATAAAAGACCAGATGTCACTTTTTTATTGAATGCAAATGCTGTTGCTTCGAGGGTGTGCCCACAAATCTGAAGTTCGCAACTTTTTATAGTGGGTGGACGCACACAACTTAGCACAAAGTGTCCGACGACATCGAACGAAAGGAAAACAAGGAAGTCCACAAAGTTAACAAAAGCACACAAACAAAGTCAATACGATAAATGCATTTGAAAGACAAGCGTAGCAATCCGTGGAGAAGTCTTCGATGACCCTTGTTGGCATTCTTCGTCTTCATGCTTCAGCAGCTCTTCTTCCTTAAATGCTTGCAGCTTTCACCGAAGAACATTGAAGAACACGAACAACCAAATCTAGAAACCAGCAATCGACGTCTTCACGAATTGGGATTTATTTCATCGTCATCTCAAAAGAGAAATAAAGACGAAGATTATTGCAAGCACAAGCCAAAGAGAGGGGGAGAAAAAGAGCTTGCGGGACGGAGGAGGTTTAATATTCTTATGGTTCCAAATACGCTCCAAAAAAATTAAGACATGTTTTCGCCTTGCCGAAAAAGCCAACGATCCTCCTGCCTTCATCTGACTGTTCCAGTATAGTAAATCGCTTTGGCCATTGCTTTAACTTTGGCTCTGACGTTGACTCCGAATCTGAGTCTGGCTCTCCTCTCTTTGCGTACGTCAAGGAGCGACGAGGAGAGGTTGTAACTATTTTCAGGTCGTGGATGATAGTTTCACGAGGTTCTTCGCGCCAATAACCCCTTATCCGAACTAGGCGCTCCTCGGGATAATCCAGCATGACCTGCAAGAATGGCAAAGCGAGAGACATGTTGTAGTTGTGAGAACAGATGAAGGTTCGCACCATAAACTCAAAGATATAGGATGCCAAAATGAATGCCTCGGTCTACGATCAAAAGAAACCCGTGCCCGTGCTACATGAAGCTCCCGACATTATGAAAAGCAACATTTATACGGGAAAGAGACGAAAGGGAAAAAAGGACAGATAGAGAGGGATTGAGATATATGGACTAACCCATTTGCCTGAAGACGGGTCTCCTCCACCATGTCGAGAACCTTCGACCAAGGAACCATTGTTTTCGTACATAAAAGTGATGGACTCAATTTTTTTGCTTTCGTTGCTGGACCCTATCGTAGTCACACGATATCCTACCACATCAGAATGTTTTCCATCGTCCCAATCATCCCCGCCAGAGCCTGGAAACCCGTCAGGTGTATGCTTGGAAGGTTTCAAGTCCGGTATCAGCTCCTCGTACACTCCTATGGAACTGAGAGTCTTGCCCCATGTTCCATAAAAGCCGATGATTCTGCTTTTGGTGGATGGATATCCAAAGTAGCCCCGCCCGTTGCATGTGCCAAGGGTTTTTTTCTTTTTTATTACTATGCAACGTGAGTGACTTGATAGAACCATCATCTTGCGTGTAACCAGATATCCATGTCAAGTACTCTTGTGGATAATCCAAGTCAATCTGCGCAATCTCAAAAATATCTCTTAAAGTTGGACAAGTAGCGTAGACAAGATCTATTTGTCGAATTTAGTTACTAAATCACGTGCCAAGATACATACCTAGATCATCTTGGCTGATTAGATAAATCTAAAGGGATTAAAAGAAAAAAAACACTAACCGCTTCTTCCTCGTTGGAGAATTCTCCAGTGTAGTCACCACGAGTAATTGTGTGATCCTTTCCACTATCATCAACATACACGATCCTAATATAACGGATATCATCGGGTATATACATGTGAATTTTCTTCACACCCTTGAATTTCCCATCGTCCCAAGTAGTTGCTCCTCCAAATGGCCCGATTGATTTAACTAGGCGGAGATCTCTGATCGGTTTAAAATGTGCTCCAATTCCATAGAGAATATGTTCATCACCCCACCCATAAAATCCCACAATCTTATTACCCGTTTCAGGATAGGAGAAGTGGGTTCCTTTTCTATCACCAATAGTTATGGTGCTTTTTTGTTAGTCAGAAACGTGAGAGATGTAATGCCGTCACAAATATGATATTCGGATATTGAAGACAGGTACTCATCTGGATCATGTATTATAAACTGCAACAATAGATATAACCATCAAACTCATTATTTAATAAGCCTCACAAAAGTCCCCCGCTAACTGATGCAATGCGAGTTTCCCAAGGATTTTACAAAGCACATATGTGTATGGGAACATACCTCCATGTGCCATTCTTGATCGCTGCCATGTGGCCTCCATTCTCCATCGTCATACTAAAACGCGATTGATCGGATGCACCGTTTGCCACTTGAATCGCGTACTGCCCTGATTCCCTTTACAGTGTTATGCTGATTGCCGTCATCCCATTTTGACCCTCTCCTACTCCCGAATGGGGGTAGCTCGACACGTGTTAGATCGACACGTGCTCCAATTGATGTGAGGAAACCATTCGGTCCATCGCTACTTCGGCTCCCGAAAAACTCGATGACTTTCCCAGCGCCTACCGGTAATGTTACGGAAAAGTCGTCCTCTCGCCCTTTATCAATCGTTCCCACTTCCAACTCTCTATTACGGGATCGAAATGTGAGGGCCTGGATTCGAATACAACCATCATTTGGCTTTTGAAATTGTCCAGAAAAAGAAATTATGTCCTCTCTCTCATCTAATTTAACCTGCATACAGGCCACAAAAAGGCATTCCACGTGAGCGACTCTATGTTGCATCATTCGATGAGGAAAATGAACTTGTAGATTTCTTTTGAAATACGATTCGGATCTACATGATAAGTCATATGTCTTGAGATTTGTGTAAATTACATTTCCAATCAATTGATTACTTTTCATTTTGTAAATCAAAAGTTAACTTACCTTTTGTTTTATGGCTAGGTTTGTCTTTGCCAAAGTTTGGAATTTTAATGAGGTAAAGTTATTGTTTTTTCCAGTTGGTTTTCTAATGATCACACCGATCCTCATGTATTGCTGGTATGAGAATTTCATGTCCATTTGCGAAGCAATCGTTAAGAATCTCAAGGTTCATGATTCCGTAATTGACTAATGTTATGATTAAGCTATAGAATTTGAACTTATGACATTCAAGTATGTCGCGACCAATTTTTCGGGTGTGAACCACCTATAATTTGGCTAATGGATTGTTAAGCCTAGACTTAACTCGGGCTCTCCCAAGCCCATACCAATTCGCGACTTAGGTTCAAGTTTCTTAACATGCAAATGGATTTTATCTATGAGTCGCCACTAATCTATTTTTGGTGGGTCGATTAGAAACCCAAGTAAAATAATGGGAGAATTATTTTACTCCTACGAACCAGAGATTATGGGTACGGGGACTTGGTTACACTAGATTTTCTAGTGCCCTTTCGGTACCATTCTTTTATTTTGAAAAAAATGTTTTTTTTTTTTTTTTTTTGCAGGAAGCTTAAATTGATTTTAAATTTATTTCCCTAACATGTGAGGTTGATCATGCGGTTACGCAATCCATCAATTTAACACCCAAGAAAGCAATGAATAAATTACAAGACTTACCTTGTAGCAACGAAAGCATCTGCGTCGTTAGATCGAATTCACATCATCAACCCTAGATATGATTTCTAATTAACACGCAATTTTTTTTTTTTTTCACTTGTTTAATGAGAATCATGCAATATGCAATGCAATATTAACTAAATGACCTAGTTCTAATGCAATGCAATTTCTAATTGAAAGGACCTAGCAACAACCACTAAATGGCATGCATTTCATGAACCTAATCCTAATGACATGCACATGACATTTTCTATTTTCTTTTTCTTAAAAAGAATACAATCTATCCTAAAGATTGAAACTCATTTATTCTATGACATTTTTTTTTTGTATTTTTTTCATGAAACTCGAAATTTGGTGAAATGTGAAAATTACTTAACTAGATTAAGATTCTATTTAATTTGCATTAGGAATTAGGTAAAGATAAATCCTAATTTAAACTAAAATATTATCTTAATCCAAATAATCTTAAAATGCAATCTATTCAAGAAAATACTTAAACTTATAATGAAGTAAGAAAAGTATTATCTAAAACTAAATTAAGTGCAATTTTACCCTAATATGCAATGATATGCCCTAATTCTACACGACATGTGCATGATGATTTTTTGTTTTTATTTGTTTTTATTTAATTTCGAAATAATAAAACTCATATCCTAAACATGCAAGATAACCCTAAATCATGCAATATTCTTATTCAAACATATTTCAAAATAAACAAAGCAATCAAGACAAACCAAACCAAAGATATCATACATTATTCATCGAGGGATAATATTTCGCTAATAAAATCAATAAATTGATCTTAAGCCTTAAAAATCAAAAATATCAATTTTATTCCCGCTTAATTAATTATTTCATCTAAAGCGAAATAAAAAAATTCAGGTGCGGTTGCGAATCATGAAATAAATCTTAAATGAGAATGTCTATCACTCGAAAATATTTAATTAGATATCAACAGCATCAAATAGACAATGAGATACTCAAATCAACTTGGGATGAGAATTTCACCTAACCCGAAGGATATGATTTCCAAATTCAAATAGGGCAGCGGATCACAATCGATGATTCGGACAGCAATGACCGGCGATTCAGGGTGATATGCGACTGAGAAAGGACTTCTTCGCGGTGATGTCTCACCAGAAAGACCTGCAATAATAGAAATCGAAACAAAAGCAATAATGCTTGTATTCTTCGTGGCGCCGAGGGAGATTAAAGAGAATTTCTGCTGAGTTGCATGTTATATCCTTTTCTCCAGGTGTCCATCTTTTCCTTGACCATGCACTGAGAAGTGGGCGTGCTTGAGTGCTTGCCCGGTTGTCCAGGTGCTCCGCTTCAGTTTCACTTTGACCCAAGGAACAAATCTGCTCCCTTCGGTCTCTTTACTAATTCCCAAGCTTTGACTTACTGAACCCCCATGATCACGTTCTTTACTTGGCTTCGTATTGCATATCGATGCCCCAAAACTTGCTTTCTCAATTGAAGGACTAACGGCACACCAAGAACGGTGGTGGTGGCGTTTCGGGATGCAACGGTTGGACGTTGTCTGAAAGCTGGGACGTCGGTTCTGGTTGCTCGAAGTGGACTCGGGGACAGCAAGTCGTAGCAAGTTCGGAGCAAGCACACGTAGTGATGCCGCGGATCGAACGAGGAAACCACACGTCGTTGCCTCAACACGCGATGCAAAGACGTCGCTAGAAAATTTAGCACTCGCTTAATTTAAGCCCAGGAGGTCCGTTGACGGGAACCGTTTCGGCGACAAGCCGGGCCGTTCTTCTCTTTGCGGGTGACCTTCGTGTCTGCGAGATGGGCATCCAAAATCTCTTCCTTCAGGATTTTGTCACCTATCCAGGGCTGGCCGACCACCGCTCTCTTTCTCACGCTTTCTTCGGTCGCCCCTCTCTGCGGTGTCCCAAGTGTGGACTTGTGCATGAATTCTCGCAGAGTAAAAAAAGAATGGCAGTGAGATGTTGATGTAGATTAGGCGTGAAAGCCCACGGTGACCGAGAAATTGAACCTAGACAGCAAGTGAAAACACGAAAATAAATGAGTTAAAAGATTTAAATAGCGAAACGGAATTTCACGTGATCAAACTAAAAAAAATGCTTGACTTAGCTTTATGCTTGTCGTCAATATCCACAAAGCGAGATGAACACGGCACGTCGAGAGGACTACCAACGCCATAGTCCAATTTGGCGAATTCTCGGGATAGTGGACATGAGATGTTTGAGGGTGTGTCTCCTCCCTCTTTTTTTTCATGACTCGACATGTCTCTTTTTATAGCATAAGACTTCCACTTAACATTGGAAAGTCAGAATCAATGCTCCTTTGATCGTGGGGATTGCCAAATCTTAACCCTGATTTGTCACCATAAATCTCTCAAGTATGCGTCCCTCATCTTCTTTCGCAATCTTTTCCTTTTCTGATTCACTTATATTGCCATGAACGTGTCCAGATTCATTCACTTGTGCATGAACGCCCAATATTGGAGTGAGTGTCCATTCTTTCCATATTGTCAAAATCTTGCCCTTTGTTCGCTTGATTTTTCAATTTTTTCTACATTTATTAAAATCTGAATACTCATCAGAATTTCAAACTTCCATGCATAATCAATCAAATCAATTTTCCCCCTTTTTTATTTTTTCTTTTCGAAAATGCAATTTTATTTTTCCAAAATTAGGTGTCAACAAAGTAGAAACGGAAAAAGAGAAAAGGAAAGAGTCCAGAAACAACCTCGTGGGGATCCTTCGCGTCGTTTTTATCCTTATTCTTGTGGTTTCCGGTGCTAGGATCGACTTTAAAAGTAACGGACTTAATGAATTCCGTGTCGAGAATTTGAATCCCATTTATTTCATTAAAATGCCAGGGATTTTTACTGCTGCCTCCAAAAGGCCCGAAAACCTTGAAGGAATATAGAGAACAAATCTCATCGACCAGGCCCTTGACTATTGTTTCAACGAGCTCCTTGTAATTGCTGATGTAAAGTGTTAACACAAAAAAATTATGAGCAATATGTACAACTAAATTAAACTAAACATACACGTTATACCCCAAGAGACGACATACGACAAACATTGTATGCAAATTTCTTCGTGAATATATGAAATATGAATAGAAAAAAGGTCAAGCTTGACTAAATCATCATCGGCATTGGCATTTCTAACTAAGAAATGGTGATTAACTAAGCTCTACTTTCAATAGTGAACTTACCCTGCAGCAGAGGAGGGTGCGCTGTACCATCCATGCCAAGAAACAACACATTTCTCACAGAGGCCGTAAAAACAGCAAATATTAAGTAAAAATGAGTGCATCGTCGATGCTTTTCCAATTTCTACTATGTTATCATGTATTTAAGTATGAGACTCCAAAAATTGGGCCACAAACGGCATGAAAGCTCAAAAGGAACTCGTAGCAGAAGATAAATAGTTTACCCTATTATACACTTTTTGGATTGAACTAATTCAAACCTAGTATCTATCTTATTTACATTTCTCTCACTTCATAGTTTTCATTTTCGTTCCACAATTTTTGACAATGCTCGCTACGAACTTGGGGAATATTTAATACGGCCTTTTTGCTTTGGCTTTCATATTTATTTTTTTATTTTTTTTGCTGTGAAGATATTAGAAAACATCTTCACATTGCAACTTTGTGTCAACTTGCACATTAAGTTTTGTAAACCCACAATTAGCATCCCAATCGCATCTAACATCTCGTTCTATCCACGAGTTTCTCGTTTCCGTTGCAATTTTGCACCTTTCGCCATTTCAAATTCACTCACAATGAAAATTTACTTGCCCAGAACCCTAACCCCACCCATCAACAGCTCAAACCCTCCCCTCCCGTCTTCATTGATGCATGCCGTGCTGTCGCCACCCACCACCAACCACCACCGCCAAGCTGAATCACGACCATTGAGCTCGACTAAGATTTGAGTGGACTCGAGCCTTAGTCCAGCTCGACGCTGACCATGGCCGAGAAGAGAGAGACAGAGAGCATCTTGAAGAGGAGGAGGGGGTGTTGGCTCAGTAGGGGTCGGTGTCTATCTGAGTCAGTGGTCGGAGACTACCGCGGAGATAGAGCAAGGGTGAGAAAAGCCAGACCAATGGTGAGAGAGAAAGAGGGAAAACAGGAGAATGATTCAACGTATGGATGAGATAGAGATAGACTGGTCTTTTTGAATTTGAGGATTAGGAAGTGCAAATTGTAGGTTTTCTAAACTCAGGATTAGAATTGCTATTAGAATGAATAGTTGAGATGATTTTTTATGTTATTCGTACTTTATATCAAAATCTTGAAATTAACACATAAAATCACATCATGTTTTTCATAATTTTTCAAAAAATGGCAACGAGAAATTCAGGAAAGTTGAAAGAGTTGTTCCGTTCCCTTAAGAAAACCAATTCTGCCGATCACACAAAAATTCCATCTATAAAGCAGACACACCAAAGGAATAACAGCAAAATAGAAAAACCATAGATTGCGATACTAGGCTTCGACATGGAGTAAGAATCACAGAAACGTACCGTTTGGCGCCTTTCTGCAAATCGTAACCCCGAATCCTCTCAACCTTTGCTAGTGCACGCCCCCATTCGTCCTTCTTCTTCTCATCTTTCTCGTTCTCAGGCAAGCTGCGGAAAGCATTCTGGAATTTGTCTTTTGCCCCAGACTCCAAAATCTTGCCTGCGTCTATGCCATGAAAGATGGGAATAACCACGAGTCTGGGGTACTTGGAATTCCCTCTGCGAAGGATGATATCGACCAGCTCGTTCAGGCACTGGCCGGAGTTGGCATAGTTCTTGGAGAACACGACGAGGGCGAACCTCGCCTGCCAGATTGCCTTGAAGAGGTTATTGGCCCTTTCGTCGGAGTCTCTGAAGCCAATCCCCGCCTGCTCCAGCTTTGCGAAGAGGATCGATGTGAAGCTCTTCACGTTACTGTCATTGACGTCGTAACTCACGAATACGTCGGGTGTCCATAGACGAGAATGATCAGAAGGCATGGCTTTTGTCTTGTTGATGCGTGTTATAGAAACTTTGATTGAGAGGCCGTATGTGTATTTGGTTTGAAAGACATTAAGAGGAAAACCATGCCTTTTATACTTGAACATACATGTCTCATTGTACAATAATTTAACAGGTGAAAAAAAAAAAAAATGATTGGTGGGATGCAACTCTTTCACCAAAAATGTCAGTTAAACTTAATCAGAGACTTGTCCGTGATTGGTTTTAGGATCAAACTTGGAATATTTGACAAATTTTGTCAGTTCTCACTGACAGTTGAAAACGAAAATGGATTGAATAGCAGGGGCAAAAATCTCTCTCTCCGAAGATGCTACGTTCAACTTCGTAGCATGGAGAACCTAATATAAAACATTTGCACGCAAATTGAGAAACCATACTCACATCTAGCAGAAAACGTGATTGAAATTGAAATATAGAGGCAATTAATGGTAACATAATATGAATAACAAAAGTCATGCTGATAAAATACACTTTCTTCCTAAAATCACGAAAAAAAAAATTGTCTAGATCCAGACTCATCGGACTTGATTTATATCAATGGTCGACTATGTGAATCTTTTATTTAGGCCCATGTGAGGTCCAACAGTTGGTCCAGCTCCCCATCCATTTGCCAATAAGGATTTACAATATTGTAGATAAAAAATAATCATATTTGCGCTTATTCACACTCAAATTTTTTCATGTGCAATTCTTAACCTAACGTAGGCAACCCTAAGCATAAAAATTGATATAAAAAAGAAAAAGAAAAATAAAAAAGACGAAATAACAGGTGTCGATAAGGGCGTGTTCAAGAATAGAAATGGAATTAGCAACATGAGGGTATTGCAAACAAAACCGAGGGGTGCTCTGCATACGACATCTACTTCTCCAAAATTAGCGGGCAATACGGCAAAGAACCTCAAGTGATTGGACGATGACCAATTACATTTACTAGCATGCTCTAACAATGTTTAAGGATGTACACTAGAAATCTCATGTGCCTGCAAAGTATACGCGGCATCCAGGCACGCCTGTTCAGCTCTCAATAATAGTGTCCTATATGTCTAGTGATTGGAGAAGGGTTCCAGACCTTCCATGAAATCCAACGATATTTCCACCGGTTGAAGGAAATGAAAATTACTTCCCTTTCTCCCTACCGAGTGGTCCATGAGTTCCTTTTGTTACTCTGAAATGTGGGGAGCTAATAAAAACTGATCCAAAATCATCCCTTAATTTTAATCTGCAAAAAAAATAAAAAATAAAAAATAAATAAATTGGAAGCGTTTTAATCACAAGCTCTTCCCTCTACAAACAGAACTCCCTTGAGTAACCGAGTTAGACTAATAAGGCATAAGATTGCGACAGAACATTTCAATGCACAAAGCGGTCCAATACTGTGTAAGAGTCTTTAACATTGAGACACATTTTTTGTACAAGTTAACTCTAAGTTGCGACATTGCCAAATAGTTTGATATTAAACCATATGCAGTCAATTAACATCTGCGAAACATTAAAAATGACGCTACCACGGAGAAGACCAGCATGGCAAAACTCAAATTTGAAGGAATTATAATGTAGCGGCAGAAAAGGAAACAAAATCCTCAATCAACGTATTCTAAAATTCAAAATCCTTCTAAATAAATCTATCGATTTTAACTTTTCTTTCTACTATCCCATTAATTCACTTCAACTTAGCCAAGCATGGTTCTAGTACTAATCATTGCAAAAAAAAAAAACAAAAGATCAAATATAAAACAATGATATAAATCAAATATTGGATTTACATGGTTCTGTCAATGTAACCTATGTTACGAGGAGATCAATAAAGAATTCCACTATAGATCAAGTAATGCAATGAAGATAATAACCACTCGAGTCACTTAAACACATCTCAGTATTTTATTGCCTCTAATTATATCTAACAACTCACAAGGTATTTAACTCCCAGGATTTTTGCAAAACAATATCTCAATCTCACAAAAGAATACGTAATTCATATCACAAGTATTATTGGCTCTCCTTTGATTACTTCATAGTGTAATTTACAGAAAAGTCATCTCATGGATGCTCTTCATAAAAAGACCCACTTTTTATGTTACATCTTAGATTTTCAATTATGCTTTCAATTGAATAAATCGGGCATTTCATCGACGTGCCTATAGTGCTATTTTCAGAGCTGATCACTTGTGAGATAACTAGACTATCTAGGAAAGTCATTAAGAATTTTAGGGCAAATAGACTTGAGAATTTGACCAGGAATCGGCTGCTCGATCGTACTCATCTGCAGAGATCATTACGGCACAGTTAAAAATCTATTAGAGATCAGAGATAGGTCAGTTCAATAGAGATATGTGGTTAAACGTGGGTGATCCCACTAAATTGCAAAATTCTCATCGATCAGCACTAATATGATTTTTCTGTCATTTTGGTATCCTGTGTCCATATTTGAATCCTCAAGATTTTCACGACAACCGAGATCGTCAATGTGTTGAGTGGGTTCATTATGGTTCGAAGAAAATTGACCATGGGTCATTTGCACTAAAAAGTTTTGAAAGCTACCCGGTAGCCTAGGTTATGCTAAAAACGCGCTAGAGTGATATTAACCACGAATTTGAATCCGATTTCAGAAATTGAAAGTTTTTCCATGTCACGAGTCATTTTAGGAACGTCAACTTAGTCTCAGAAGATTTTTCTACAAACCGAGACTTTTTGGGAAAAAGTCGTCCTAGGGCCGTTTTTGTCAAGAAAAAGTCGGGGACTGTTTTTGATCGTGCAATTGGGAAGCAAGTGGGATCAATTGGTGAGGAAAAATACCAATTTGACCGATGAGGTGTTGATTGATTTTATGAGGGCTAAATTGGATTAAATCAAGAGAGATTTGGTGTCCAATTGTGGGAGAATTATGTGAAATTCGTAGCTCCCCCCTTGCCTAGGCTTTTGGACCATTTCAAGGGTTGTAATTGGAGCATTGGTGGCTGAATTTGGTCCATGGTAGGCAGCTGTGGATGGCATAAGGTCAAGGGAACGTTTGAGGAGAAAATAAGGCAAGTGGCCCCTCATTATTCCCTCATCTCTCTCTCTCTCTCTCTCTCTCTCTCTCTCTCCCTCATCTACTGGTTGACGCCCCTCCTCCTTCCTCATTGTGCCATTTCGATTCTAGCAACCAGCAGAAGGCCAACCGTGAAGCTCCTCACCATCGCACGCCACCACCGTCGCTGTCCATGCGTGCCCTATGCCGTTCAGCCGCGTCTCTGCCTCCCTCAAGCCCTTGTCTCAGCCTTGCAGCATCCCAGAATCCCCTCTCATGGCCATCGGACCTCCTGGCACCGCCAAACCACCGCCGTGTCACTACCGTGAGGCTCGCCGATCACTGTTGTAGCTCCATCGGCCTTGCTTAACTCAATCAGCCCCATTTTCTCTCTTTTGCAGCTCAAAACAAAAGCAAAAATAGTGGGTCTTGAGGCCGTTCAGCCCGTTTTGAGGTGGTTCCGGGCTCTGAAAGCTAGGCCCGCTTTGGAGAAAATTAGAGCCTCGCCTCGTCCCCGACGTTGTGAACCGCTCGGATCGCAAAACAAGTGAGTTTAACTCACTAATCCTCGCTTAGTAGGTTAATTATTCTTAAGGGTTGATTAGTTTAAGCTAAGATGGATTAGATGATGATTAGTTTAGGCTAAGTTGGATTAGGTGATTATATTAGATTAGATTATATTAGATTAGTGAATTTAGTTAATTACCGATGCATGTTAGGTGGTTAGCTTTATGTAATTAGCGAGTAGATAGACTCTATTATTTATTTAATGAGTCTCGAAATTTTTCCGGTCCCGTTCCGGTGTATAATTAGGCTTTATGGGCATAAGTACACGTTTTTGGTATTTATTGGCATTATTTTATTATTTTCCGTAATTAACTAATTAATAATTAATTATTTTCTGGAAATTAGATCGGGATAGCTAGTGACCGAAATTTTGTTTTGATTGCAGTGGTGTTCTTTGTTTATTTAATTGAGTACCAAATTGTGCAAATTGATTGTGAATTGTGTTATGGGTATTTATTTCCAAAAATGGACAATTTTGGTGATTAATTGGAAAATTACCGAGTGTTGGTCTTACAGCGCCAAAAATATGTTTTGAGACTGTTGAAAATAGTGGGAGGTTCAAAAGTGAAAACCTTACATTTTGGCTAAGGCTGGCCGTATACCCACACACTTGTATTTTTATTGGGTATGATAAAAATGGGAAATTGATTAATATGTTTGGGATGGTATACTATATCAGCCTAAGGGCGATATGTCAGCTTAGATTGAGAGTAATATACAGCTATATTATATCAACTTACAGGCTCTGATATGTCAGTTAATCAGCTTAGCAAGAGCAATTTGATCAGCTTAGATATAGCATTATTAGTGTGCTATATCAACTCAGTGGTTGATATGTCAGATTAGTGAGAGTAGTATACTATTTATCAGCTTAGCGAGAGCCATACTATCTATTTATCAACTTAGAGCGAGCAGTCCTATTATAGGAGGACTTATAGATAGTATTGAATGGGCCGACCATGAGATGGTCACGATGACATGTAATCGACTAGATCGATTGATCGATGGTTCAATCGGATTTGATTGGATAATGTGGTTATCAATATTTATTGATTGAACTGGCGTGCAAGAAAGAACTGAGGCCAAGGTAAGTCTTCTAACGCCTGTTTGTGCTTAGGCAACCCCTAGGGCATATTTTCTTCCTAATCGAGTCTCAAGGGGTAGAACTCATTGAGACGTAGTCTCACCCCGGTTGTGGGATAACAATTTCAAGCCCATAGATGGTAGCACCGCCGGAACATTTTGGGCAACCTAAGAAGTTTTCTGAAATGAGTTACCACATTTCGATACATGGACACCCCGAGAGCCTCGAGTATGTGCTGGTGAAGTCCATTGTTTGGGTCGATGCGGGATTACCCCAATAGGTGCCCCATCGATATCGGTCATGGTACCGCCATTATCATAATGGCCAAAGGGTGGGCCCTGTACGGGAATGTGAGGTACCTCTTCGAATTTTAGAGGTTGCTTTTGGAAAGGGTACTGCAGACCCTAAGGACGGATCGGTGGAGGATGCGAAGGATCCAAAGCTTGATGATCCGGAGACTTCGGAGTACTTGGCAGAAGACTCCAATGTGGTGTGGGAGGAGTCTGAGGAGGACGAGTAGCCGTAGTTTGAGAAAACTCCCACCCCTGTCTACAGACCTTGTTTTCTAAGCTTGTTTAAGTTGAATCTGACTTAGTAGTTCGCCTTGTATATATGTGCACTGGTTTGCAATGTATATAAGTATGGTTTTCATGATTTAAATTTATGGCCCTATTTTCATATCCCATTGTTTTATTGTCTGGAGATTTATATCTGCTTCCGCATACATGTATTAAAATGAATGGGTCGACGATGTGTCCTGGAACATCGCTATTATATCAACTAAGCGGGGATGTGCACGGGTTCGGAGGATCGAGACGTGACATTTTATATAAGTAAGAATTGGATTCAAAATATAAAAGCTCTCTTCAAGTAACTTACTCGAGCTATGAACCCCACTCCAACTAAGAAATCTATTCAAACATGAAAAGTTTTCCTTTTGGATTTAAACTCGAGATGAGAATGATGGATAATGTACATTGCAAAAAGCATCTCGTGCAAAGTATACACAACTGGCAAAAACGCATGCACACTTAGTCAACTCTCAATAATAGTGTCCTATATGTGTCCCAAGTGAATCGAGATGGGCTCCAAACCTTCCCATGTAATTCGATGATCTGTCCACCTTTGAAACTCATGAATACGTTTAGTTTCCAATGACAAGAAGAAAAAAGAAGAAAACACGACTTTTGTCTTGTTGATATGTGGTGTACCCACTTGGGCCACTTCCATGGAAAGGCCGTGTACGTGTTGGTTAAGAAGGCATTAAGAGAAACCCATGGCTTCTTTTCTTGAACGTGCGTGTCTCCTTGTCGTACAATAATTAAAAGGGAAAAATAATGATTGGATGCAATTCTTTCACTAGAAAAGTCCGTTAACTTAATCAAAGACTTGTTCATCACTGGTTTCACTTTTGAAATCTGGAACTGCAACTTGAATTTTTTTTTTTTTTTGACAAATTTGTCAGTTCCTACTAACAGTTGTTAAGAAAAAGTTTAATCGCGGGAGTAAAATCTCTCTCTCAAAAAATTCTAGAAAAAATTTCAAAGAAAAACTGAAATGGATTAATATTATCAAAAAGGTTTAGAGTAGACTTTATCTCAAGTAAGAATAGACAAGCACGTGACTATTCTAGTAAAAAAGTTCTAAGTGTATATTTTTAAATTTTAAAATATTTTTTCTTTTTTAATTATCCATTTTCATTTTTTCCTCCCTCGGCCATCGCGGGACCTTGTCGATGGCCCTTGTTGATGGCGGCGCAGGTTGCCGTTCTTGGTCCAGGGTTGCCCGCCAGATCGATGAGAGCAACCCTGGCCTTCCCGTGGCACCACCAACCCATGCAAGGGCAATGCTCGCCCCACAAGCAAGGTTGACCCTTGCTTGAGACAGCCCTGAGTTTGGCGACCTCTGTCAGCCAACAATGAGGTGCGGTGATGGTCGACGGGGGAAGAGGGGAAAAGTATAAGCAAAAAAATAGAAAAGAAAATGTAAAAATTTAAAAAAAAAATAATATACCTAGAATTTTTTTTTTTTAAACTAAAATACCCATTCTTCAATGATCAGAACAGCCACATGCTCACCGGTTGGCCAAAGATTTGGTTGGCCTGCGAGCTCAAGCCGTTATTTAAGATAATTTGGCCATTTTAAATCCTTATTTGAGACATTAATCCTTTAAGTTCTTATTTGAAATAATGTCCACTTTGGACTCTGTTTTTCTTGAGATAAAAACTTTTATTTAAAATTTTCCCCAAATTCTACATTCAACCATGGAGCATGCGGAACCTAATATAAAATATTTGGACGTAAACCTACAGCACTCGGCAATACGATGTTGACAATTCACCGTTGGATTTCCAAAAACGCATTATCCGAGTTTGGTGGACGCATCCAGGCCTTTTAATATCTTTCTAGTTGTTCTTTTTCATTCGAATTTGTGAGAAGAATTAAATGCGGCTCATCGGACTCTTCATGGACCATAATTAATTAGGGAGCTAATGTTCTTGGGATTCAGTACGAGATGCTCAAATTGTTTTTAAATGTTGTATTATAACCATACTAGCATTTAGCAGTGAGTGAATTTAAAATGTAGAGGCAATTAATGGTAATCTAATCTCAATACAAAAAAAAAATCATTTATTATGTACGTCAAACCTAAGAAAGAAGATAGAATATGGCTACACCATATATACACTTGTTCAAAACTTACATTTAGGACTTCTATTGAACATATCTCTTAGCAGCAATTAATGGCAATCGAATCTCAATACAAAAAAGAAACATTGGATTACTATGCACGTCAAACCCGAGAGAGAAAATATTGCATAAAAGTAACAATAACTCGGTCGAGCTTTGCATGCTTTCACCAATGAATATCTATAGCCTTGTAGATAGAAAACAGCTACACCATATATGCACTTGTTCAAACCTTACATTTAAGACTTTGAGCGAACATATCTCTCAGAGGTAATTAATGGCAACTGAATCTCAATACAAAAAGGAAACATTGAATTACTATGCACGTCACTATCGCAAAAAAGTCACATTTTCCTTTAAGGATCAGGAAAAAAATTTGTCTGGATCTGGATTCATTGGACTTCAATTATCTCAAAGTTTGATTATATTAATCATTTATTTAGGGCCCACGGCAGCTCTAATAGCCGGGTCGAGCTTTGCATGCATTCATCAATTAATATCTATAGCCTTGTAGATAGAAAATAGCTTCATCATATACGCACTTATGCACACCCAACTTTTTCGCACACAATTCTTAGCACACTTCTTTAAGCGTAACACTTGAGATTAACAAAAAAACAAAAAAACAAACACCATATGTGAAGAAAGGGATATTCAAGAATAGAAATGGAATTAGCTAGGGCTTGAAGATATCGCAAAACAAAGCAAGGGTGCTCTACATGCGTCATCTGCTTCTCCAAATATACTGGCAATTACTAATTTCTTATATTGACATGTTCTAAGTGTTGTGGAAAACAAGTCGAACCAATAATAAAGGAAATAAGGAAATGAAATGGACAATAAATTTATGTGGTTTGATCAGCTTGACTTACGCCTGTATGGAGAGTAAGAAAGAGTTCTACTATAGATCGAGCGACAATAGAGACTACAAACAACCCAAGTCACTCAAACAAAACTTGATAGATTTTGTGGAATTAATAAAATTGAGTTTGGCTATGCATGAACAATTTAATATATACAAATATATGAATTCAAGTGTAAGCTGAATATGTCAAGTGCAATATGCTCTTGTCAACCAAGTACTTAAATAAAATAGAGAGAGATAGAAGAGTTGCGTGCACATTTTATAGAGGCTCGGCCTAAATTATGCCAACATCTACTCTTTCATACTAACTACCACCAATAGATTGGATTTGGCTAGTGGTTCTTTGAGAAGTTACGACATAGCTTGTGTTGCTTCTACTAATTCCGACGCACTTATACAAAACCCATGCATTTCGCAATGGAGATTACAATCAGTGAGTCAATCACTCTCGTTAATAATGAAATGAGTTGCTCGCGCAATAACAAGAGGATGTGTTATTCAATTTGTAGATGTTCTTGCAATATGTCTTCCTCAGCGTATGTTGATTTTTATTTTTTTTAATAGTCTTCAAGATCCACACCTCTGAAACTCCCGAAATGTCTGTGTTTCTGTTGATGAGAAGAAATAGAAGAAGACGACAAGGTTTTTGTCTTGTTGATGCGTGGCGTAGAAATCTTTGATCAAGACCCAAGTCTTCTTCTTCTTCTTGAACGTGCATGTCCACTTGTCAGACAATATTTTATCAGGGAAAACCAATAATTGGTGGGATGCAATTCTTTCAACAAAAATGTCGGTTAACTTAATCAGAGACTTGTTCCTGATTGGTCGTAGGGAATGTCGAATCTACAACTTGGAATTATTTGACAATATCTTATCAGCTTCCACTGACATTTGTAAGAGAAAATGGATTGAATGGCAGGAGCAGAAATTTCTCTCTCTTCGAAGATTCATCGTTCAGCTTCGTAAGATGCAGAACCTAATAAAAAAATATTGGCACGTTTATTGACGGCACTGAAACTAGAGCTGCAATAAGATGTTGACAGTTACACCGTTGACTTCCTAGAACGCATCATCCGGGTCTGATGGACATTTCGACGCCTTTTAATATGCCCTTCTAGTTGTTCATTTTCGTTCCAATTATTGAGTAGAATTAAATGCGGCTCATCGGATCCTTTATAAACTATAATTAATTAGGAAGCTAATGGTCCTAGCATTCAGTACGAGATGCTCAAATTGTTTTTAAATGTTCTATTATAACCATATTGACATTTAGCATAAAACGTGAATGAATTTGAAATGTAGAAGCAATTAATTGTAACCTAATCTCAATATAAAAGAAACATCGGATTATTATGCACATTCAACCAAGGGCGAAAATATTGCAAATAAGTCACGTTTTCTTTTGGGGATCATGAAAAATTTCTCTGGATCTAGATTCACTGAACTTCAATTATCTCAAAGATTGATTATGTTAATATTTTTATTTAGGGCACACATGAGACCCAACAGCTAGGTCAAGCTTTGCATTCTTTTAGTATGATTTAGTACGGGATGCTCAAATTGTTTTAAAATGTTTTCTTATAACCATATTGACATTTAGAAGAAAACGTGAATGAATTTGACATGTAGAGATAATTAATGGTAACTTTACCTCAATACAAAAAAGAAATATTTGACTATTATGCACGTTCAACCCGAGAGAGAAAATATTGTAGACAAGTCGCATTTTCCTCTAAGGATCATGAGAAAATTTGTCTAGATTTGGATGTTATAATTATGGTTAATGGATCACCGAATGCCAATAAATTAAGATACGTCTTTTCTATTCACGTATCTATTTTGGATTCATGAATTTCTTAAACTTTTCCGTTCACGTATCTATTGAATTCATGAATTTCCTAGATCCATGTATCTTTTAATTCATGTATTTATTGAGTTCACGAATATCTTGAATTCATGTATCTCTGGATTCGTGAATCTCTTGAATTCATGTATCTCTTGATTCATGATTTTCGTGAATACATGCATCTATTTAATTCATGTATCTCATTTGTACATGAACTAAAAAAATCTCTATAAATAGATGGGAGCATAAAGCTTCATTATGGTTTTTTGGTTTTTCCGACTCGATTCCAAAAAAAGGCTCTGATACACTTTTCTACTCTTCTGAATTTTCTGAGTGTGCTGGTTCAATTGAACGGTTCGACTGAGTCATGTTTGCATAGTGCTAATCCAAACATATTCGAGGTGTTGTATCTTGGGAGGCATAGTTCGTGAATCTGCGGAGCACCATTGGCTGGAACTAATTGCCTTAAGGAGATTCGGATATCCGTACCTCACCTCCAACTTCATGTTCTGACTGCAACAAATAGTTTGTGTTTTCTTTGGATTAATTCCAACAATCTTAAGGCAATTATCTTACTCACTGTTTGTTGTTCTTGTCAGATTATTGAGATGGCTGAAAACAACCAAGTGCCTTGCAATGTCCCGAATGTTTCGGGAGACGTTCCTATGGTCGATTCGACCGTTGCTATGGAAGATGTTCAACCCTCACGGTCTGAATTTGTAGTAGCCAATGCTACGTGCCCTTGGGCTAACACCAATTTTGGTGATGCGGGTACAAGTCATACGACTGGTATGCTCGGGACTGTTTTTCAGAACAGTGTAGGCCAAATGGCTTTTGGCTCTGTTTCTGGAGGGATGGTTCAATGAACCTTGCCTACCGTGATGGCAACACCTCCAGTTACAGCTAATGAGAAACCGGAGAAATTTACCGGAGTGGGCTTTAAACAGTGGCAGCAGAAGATGTTCTTCTATTTGACCAAGCTCAATCTGACAAAATATTTATTGGAGGTGTGCCTGATAATTAGTCCAAACGAGCAAGATGTCACGACGCTCAGTGCATTGGAGGCTTGGAAGCATGGGGACTTCTTATGCCGAAAGTATATCCTTAACTGTTTAGTGAATTCTCTTTATAATGTTTATTGTAATATTGAATCTGCTAAACAGTTATAGGAGTCCTTAGAGAAAAAATACGAAACTGAGGACGCTGGCACCAAGAAATTTGTGGTTGCCAAATTCTTGGACTACAAAATGGTGAATTCTAAATCTGTCATGAGTCAGGTTCAAGAATTGCAATTAATTCTGAGTGACATCTCGGCTGAGGGAATGATACTTAGCGAATCATTCCAAGTGGCAGCCATGATTGAGAAACTACCTCCGGGCTGGTTAGACTTCAAAAATTATTTGAACCACAAACGGAAGGAGATGAGCCTTGAAGATCTCATTTTGCGCCTCAGAATCGAGGAGGACAATAGAAGGAGTGCAAATCCTTCTTCTGAGCCAAAGGCCAACGTTGTGGAATCTTCCAAATCCAAGCAAGATAGAAAAAGGAAGATGTCTTTTCAAGGAAAAGGCAAGCAGAAGGAGCAGTTTCAGAAATTTCAAGGGACGTGTTTTATATGCAACAAGCCTGACCATCGTGCTAAGGATTGCAAGAAGCGCCCGAAAAAAGGCAAGAACAATGGTGCAGCCCAGCAACTGAATTTGACAGAACATGACAATATTGAGAGTCTTTCTGCTGTGGTAATGTCCGAAGCATCTCTGGTGTCGAACACTAATGGCTGGTGGCTAGACACGAGTGCCACAAATCACATATGTGCAGATAAACACATGTTCTCATCTTATGAGAAGGTTGAAGAAGATGAGAAGCTTTATATGGCTAACTCTGCATCAGCAAAGATTGTTGGAAGAGGAAAGGTGATCCTGAAGTTTACATCTGGTAAGGAGGTCGCCCTGCTGAATATGCTACATGTACCGGAGATTCGAAAAAATATAATTTCTGGCCCTATACTTGTCAAGAAGGGTTTCAAAGTTGTATTTGAATCTGAAAAATTTGTAGTTTCAAAAGGAGGGATGTATGTGGGGAAATGGTACTTGTATAATGACCTGTTTAAGGCCAATGTGGCTGTCATTGATGTAAACTCAAAGTATGTGTACCCAAAGACTATTAATAAAGAAAAGTCTTCAGTTTTCACTGTTGTGTCTCCTTATCTATGGCACGGTAGATTAGGATATGTAAACTATGGTACAATGAAGAGAATAGCAAACTTGGGGTTAATTCCATGATTTGAGTTGGATGCCCGTTATAAGTGTGAGACTTGTGTTGAGGCAAGTTTGCCAAGAAACCTCTCAAATCCATTGAAAGAACAAGTGAACCTCTACAATTAATCCATAGTGATATATGTAATTTAAAGTTTGTAGAAAGTAGAGGTGGAAATAAGTACTTCATCACATTTGTGGATGATTGTACTAGATTTTGCTATGTTTATTTATTAACTAGCAAAGATGAAACTATGAGCATCTTTGTCAAGTATAAAAATGAAGTTGAAAACCAACTTGATAAACGAATCAAAGTGCTTAGGTCTGATAGAGGAGGAGAATACAGTTCAATCAATTTGAAAGAGTTTTGTGCTAGTTTTGGAATAATTCTCCAAACGATTGCACCTTATACTCCACAACAAAATGGAGTTGTTGAACGATTGAACAGGACACTAAAGGAGATGGCTAACGCCATGCTTTTGAGTTCAGGTTTACCTCAGAACTTGTGGGGGGAGGCAGTTTTAACTGCAAATTATATTCTTAATAAAATACCCCACAAAAAAACAGGTAAAAGTCCATATGAGTTATGGAATGGAAAGTTGCCTTCCTACAATTTTCTAAAAGCGTGGGGGTGCTTGGCCAAGGTGGCGATTCCTCCTCTAAAACAAACTTGGTTGGGACCTAAAACGATGGATTGCATATTCATCGGTTATGCTCAAAATAGTAGCGCATATAGATTTTTGGTTCATAAATCTGAAAATGCGGAAATTCATGTCAATACAATCCTAGAATCAAGGGATGCTGAATTTTTTGAGGATATATATCCTGCAAAAGGAAATCAAGGAGAACTTTCTCAAAAAAGGCTTAGAGAATCAGAATCTGAGAATGATGAAGTTGTGGCCAAAGAAGCCGAACTTCGAAGGAGTAAACGGTCTCGAATCGAAAAATCTTTCAGACTTGATTTTCTAACATACATGTTAGAAGGTGAGCCCCAAACATATAAAGAGGCAATGTCATCTCCAGATGCTCCTTTCTGGAAAGAAGCTGTTTACAATGAAATCCATTCTATCTTAAGTAACCATGCTCGGGAATTGGTTGATCTTCCACCTGGAAATAAACCAATTGGATGTAAATGGATTTTCAAGAAAAAACTAAAAGCTGATGGTTCCATTGATAAGTACAAAGCTTGGCTTGTAGCAAAGGGGTTTAGACAAAAAGAGGGTCTTGACTACTTTGATACTTATTCACCTGTCACAAGAATAACATCAGTAAGGATGTTGATTGCTATAGCTTCGCTATACAATTTGCAAATACATCAAATGGATGTGAAAACTGCATTCTTAAATGGTGATCTCGACGAGGAGATTTATATGGAACAACCTGAAGGGTTCAAGGTCAAAGGACAAGAACACAAAGTGTGCAGACTTGTCAAATCATTGTATGGACTTAAACAAGCTCCTAAGCAATGGCATGAGAAATTTGACTAGGTAATGATTCAAAATGGGTATAGAATCAATGAGTGTGACAAATGTGTGTACACTAAATCCACTACAGTTGGATATGTACTTATTTGTCTATATGTTGATGACTTATTAATTCTTGGAGATAATATTGAGGTCATCAAAATCACCAAGAACATTCTCAATAAGAACTTTGAGATGAAAGATTTAGGTGTCGTAGATGTTATACTCGGCATCACAATTCTAAGGAATTCTGATGGCTTAGGTTTAACACAATCTCATTACATTGAAAAGGTATTTGAGAGATTTAAAGGATTCAGCATTAAAGATGCAAACAATCATTTTCTTCCACACCTAACTTTAAGAAAGAACACTAGAAATAGTGTTAGACAGCTGGAATACTCTCAAGTAATCAGCAGCATCATGTATATCATGAATTGCACTAGACTTGATATTGCGTACTCAGTAAGCAAACTAAGTAGATATACCAGTAACCCAGGTCATGAGCACTGGAATGCTTTGATGAGAGTATTAGGATATTTGAAAAGGACAAAAGACTATGTTCTACAATATGGCAAATATCCAGCTGTTTTGGAAGGTTATTGTAATGCCAACTGGATTTCAGATTCTGATGAATCGAAATCGACTAGCGGATATGTGTTCACGCTAGGAGGTGCTGCAGTGTCATGGAAATCCTCTAAACAAACTCTAATAACGCGCTCTACAATGGAATCAGAGTTTGTTGCTTTGGATAAAGCTGCTGAAGAAGCAGAATGGCTTCGACATTCTTTAGAAGATGTTCCAATGTGGCCAAAACCTATGCCTACAATTTGTGTACACTGTGACAATCAAGCGGCAATTGCAAGGGCGTATAATGTGATTTATAACAGTAAGTCTAGACATATTCGTCATAGACATAACACCGTAAGGCAGTTGCTCTCAAATGGAATCATTTCTTTAGACTTTGTAAAGTCAAAGGAAAATATTGTTGATTCGTTGACAAAAGGTTTGTCAAAAGAGCAGATAAACTGAGCATCGAGGGGAATGGGTTTAAGAGCCTTAACCCAATAAAGAAATTCCAGGGTGGAAACCTAACCTATGTGATTGGAGATCCCATGGTCTAGGTTCAATAGGACAACGCAAATTTTGGAAACTCTAGTGTAAGCATTGTCTCCCATTCCTATGATGCAACAGTGCTTTCCTACAGCGTTATTAAGGGTACGCTATGCGTTTAATGATTCTTATAACTTGGAATATAACATCCAAGTAAGATATGGTAGGATATCTTTAATAGGAATGCACCTATATGCGTGGAGCTGGCCGACTCTATGAAAATCTTTAAAGGCTAGATTTTCTAAAGCACGCATGAATCCCGAGAGGTTCAGGGCCGAAAGAACGAACACAACCGAGAACCAATCTTGAATTGGAAATACTCTGTGTGAGGTTTATTGGCTAGGCTTACACAAACAACTGGCGATTCAAGGCTTAGTCCATCGACTAGTTAAGTAAGTCCGATAGGCTTTCATTAAAGAAGGTTCAAAGCGAAAGCTACCTATCTTGATGCAGTGTATTTCAACAGGTATGCTCAGATTCCTTTGAGTAAAAAATGTTTTGTTGATCCATTAATGTGGGGGATTGTTATCATTATGGTTAATGGATCAACGGATGCCAATAAATTAAGATACGTCTTTTCTATTCACGTATCTATTTTGGATTCATGAATTTCTTAAACTTTTCCGTTCACGTATCTATTGAATTCATGAATTTCCTAGATCCATGTATCTTTTAATTTATGTATTTATTGAGTTCACGAATCTCTTGAATTCACGTATCTCTGGATTCATGAATCTCTTGAATTCATGTATCTCTTGATTCATGAATTTCGTGAATACATGCATCTATTTAATTCATGTATCTCATCTGTACATGAACTAAAAATCTCTGTAAATAGATGGGAGCATATAGCTTCATTATGGTTTTTTGGTTTTTCCGACTCTATTCCGAAAAAAAGCTCTGATACACTTTTCTACTCTTATGAATTTTCTGAGTGTGCTGGTTCAATTGAACAGTTCGACTGAGTCCTGTTTGCATAGTGCTAATCCAAACAAGTTCGAGGTGTTGTATCTTGGGAGGCATAGTTCGTGAATCTGCGGAGCACCATTGGCTGGAACTAATTGCCTTAAGGAGATTCGGATATCCGTACCTCACCTCCAACTTCATGTTCTGACTGCAACAAATAGTTTGTGTTTTCTTTGGATTAATTCCAACACTGGATTCACAAAACTTTAATTATCTCAAAGGTTGATTATGTTAATCTTTTATTTAGGGCCCACATGAGACCCAACAACCGAGTCAAGCTTTGCTTGCTTTTAATATGATTTAATACGATATGCTCAAATTGTTTTTAAATGTTCTAGTATAATCACACTAGCATTTAGCAAAAAACGTGAATGAATTTGAAATGTAGAGGCAATTAATGGTAACCTAACCTTAATACAAAAAAAAAAAAAAAAATATGATTATTTTGCACGTCCAACCTGAGAGAGAAAATATAGCAAATAAGTCGCGTTTTCCTCTAGGGATCGGGAAAATTTTTGTCTTGATCTAGATTCATCGGACTTCAATTATCTCAGAGGATGATTATGTTGATCTTTTATTTTGGGTCCACATGAGACCCATTAGTCAGATCAAGCTTTGCATGCTTTTAGTATGATTCAGTATGAGATGCTCAAATTGTTTTTGAATGTTCTATTATAACCATATCGACAATTAGTAGAAAACGTGAATGAATTTGATATGTAGAGGCAATTAATAGCAACCTAACCTCAATACAAAAAGAAACATTTGATTATTTTGCACGTTCAACCCGAGAGAGAAAGTATCACAAACAAGTCGTGTTTTCCTCTAGGGATCATAAACAAATTTGTCTTGATCTGACTTCAATTATCTCAAAGGTTGATTATGTTAATCTCTTATTCGGGGTCCACATGAGACCCAACAGCCGGGTCGAGCTTTGCATGCTTTTAGTATGATTCAGTACGAGATGCTCAAATTGTTTTTTGATGTTCTATTATAGTTATATTGACATTTAGTAGAAAACATGAGGCAATTAATGGTAACCCAACCTCAATACAAAAAGAAACATTTAATTATTTTGCATGTTCAACCCAAGAGAGAAAATATCGTAGACAAGTTGTGTTTTCCTTGGGGGATCATGAAAAAATTTGTTTGGATCTAAATTCATCGGACTCCAATTATCTCAAAGCTTGATTATGTTAATCTTTTTGTTAAGGCCCACATGAGACACAACAACCGGTCGAGCTTTGCTTGCTTTCACCAATGAATATCTATAGGCTTGTAGATAGAAAATAGCTCCCCCATATAAGCACTTATTCACACCCAACTTTTTCACACGCAATTCTTAGCATAGGCTACCCTAAGTGTAATACTTGAGATCTAAAAAAGAAAAAGAAAAACCAAATACCATATTCACAATAAAGGGGTATTCAAGAACAGAAATGAAATTAGCTAGGGCTTGAAGATATCACAGACCAAACCAAGGGTGCTCTACATATGTCATCTACTTCTCCAAATATATTGGCAATGTCTGATTTCAGATATTGGCATGCTATAAGTGTTGCAAAAAATAAGCGATCGAACATAAAATAAGCAAAACAAGGAAATGAACTAAATAACAGATTTATGTTGTTCGATTGGCTTGACTTATGTTTGTGGAAAGAGTAGCAAAGAGTTTTACTATAAATCAAGTGACAATCAAGACTAAAAACCACCCGAGTCACTCAAGTGAAACTTAATAGATTTTGCGGAATTTTTAAAATCAAGTTTAGCTAAACATGAACAATTTAATATATATATATATATAGCAAGTGTAAGCTGAATATATCAAGTGCAATATGCTCCTATCAACCAAGTACTTAAATAAAATAGAGAGAGATAGAAGAGTTGCGTTTACAATTTATGGTGGTTCAACTTAGATTATTCTAATAGCTTATCAGTTTCTACTAACGTTTGTAAGAGAAAATTGATTGAACGGCGGAGCAGAAATCTCTTCATCTCCTAAGGTTCATCGTTCGTCTTCGTAGGATGCAGAATTTGATATAGAATATTTGCGCGTTAATTGACGGCACTGAAACTAGGAACGAGATTAGAGTTGCGAAACAATGTTGACCGTTGACCGTTGACCTCCGAGAGCGCATCGTCCGGGTTTGGTGGACATGCGGAGGTCTTTTAATATTTCATGCTGGTTTTTATTTATTTGTTTATATCTATTTTGTTCGAAGCTTATTCATAGAATTAAATGCGGCCTATTGTTAAATCTTTTCTTCCTCAAAGTGGGAGTGCACCGGAGTTCTTTAAGGACCAAGGGTAGCAAATGGTCTTGGGAAACCGTGTGTGATGTGGAAAAAATTACCAAAAAACTCATAAATTTTTTGTAGTTGTGTAAATTCAGTTATAAACTTTCTTGTTTTGTTAATTGAGTCCTAAGCTTTATGCATTTGTGTCAATTTTAACTGAAAATTGCTAATTTAGACACGATCATTCTATGTTGTGTGACGGACACGAGACATAGAAAATTTTTAATAATATTTTAATATTTTTTGATTGATTTATTTATTTATTCTTTTTCTTTCTCTTTCATTTGTTTTTCTTCCCTTCTTCTTCTTCTTCTTCTTCTTCCTCCTCGATAACTCTATAAAAATAGAGTTATTTTACCTATTTTAGACAATAATTAATGCAATATCTACGAGAAAATATTTTAGATTTCCTTCTGATTATTCGAATTTGCCTTATTTATGTAGAATGATGAGATATGGAGAAGATAAGGAAAATAATGACAAAACTCAGGAATTCAAATCAAAAAGCAGCGGAAGATGGATATCAAATCAAGGAATCCTTGATTTTGTTCCTCTAATATTATCTGCAAGAGTTAGGAGATAGATATCAAATCAAAGATCCTCGATTTACTCCCTAATTTTATGCGCAATTGTTTGGAAATAAGGATCTTAGATATATCCTATAAATAGGAGAACATTGAGAGCCTGAGGAGACAATTAGGTTTTTGTTAAATCGTTTTTCAATATTTCGAGAGTTTTTCAAGTATTTTAAAAAGAAGACAAAAATGGTGACATAATTCTAGTTATTTGATTCAAGATGCTGAGTTTGATTTATATTTATATTTTTTATTCTACTATGTTATAATTTTCTTTTGTTAGGGTTATGATATAGTCTAACCATGATGATGTGAATTTCATGATTTTTATATTTTGCAATTGATTTCATTCATGTGAGTTATATATTATTGTGTATAATGCTTTTGAGTGACTGGCTACCACTTGAATGATCTGATGTGCATGTTTGAGACTGAGAAGTGATAATATGCAATTACTCATCATAATATATAACCATGAATTAAACATGGATAGAGATATACCGCGTTATTTGTGTAGCTTTCCGTGATAAGGTGATCTAAAAGACACATCGTAAGCTGGGAATATTCCTAGTTTTTAATGCAGTTATGTTTATTTTAATTAACATAGAGATATAGTGGATTAATAAACTTAGTAGGTTTCATATACCTAGAGATATGATAGTAAATAGATTAGGAAATTCCACTATTACATGTTTGATATCGTTCTTATACCCACAACAATATGAAATTCATATCTAGTGGTTATGGTGAAATTAGATTCTCTAACATATTTACCTGATTGATTTACTGCAATTAGTCTCCAAATTTTGTTTTTAATTTATTATCAATTATATTTTAATATGTTAGATAAATTTTAGAATTAATCTATTTTAGTATTTAATTAGTTTATTAATCATCGATCTCTGTGGGACGATACTCTTTCTTATCATTATATTACTTGTTCGACACGTTCACTTGCATTTAGAATTTTATGAACATTCCTCTAGTTTATTGCTATACCTCAACGATCGGCCAGAGGTGAGGGCTGGCAAGGCTCGACCCTTGCTATCTCAACAAGCAACTTGGGCGAGGATACCCTCGTGGTCTCTAGCGAGGGAGCTCTAGCCATGGTGAGGCTCACCCGAGGCCAACAAGGTCGACATCTCCAGTCCTCGCCTCTTGTGGGTCACTAGGAGAAGAAGGCAAGGGAAAAAAAAAAAAAAAAAAAAGAGCGAGAGAGAAAAAGAGAAGAATAAAAAGAAAAATAAATTAATAATTTGAAACTATATTAAAATGTTATTAAAAATTATCCACTTTCATGCCTGTTGGGTCACATAGGACGGTCGACGTCCATGTCCGCGATTTATGGCTAAATTAGCTGAATGGACTAAATCAGCATAAATCCAAAATGTTTAAAATCCAATTGGCAAAAAGAAAAATTTTAAATTGATACGATTTCAATAGATTTAGAACTTTTTTGATAATTTTCCTCGCGCGATGCTCAAATCATTTTAAATGTCTCCTTAAAACCATACCATAGCAGAAAACGTGAGTGATTTGTCCAGGCAATTAAGGGCTACAAAATCCGAGTACATGAAGAAACATTCAATTATTATACCCATCCAACCCGGGAGAAAATAATGCAAACGAGTCACCATTTCCTCTGTGGTCCTGAATTTCCATCGATCGGACTTGATTTGTCTCAATTTTTGATTATGTGAACCTTTTATTTAGAGCTGACGTGAGACCCAAATTATGGGGCAATATAGGAAAGAATGTCGAGGAATATGACGATGACCAATTACATACAGTGGCATGTCCTAAGAAGGATGAACGTACACTTGAAAGCACGCGCCCCTGCAAAGCGTGCAGGACAAGCAAATGCACAAGCAGACATGGTCAGCTCTCAGTAATGGTGTCCTATAAGCGCGCCAAGCGAACTGAAATGGTTTCCCGACCTTCCATGAAATCCAACTATCCTTCTCTCTGTTGAAGGAAATGAAAAGTACTTCCCTTTCTCAATAGTAAATGGTCCATGAGTTCTTTCCTTGCTCTGCAAAGCGATGGAGCGAATAACAATAGATCCAAAATCATCTCTTACTGGAATACGAAGTCTAGTACTCGCCGGGGCAATCGAGCTTCATCTGCAAAAATTAAACGGTAGACATTTTAATCACAAGCTCTTCACTGTAGAATTGTAGTAGTGTCAACAAACAGAACTCACCGGTTGACCTAGTTAGATTAAGACAGCACAAGACCAGAATAGAACATCTCAGTGCACCAAGCCGTCTGATCTTTTGCATGAATTTTTTACAATGAGACAACTTTGTTGTACGTGTTAACTCTAAGTTGCAAAATTCCACTGCAAAAATTAAAATGATACTGCAAGTGAGAAGGTCGGGACTCTAAACTCAAATCTGGAAAAGTTATAACGGAGAAGCAAAAAGAAAAAGAAATCCACAACTTGTTGTATTCAATTAACATTTATTTGATCTACTCCTTTCATTCTTTGCAACACAATCCCATGGTAATGTGGACAGATCGGGTGAGGGTTGCCGGAGTGGCAGAGGTCAGAACAGCCCTACCTCGCCTGAGTTTTCCTCCTCCTCCTCCTCCTCCTCCTCCTCCTCCTCCTCCTCCTCCTGCTTCTTCTGCTTCTTCTTCTTCTTCTTCTTCTTCTTCTTCTTCTTGGGTTTTTTTTCTTATTCTTAATATAATTTTAGTGATAAATCATATCTTTAGCAAAATTTATATCCATGTTTAGCTCCATATTGTCATAGTAGAATTCACGACCATTCGGCTTATTTTAGCGTAAGATAGATCTTGGAATATGTTATTTTGAATAGACATGAAAAACGACCAAAAAAGAAAATTGAAAAGAAAGAAGGGGTAAAGATGGCATTTAATAAAAAATTACGCTTTTAGGATTGTTCCGTTTCATATGTAGAGACATTTCACGATAGGGCCGCATCTAATGTTAGACATTAGAAAATGTAAAAATTGGATTAATTAGGGTTAGTTTAATACGTTACTTTACCATAGCATGTTTTTTTCATAAAATATTTCACCACTTAAGTCTTCTTTTAGGAGGCATGCATATTTTAGTTAGAGAGATGGGCACGTTCGATTTGGGGCTAAACTCATGGGATCCTGTCCGAGGCTTAATAACGAGGCTTTATTTACTTTTACCCGGATTTTATTTTCCGTACTTTGTTCACTTATTTAGTTATGTTTATGTACTGTTTTGATTGCAGGTTGTTTATCTTTACTGCTTGCACAATCCTGCATAATCGCCTTTCACATGTTAGAAGTCTAGGATTACAAAAATTAATGAAGACTGCAAGTAAAATGTTTTCATACAATGAAAATGTGCCGAAATGGTGCTAGATTAATTAAGTATAATCAGACTGCCAAACTCATAAATCTCTTTTTCGTAGAAATTAGACATACTCCCACGTCCTACTCAAGTTTCTAAAACCCATAATTGGTTAATGGCAGCTTCCAAAAGGAGGAACAAATTTTCGTAATTAACCAAATCAACTCACGCTGGCAGCGTTAGGGTTTTTGGATGACTTGAGCCAAATGTAAGCGCCACCTCATAAGAGGAATCGTTTGCATTTATTTGGCAATTTGTTAACTCGACTCGAGGTCACGCACTTAACATGTCTTGCCTAGAGAGGGTTTGGGACAATGCGAAATGTAGATAAGGAGGTCCTGAAGAACAAAAATATAATTAACTGGGGCTTGAAGATGTGACGAACCAAACCAAGGGGTGCTCTATGTACGACATCTATTTCTCCAAAATTATGGGCAAAGTAGCAAAGACTGTCAAGCGACATGACAAGGACCATTACATATACTGGCATGTTTTAAGAATGGTGGATGACGTACATTTGAAAGCAAGCACATCTGCAGGTATACCCGACACGTACAAGTGCAGGTACACATGGGTAGCTCTCAATAATAGTGTCCCACATGTGCGCCGACCGCCGAGTGAATCGAAAAGGGTTCCAGACTTTCCATGAAATCCGACAATCTTTCCATCGGTCGAAGGAAATGAAAAGTACTTCCTTTTCTCGATACCGAATGGTCCAAAAGTTCTTTCGTTGATCTGAAATGTGAGGGAGCGTATCACGGCATGTCCAAAATCACTCTTATGTAACTAGAATACGAGGTCAAATACTGTCCAGATTAATTAAGGTTAATCTGCAAAAATTGAAGGGGAGACATTTTAATCACAATCTCTTCACTGTAGAATAGTAAAAATCTCCACAAACAGGCCCCCACTGATTAACCGAGTTAGACTAACAAGGCACAAGATCCAAATAGAACATTGTAGTGTGTCCAATCTTGTGCATTAGTTTTTAACATGGAGACAACTTTGTTGTACGAGTCAACTCAAAGTTGCAAATTTCCAGGAAAATTTATTAAACCAGATGTGGTCATTTGATCTACTTTTTGCATTTTCTGCATTACAAGTCCCATGCTAATGTCCCTAATATGCCTTTTAAACCGCTTAAGACCTTAATAGGAACTAAAATCAACTGATATCACACTTGACAATATAAGAACAAGTCATTGAAAGATGGTCATACCTTATAAGTCTTGTCTCCTCCATTTCCACCATGTTTAGGGCTCTGGACTGTAGACCCATCATTTTCATACTCAAAAGTAATGAATCAATTACCGATCCAACGACTATGTTTGTTTCTCTCACATATGTGTGGATACCATCATCCCAAGGGCTGCCGCCTCGACCTCCAAAAGGCTCAATGGATTTGAAGGGACCAGAACAAGAAATTGGTTCTAAGTGAAATCCTAGTGAATCAAGATGGGCACCTGATCTTCCATAGAAGATTATCTTGGTGCATATCAATGGACAGCAAAAGAACCTTCCTTTTTCTTCACCATACGGTCCGTACTTTCTTGTAGTAGTTTAAAATGTCCGCGAGCAAATGACAACCGAGCCAAAATAATGTCTGATATAACCTGAGATTGAGGTTAAGTATTCATGTGGGTAGTCCAAATCAACCTACAAAGTTTGCAATTAATATGCTTAAATATGATAGCAATCGAGTTTGCCAAAGGAAACGAAAATAAGGAAATGCCAAAACAATCATATGTAACTTAAGCTCCGCATTTCTTTTCTCTTTCAGGTTTTTCCTTCCATATTCAATCGTTGCAGCAAAGATGCCGATATACACAGACTCGAAAGTCAATGAACTTTCTTTTGTGGTAGCAAAATAAAAGGAAAGATTGGTGAGAAAGGCATTCCTAATGCTAAAACTAGATGAAGATATCGCCTTTGCCACTTCTACCATGTATGGAAGACCAAATGGACGCACCATATTTGTCATACTCACTGGTGATGTAGTTGGCAATGCTTTCCAACGGTATCTTTATTTTCTTCACGTCATTATACTTTCCATCATCCCAAGGCTGTCCACCTTGGCCTCCAAATGGCCCAACAGACTTAATTGGATAGAGATGAGATATTGGTTCTAAGTAGGCTCCAATAGATTCCAAATAGGTACCAGAACTTCCATAAAATCCAATCATCTTCCTCCCAGCGGCTGGAAATGAAAATACCTTCCCTTTTCAGTACAAAATGGTCCATATGTTCTCTTGATGCTTTGAAATGTGAGTGAATTGATAACAGTAGAGCCAAAATTACTTATAATATAACCCAAAACTGAAGTTAGATACTCACTTAACTAGTCCAGATTTATCTGTAACGGGCATTACAAAGTTGGGGAATGGTTGATGCAATGACTTGGGGAAAAGTACCACAAAAGTCCTAAACCTATTGCATTAGTACCAATTCAGTTCTAAACTTTTCAATTGGACCAATTCAATCCTAAACCTTTTAATATTGGTACCAATTAAGTCCATTCGGCCAATTTTGGCTGGTCAACGCTGACGTGGCAATTTTTATGATTTTTTTATTAATTTTTTATTATTTTGTATTCTTTTTTCTTTTTTCTTTTCTTTTTCCTTTTCTTTTCTGCTTTCTTCCTGTCGATGCCTTGCTTGCCGCCGGCGAGGGTTGCGGCCCTCGCTTGGCCTCTCCCAAGGCCGCCGACGAGGCCATGGCGGCCATCGCCAGGGTGGAGGCGAGGGCCGCGAAGCCCTCGCCAGCCGTCGGTGAGGGTCGCGACCCTCGCTCGGCCTCGCCCAGGGCCGCAGGCAAGGCGACTTAGCCCAGATTTGGGCGAGGCCAACCTCGCCCTAGCCTTGCTGCGGGAGGAGGGAGAGGAGGAGGGATGGGGAGTAGGTGGGGGACGGGTTGTGGGATTGGCACCATCGGAAGAAGGAGAGGAGGGTGTTTGGGCGGCGAGCTAGGGTTTTGGAGGTGAAGATCGGGCGAAGGAGCGGCAGCGTGAGGCGCGGGAGGTGGGGGACCAGGGCCTCGAATTGAGATTTCGTGGAGGTGAGGGCAGCGGTGACGAGGTCGAGAAGCTCTGGGGTCGACAGTGGAGGAGGCGTCGGGGACTCAGCAACAAGGCCAGGGCGAGGCTAGCCTCGCCCATATCCGGCTAAGCCGCCACGCCCGTGGCCCCGGGCGAGGCCAAGCGAGGGTCGCGACCCTCGCCTCCGCCCTTGCAATGGCCGCCATAGCCTTGCCAGCCACAGGTGAGGCTGGCCTTGCCCAGATCCAGGCAAAGTCGCCTCGCCAGCAGCCTTGGGAGAGGCTGGGTGAGGGCCACGACCCTCGTCGGCGGCAGGCAAGGGCTTCGCGGCCCTCGCCTAGTGGACAGCAAACCTCATTGGAGGCTCGCCGGCCACCGCTAGGAAGAAGGAAGAAAATAAAAGGAAAAAGAAAAAAATTAATAAAAAAAATTAATAAAAAATTCGAAAAATAATAAAAAAATCATTAAAATTGCCACATCAACGTCCGGCCACCGGCCGACATCAACGCTGGTCAGTCAAAATTGACCGGATTGATTGAATTGGTACCAATATTAAAAGGTTTAGGACTGAATTGGTCTAATTGAAAAGTTTAGGACTGAATTGGTACCAATGTAATAGGTTTGACTTTTTTGGTACTTTTCCCCAATGACTTGTCAAGCAAAAACATTATGCATGACAGTAACTAGCACTTGATCCCACTTCCGGATAGTTAAGCAAATGTGCATGAGCTGATAAAAATAATGGTCTTGCCTACTTCGCTGTCACGTCTTATATCTTGTACAAAAAGCGAATACCCATCCAACGGAGTTGCAGAGGAGATATCATTGGTACTCTTGTGTGATTTCGAGATTGACTTGTCATTTGGGTTTTAAATAAATAACTCATTTTTCAAATAAAGACATCCGAGAGAGACCGTTAATCGTTCCAAGTTATAAATATAGTGGTTCAACTGGCCATCTTGGAACATTAATGATATGTGTATATATATACACACACACACAATAAGCTGCATGAATCAGAATTAAAACGAAGTAGCTTTTATCTAACGCCAAGATCAAAAGTTCATCACTCTAATAGCACTAGTACCTTTTTTGTTGCACCTCCAACACTTTGTACCATGTGCAAAAGAGCGATCTTGCTCATAAGTGACAGTAATCGACTCAACTGCAGAACCAGAAACAACATCAATTTGTCTAACATCTGTATGCTTGCCGTCGTCCCATAGGCCTTCGCAATTAGTATTTCCAAATGGGCCTACGATTTCAAAGGGATATGGACGAGAGATCGGTCCAAAATGTGCTTCAATGGAATCAAGAGAACAGCCACACCTCCCAAAGAATCCGATGATCTTCCATGCAACCGGTGGGAAACTGAAAAATTTCCCTCTCTCATTGCCAAATGGACCATATGTTTTCTTATTGCTGTGGAAGCTAAGTGATTGAATGATTACAGGACTTGAATCTTCTTTAATGTAGCCTGACACTGAAGTTAAGAACTCATTTGGATAATCTAAGTTTACCTGCAGGTAGAAACACAAATCTAGTATTCATCACCTTAATCAAGAAATGAACACTCCGAAAACCAAGGACTTTTAATTCTTTTGAGGACTTAAAAAGTACTTGAAGAGGATATTCCTTGGTACTTGCATACCTTCCCTTTTTCTTGCTAAGTTCCTAAGAAATCATTCAACTCCATCTTAAAACCCTGATATTTTGCATAAACTGATGGAATTTCACCACTCTATATTGGAGACATCATAGCACATATAAAATCTTTCGTAAATCCAACAACGAGAAGGGAATATAAAAACCACAAAACTCATATTTTTTCCACAAAAGTCCAGATATTGCAACATCATAAAGCATTGTGGAACTACCCCGTTGAATCCTTAAGCAATTTACCTTTATCGACTCTTATTTTCTAATAACCAAACTAGTAGCTCATATTTTGATAGCGAGTAACATAAATAGACAAGAATATTTAAATAGGCAAAGCCTGCAGTGCACATATCTGAAAAGCCCAAGAACATGCCGTAGCGTACGATAATAATGAACTCACCGCACATATTTTGCCTTCCGAAGGTCCACTATGTCTTGGTGAGCGGACCAAGCACCCATTCTGATCATACTCAATATAAAAGGACTCGATCACTGATCTCACAACAACTACAGTTATTTTTCTAACATCAGTGTATGTTTTGCCATCATAAGAACTCCCACCATGACCTCCATAAGGCCCTACTGATTGAGAGGGAAGAACATAGTAGAATGGTTCTAAAGGTAATCCAACAGAGTCAAGATGAGGTTCTCTCACCAACTTCTCCAATATCTCATGCCACTGATTTTTATTCTTCTGAGAAAGGAAGGAATCAACTCTTTTAAGAGCTATTGGAAGTCCACCCGTGTAGTGGACAAGCCTCTCTGACAACTCTTCATAGCCTTCTTGAGGTTGGTCTTTGCGGAAGGCATGGCGACTCAAGAGTTCGTGCGATTCTTTAAGTTGTCATATACTTTGAGATCTTCCAGCGATTGCTCATCTTGAGACGCGGACCTTTGGAGTGCCATAACTTGGCAGATGGGACACTTAAGTGCCATAACTTATGAAAGGTACACTTAAGTGTCAAAATCGGAGTAAAATTGATCACTTAAGTGTCAATCCGGCCAAATTGCATACGTGGCATTTTTTTGGCGAAGCGAGCCCAAAACGATGCCATTTTGCAAGCTGACATGGCCAAATAATGCAAAAATGAGGTCTTTTTGGGTTGACGTGATAAAAAATATAAATTTAATTAAATTAAATTTAAAATTAAATTTAGTTAAAATATTAAAAAATAATAATTTTAAAATTAAATTTAGTTAACATATTAAAAAATAATAAGTTTAAAATTAAAAAAAATGGGGGCAATGGTGAGGGCTCCCCGCCGTTGCTAGGAAGGGCTAGCAACGGAGGGGAGAGGGTTAGCCGAGGTCACTGTGCCCCGGCCAAGGGCTGGCGACCCCGGCCAATCGGCAACGAGGGCTCGCGAGCCCTCGCCTAGATCCGGCAAGGGTCGGCGGCCCTTGGCCAGGCCGGCGAGGGCCGCCGACCCTCGCTGGATCTGGCGAGGGCCGCAAACCCTTGCCACTCGCCTAGATTTGATGAGGGTTGGCGGCCCTTTGGCCCGGCCGGACGAGGGCCGCCGACCCTCGCCGGATCTGAGCGAGGGCCGGGACCCCTCGCCACTTGCCACAGATTTGGGCGAGGGCCCCTAGCTAGGGCCCAGTGACCTTGGCCGACCCTCCCCCCTCCGTCACCAGCCCATCCCGATGATGGCGAGGAGGCAGCTTTTTTTTTTTTAATTAATTTTTTTAATTTTAAAATTATTAATTTTAATATTTTAACTAAATTTAAATTAAATTTAATTAAATTTTTTTTTTTTACCACGTCAGCCCAAAACGACGCCGTTTTTGCATTATTTGTTGCGTCAACGTGCAAAACGGCGTCGTTTTGCACTCGCTTGCCGGAAAAATGACACGTCAGTGTTTTGGCTGGACTTTGGCTAGAGTGGCACTTAAGTGATCCATTTTTCTTTGAATGTGGCACTTAAGTGTACCTTTCGTAAGTTATGACACTTGTAGTGTTCTTTTCTCGCTCATCTTAGTGATGTTATCGAGAACTAGCAGGATACTTTTCTGGCAGAGCTTAGTTTTTATCTCATTGATGTTGCTGTTAAGATCATACATTTCTAGACCTTGTACCTTAGGAACATCGTGGAGAAGTCTCTTCTGAAGGAGTAAAAGCGTATGTTGGTTTGCATCTTCGACATTTTCTGGCAAGCTAACACACCTTCAAATTCCCTAAAAACATGATCACACACGACTTTGGCCACCCTTCTCTTACCAATTCCTCTCATTCCCCATAATCCAACCACATGGACATCATCCTCCGACCCAATTTCGAGCAAGGATATCACGTCCTCCACAAACGAATCTTACCCAGGGGGAGATTGGTCTAGGACTGGTCCTGAAGAGATGTCCTACGATTTGGTCGATGAAGTTTGATCGATCCCTGTAGTTACATGGGTAGAACAAATCCAATATGAGTAATTATAGCATAGAGAGGTTATCAGCAGATGAGCGATAAACCCATGAACTAAACTCGATCAATAGCATATTTCAAATCGACTACTAACATGAGCTTTTTCAGGAGTGAACTTATTAAATGCTTTCCCCATTAGCGTCATTATTAAAGTGCCATCCTGATAAATTCCCAGCTTCTTTAAGTGGATCCCTCCACTTCTTCACTAGCAAATTGTCTGAGTGCGTGGCCAAACATCTTCCGAAACCATCCCTAAATCGCCCGCTTTGTTTCCGAACGTCCCCTGGCTCAACATCATAGAAAATTGGCAGAACCACATGACCCTAATGATCTCCGAACCTCTTGTTGCACTCCAGGATCTCCACCAGCTCATTCAAGCACCTCCGCGAGTCAGTGTAATTGGCGGTGAACACTATTAGAGAAAACTCCTTTTTTATTTTGAAGCTGACAAAACCTTCCCACAGTCTAGTTTGAAGACTCCAAGACTTTATTGACAAAGTCTTAAGACTGACAGACTTTAGGATCAAAGTCTACTCACGCTGACAAATTCCAAACTGAATGTCATTGAAGAATGAAGACTTATTCAGATGCATAATTATCTTTATTTATTCAAGAGTTCGGTTCGTATGATTTATGGAAGGCTTTCTAGATGGATACAGCACCTATATGATTAATTATCCTTATTGGAACAATTCGGATAATCAAATCTTTTGAATGGCGAGTAAACTTGAAAAGTTCTACTTATGGAAACCAAGATCTTGATTGTATGAGCAAACAGAATTGACGGGCTTTCATCTCAATCATCAAACGACTCGAGATCTCTTTAATTGATTATGTCCAATTGGTAGATTGGAAGAATTCCTTTGGAAAGTGCCAACGGTTGTTTTAGCATGAAAAAGTATTTAAGGCGGACTCGCTAGTTGTTCGTAAGAGAGCATGAAAGAAAATTTTCAAAGTCTGAAACTTCCTAACTCTTTGCTATTTCAATTGTTGAGCTCAATTTATACTCAAAAGAGAAAGTAAACACTTGTGAGGTTTTGGAAGAGTGTAGTAGAGTCTCTACATTGTGTAGTCAAGATCATGAGATTGTAAAATCTCTTTTGATTCATAGTGGAATCTAGCCAGTAGGCTGTCAGCACAGGAGAGTGGACGTAGGCTTAATTTAAGCCGAACTACTATAAACTTTGTGTTCTCATTCTCTTCCTTGAACTCTTTTTCATTCGTAAATTTATTTAATTGTTGAATTCGCTCTAGTCCATTACTTTGTAGATTCTATTTCGAAAGAAAAGACTTTATAAACGATTCCGCAAAATTTTGTGTTAACACCTATTCACCCCCCTCTAGGTGTTCTTACTAGCCCTTTCAATTGGCATCAGAGTTTGTGTGCTTATTTTATTTGAAGTATTTATTACTTCTTAAGCTAAAGATCTATGGCTAGTATTTTGGCTCAAGGATTAGTTGAAGGCCAAAGCAACACTAGACCTCCATATTTTGATGGAAAGTAATACAACGTGTGGAAAAACAAGATGAAAGCATTCCTAAGATCGAAGATCCCCTGGAATGGGATGTTGTGGAAAAAGTGATCATTTCCAAAGCTACATCAACCTCAGAAAAAGAAAAGGAAGTTGAAGATGCTGGCGAATTATCACAAGCAGAATTAACCAAGAGACAAGCCCTTGATGCTAAAGCCATCTACTCCTTATACTGTGCTTTATCTCCTACTGAGTATAACCGAATTTCATCTTGTGAAACAACGAAAGAAGTTTGGGATAGATTACACGTTACCTATGAAAGAACTGATCGAGTAAAAGAAACGAAGATCAATATTCTACTCGGATAGTACGAAGCCTTCAAGATGAAGCTTGATGAATCCATCACTGATATGTTCAGTCGCTTTACAGAAATTGTAAACGGCTTGACATATCAAAGACAACCAATCTCAGGACCAATGAAGGTCAATAAACTGCTGCGTGGACTATCCAAAGATTGGAATCACGTGAAGACATTGATTAGAAAAACCCAAAGGATCATGCCTCTTTCAGTAGATGAACTGATTAGCACACTTTAGTCATATGAAGTGGAGCAAATCAATGAGGATGAAGATCCTAAAGGTAAGAAGTCAATTGCTTTGAAATCTAACGATGATTCTGATGATACAGATTCTTAAGCGAGCACGTAAGAGTTCCAGAAAAGATCAGCTGAGGACAATGAAACCAACCAAGATGTAATATGCTCGAATGTAAGAAAAATGGCATATCGACCCAACTGTCTTTTGTTGAAGAAAAAGAAAGGAAGAACTGAGAAAAACAAAAAGGCTGTCAAAGCTGAGACATGGAGTGATACAGAATGCGATGAAAGTAATAAAGAATATGCCAATATCTGTCTAATGGCAAATTCTGAATTAGATACAAACTCTTAAACAGATTCAGACTCAGACTCAGACTCAGACTCAGACTCAGACTCAGACAAGGAAATTGAGGTAAGCAATCTAAAAATTCATGTCAAAGTCTCAAAGTATATAAATAAGCTCTATCTTAGTCTCAAAGTCTCTCTCAAGAAAATTTCCAAACTAAAAGGGAAAATTCCAAACTCAAGCAATAGGAAACTCATTGGAAAGAAAAGTTTGAAAATCTAGATAAAAGTTTTGTTGAATTAAAAACAAATTTCGATTCTCTTACAAAACAGAATGCTTTTTTGAAAGAAGACATTTCAAAAATCACAAAAAAAAAAAAATTCAAAGGATCCGAGAAGTTGGAGAAAATTCTTTTTGTACAAAGACTTTACTTTAACAAGTTTGGTTTGGGAATGACTTTAGAAACTGTTCCTTTAATTAATTTTCCCAAAGTTAAAGAAAGGATTAGATAAAGACCTATAAGGGCATTTTACAAAAATCATTTTCAAAAGGTTTTTGCAAAACCTGTTGGCCGAAGTGCACTCAGATGTTCAAAGTGTAACAGCTCAAAATATTTCGAGAAAGAATGTCCCAATGTTTGGAGACCAGTTAAGAATGACTGGGCAAAGACTGTTTTTAATACTAACTCTCTTGGACCCAAGAAAATCTGGGTACCAAAGAAAGTTTGAGTTTTTCTTTGATCACAGGTCACTATCAAAAAGAAGATCAAATGGTATTTGAATAGTGGCTGTTCGAGGCATATGACAGGAGACTCAAGCTGCTTTATAAAGTTTATTAAACTAAATGGTGGAAAAATATCTTTTGGAGGAAACATCAAACGAAAGATTGTAGGATGTGGAACTATGAAGATTGGAAGCCTGACTATTAATAATGTTTCCTTGGTGGAAGGTTTGAACTACAATCTACTGAGCATAAGTCAGCTTTGGGTTCAGAATAAATTTCCAAGAAGGCATTTGTTCTGGAACGAGTTAAGACTTCTCTCAATTTTCCATTGGCCGAAGGCATGTCAAAATTTACCTTCTAGATGTAAACGTAAAAACTCTCGGCGTCTTATTTCTATTCAAGACAAAGCAAGTCTTTGGCATTGGAAGCTTGGTCATGTTAACACAAAGCAAATTGCCAAGATTTCTTCTAAGAAACTTGTTCGAGGCCTTCCCAATCTGGCTTACTAGAAGAATGAGTTATGCACTCCCCGTGTTCTGGGAAAATAGGTCAGAAGCTGTTTTAAACCTATGAATCAAGTCTCTACCAATCGAGCTATAAAACTTCTTCATATGGACCTTTTTGGTCCAACCAGAACTCAAAGTATTGGTGGAAAGAAATATTGTCTAGTAATCGTGGATGATTACTCTCGCTTCACTTGGGTTTACTTTCTAGCAAGTAAATCTGAAACCTTCTCTTATTTCTCGAAGTTTGCCAAGAAGGTTCAGAATGAAAAAGGGTTATGTTATTTCAAGCATATGAACAGACCATGGAGGTGAGTTTAAAAATCAAGACTTTGTGAAATTTTGTGATGAATCTGGTTTTCAACATGTTTTCTCTTCTCCATATACTCTAGAATAAAATGAAGTTGTGGAAAGGAAGAACAGATCCTTACAAGAGATGGCCAGAATTCTCTTAATAGAGAGTAAAATATCCTCTCGATTTTGGGCAGAAGCAGTTTCCATAGCTTGCTATATTATAAACAGAGTAATCTTGAGGCCTATTCTAGAGAAAACTCCTTATGAAGTGTATAAATGAAAGAAGCCGAATATTTCCTACTTTCATGTTTTTGGCTGTCAATGTTTTATTCTAAAGAATGCAAATGATCGATCTGGAAAATTTAAGGAGAAATCAAACGAATAAATTTTTCTTGGATATTCGACTTCAAGCAAAGCTTACGAGTCTTTAACAAGAAGATTTAGTCCGTAGAAGAATCTATGAACATCAAGTTCCAAGATATTATGGAGAATTTACCAGATCAGACTCAACTTGAAGAATCTGAACCCGTTCCAGACTTTACAATGTCTATTTCCCCTGAAGAGGTTCAGACTTCTGGAGAACAGCAACAAGCAGAACGAGAAGATTCAACCGAAGCAGAGGATTAACAGACTTTCAAACCAAGCAGCAACTGGAAGCACAAGTCAAGTCATCCCAAAGAACTTATCATTGGCAACATTGATGAAAGAATTCGCTCCAGATCCAAAGGAAGAGAAGAGTTCAGTGCTCTAGCACTTGTTTCTGAGATAGAACCAAAAGGAGTAGACGAAGCCTTAACTGATGAAAGCCGAATAGAAACTATGCAAGAAGAACTCAGACAATTCAGCATCAACGATATATGGGAACTAATTCCAAAACCCAAAGGCAAATCTATTATTGGAACGAAATGGATTTTCAAGAACAAGGTGAATGAAAATGGAAAAGTGGTCAGAAACAAAGCAAGACTCATGGCAAAAGGATATACACAAGAAGAATAGATAGACTATGATGAGACTTATGCACCAGTAGCGAGGTTAGAAGCAATTAGATTATTACTTGCTTTTTCTTATTATAAAAATTCCAGGTTATTCCAAATGGATGTTAAAAGTGCATTCCTGAATGGGTTCATACAAGAAGAAATCTATGTGGAACAACCACCAAGATTTGAAGATTCAAGAAAGCCAAACGCAGTCTACAGACTGAAAAATGCCTTGTATGGACTGAAGCAAGCACCTCAAGCTTGGTATGAAAGGTTGAGTAAGTTTCTAACTCATAATGATTTTGAAAAGGAAATGTTGATACTACCTTGTTTATAAAGAAAGAAGGAAAATAGTTTCTACTAATACAAATTTATATAGATAATATTATCTTTTGGTTCTCCTAACGAAAGTCTTTGCAAGAAATTTTCAAGATCTATGCAGGATGAATTTGAGATGAGCATGATGGGTGAGTTAACTTTCTTTCTAGGATTGCAAGTCAGACAATCGAAAAAAGGTATATTCATTCACCAAGAAAAATATGCCAAAGATCTCATCAAGAAATTTGGATTGGAGAATTGCAAGAAAACAGAGACACCACTGTCAAGTTCTTCGAAACTAAACAAGGATGAAGAAGGGAAGAAAGTAGATCAAAAGCTATACAGAAGCATGATCAGTTCACTTTTCTACCTTACTACTTCTAGACCTGATATTTTATTAAGTGTTTGCATATGTGGTAGATTTCAGTTTGATCTTAAAGAATCTCATTTAAGTGCTGCAAAACGCATCATTAAATATGTTGCGACTTCTCCAAAGCAAGATCTGTGGTATCCAAAAGAATGAAACTTTACTCTTCTTGGATATTCAGACGCTGATTTAACAGGTTGTAAAGTCAATAGAAAGAGCATATCTGTCACTTGTCAACTGGGGTTAAATAATGACTACTGACACAGGCCAGGGATGAATAATTACTAACACACGCTAGGGAACGACTAATAACTACTGACACACACCGGGAAAGATAATAATTACCAACACACGCCGGGGTTAAATAATAACCACCGACACACGCCAAGAAAGACTAATAACTATTAATGTTCACCAACACACATTGAGGATGGGTTCTCTTAACTATTAACGTCCACTAACACACGCTAGGGACGGATTCTCTTAACTTTCACATAATCATCAAGCATAATCTTTAGGCATGGCACAAACCAACCTTATATCATCAAATGTGCAACTTCCAGTACTCAAAGCACCAAGACCCATGACAAAATCATAACCGGCCCTAACCGGCAGAATAAGCCCACTCGCACGTCTCCAAGTTTAAATCCAGTAACCAAATAAAATGAGTTCGAAAAATTTCTAAATTTTAGTATGTTGTAAAGGGCATAAACGAACATTTTTCATGCAGAAATCTTAATTTAGATCCTTCTAGATTTGGTCTAGTAAATCGCTCAATCCAACACCAAAAACTGTGTCTGTTTCCAGAAAGTCTGTTTTCCAAAATTAGTTTGGTTCGAGGTCAAAAACATGTTCGTTTCGTCTGAAATTTGACTATGTTAAACTAGAAGATATGAAAAATAAATTTTGTGAATAAACCATTTTGAAATTCGAACCCTAAGAGTTGATAAAAATCCATAGAATTCTAAAAGGTCACCAACTCCAACGAAAACTGAGGCTTTGTTTGAAAATAAAGAAGCCGATAACCCCTTCTTTTAAATCTTTAAAAATATTAAGAAAAATATATGTTGTAGCTGAGGATGTCTAAAACATTTCTCTAGAAGATATCAACCTCAAATTCGTAACTCATTTCAATCCACAAAAATGGAAAAAGGCAAGGGTCCATAAACCAAGACTGCAGGAACTTCACTGGATTTGACTAATCCATCCTCAATTGTACAAATCTCACTAATTAAGTTACAATAATCTATTCTAAGTCTAATCTAACCATCCTAGCTTATCACGAATCCATACTTAAGCTAACCTAAACAACCCTTAAGCATAATTAACATACTAAGTAAGGTTTAGTGAGCAAACTCACTTGTTCAGCGAGCCGGTCAGTTCAAATTGACGGGAACGCGACAAGGGACGATTGTCTCCAAAGCAGGCCTAGGTTTTGAGGCCCAGAACCACCTCAAAACGGGCCTTGAAGCTGCTGGAAAACCCACAAATAAACTCTCTGTTTGTTGCTACAAAAGAAAGGAAACAAGGTTCGTTGAGGCAGGAATTGATCGGGGAAGGCTAAAAAGGATAAACCGGGCCTTGACGGGGACTCACATAGGTCGGAGGTGGGCTAAACAACTCCGGCAAGGGCTGAGGAAGCTGCTGGGATGCATGGACAGAGGCGGAGACATGGCTGAAGGGGGTGAACATGCTCGGGCGAGCGCGCGACAACGGCAGCGCGCGGGGTGGCGTCCGACGAAGGGCGGTGGTGTCACGTGACTCTAGGGCTACTAGCTGCTCTTCCTCAGCTGCTGGTGGGCGAAAATAGGGTGGAGAGGGGAGGAAAGCTGGCTAGTTGGCTTGAGGAACAAGAAGAGGGGGACAAGTGCTCCACCAAGTGCCATTTCTTCTCTATGGTCTCCTTGACCATCTACCACCACCAGCTACTCCTTGGCTCTCCTTCAACCACCAATGCTCATCCTTGAACTCTTGAAATGGTCCATTTTGGCTAGGCAAGGAGGAGCTACGAATTTGCAACATTTCTTCATCAATTGGACATTTGATCTTGCTTAAATCAAGCCAATTTGGCCCTAATAAATTCCGCTATCAAATCTTCGATTAAATTGCTATATTTCCTCACCAATACATCTCACTTGCTTCCCAATTTTGCGATAAAAAATGGTCCCCAGCATTTTCTGAACAAAAACGGCCCTATGACGACTTTTTTCCAAAAAAGTCTCGGGTTGCAGAAATTTTTTTTATACTGAGTCGACGTTCCAAGAATTTATTGTGACATGACAGAACCTTTAATTTCTGAAATCGGATTCAAATTTGCGGTTAATTTCACTCCGGCGCGTTTTTAGCATGACCCATGCTATCCAAAAGTAGCTTTTAGAAATTTTAGTGCAAATGACCCGTGGTCAATTTTCTTCGAACCACAATGAACGTCTTCGATACTGTTGCGACCAAATTTTTGAGTGTGAACCACCTAAGATTTAGTTAATGGATTGTTAAGCCTAGACTTAACTCGAGCTCTCCCAAGCCCATACCAATTCGCGACTTAAATTTAAATGCTTAACATGCAGATAGAATTTATTTAGGAGTCGCTACTAATCTATTTTTTTGGTGAGTCAATTAGAAACCCAAGTAAAGTAACGGGAGTTTTACTTTACTCCTACAAACTAGAGACTATGAGTACGGGAACTTGGTTATATTAGATTTATCTAATACCATTTCGGTACTATTCTTTTATTTTCAAAAATGCTTTGACAGGCAGCTTAAATTGACTTTAAATTTATTTTCCTAACATGTGATGCAATCATGCGGGTGCGCAAACCACCAATTTAACACCCAAGTAAAGCAATAAATAAATTGCAGGACTTACCTCATAGCAACGAAAGCATTTACGTTGTTAGATCAGAATTCACATCAACAATCCTAGATATGATTTCTAATTAACATGCAATTTCTTTTTCTTTTTTTTTGTTTTGTTTTCACTTATTTAATGAAAATTATGCAATATACAATGTAATATTAACTAAATGACCTAATTCTAATGACATGTAATTTCTAATTGAATGGACCTAGCAACAACTACTCTATGACATGCATTTCAATGAATATAATCCTAATGACGTGCATATGACATTTTTCTTTTTTTTTTTTTCTTTTTCCTAAAAGAATGCAATCTATTCTAGAGAATAAAACTAATTTATTCTAAGACATTTTTTGTATTTTTTATGAAATTCGAAATTAGGTAAAATGTGAAAATTACCTAGCTAGATTAAGATCCTATTCAATTTATATTAAGAATTAGGTTGAGCCAAATCCTAACTTAAACTAAAATATTATCTTAACCCAAATAATCCTAAAATGCAATCTATCTAAAAAATCTATCTAAACTTAAAATTAGTTAGAAAGTAAAATTAAACATGCAATCTTACCCTAATATGCAATAACATGCAAAAGATACCCTAATTCTATATGACATATGCATGATGAATTTTTTTATTTTTACTTTTTTTCCCTTTTTTTTTTTTTAATTTTCGAAATTAATAATTGCCAAATAATTAAACATGCCATTTAAACTAGTGAAACAAAAAATCTAACATCCGAAATTTATGTTTTTAGTATTTTTTATTTAAGAAATTCGAAATAAATAAATTTCATATTCTAGACATGCAAAATAACCTAAAACAAGTAATATCCTAACATGCATCTAATCTAACTCAAATATTTTTCTTTTACGGAGCAAACAAATAAAGACATCAAGAACAGCACGGCAACAAATCAAGCAAGATATCATCCATGTCCATTTAATTTTGGGAAATAAATTGATGAATCGTATCTCGCGCATGAAATCAAATTAACCAATTTTTAAATAAAATCACGAATCATATCTTGAGCGTGAGATCGGATTTGTGATTTTTCCGTACGATTGCGGGTCGTATTTCGAGCGTGAAATTGGACCGTCAATCATATATATGTTGCCAAATTAGGAAGATTTCCCTAATTTGAAAGACTATTCGGGAAACATGGGACAAGATAACATCATTTGGGGGTTTAATCAAGAATAGAATACCTCAATTGAGCAAACAAAATATTCGAGAATTAATTTAGATGGGAATTTTACCAACCTTGATTGTTGTTTCCTAGTTTAGACGGGTATCAGATCGTAGGAGTCACAATCAACTTTGCTTCACGGTAGCTGGCTCACAATAAAGCTTTGGGAATCACTCGCGGCACTCGACGTGGAAAGGGCTCTCGGCTCAATGAGGGCTGCGTCGATTTTGTTGGACACAACCGAAAGTCTTCAAGTGGACTTTCTTGTTTGCCAGACGTCGCCTCTTCGGATTGGCTTACTATATCTTAATATAAACTCCACTAGAGCTTTTTTTACCACCATTTGAAGTTCTCCTCTTAACTCAAGGCTGGCGTGGATGGATGCTCGGCAAGGATCATTGAGCAATAACTCGTCACGGACAAGGCTCGGGATGGCGATCAGAGCAGCAGTGCGGTGGGGTGTAACAGCTCGGACTCAATTGACTTCTCAGGTGGCACGTGTGCAGGGAGTAGCTTGGCCGTCGTCGACACCTCACCAGGGCAGCAGCACGATGTAGCGGTGATGGAAACAAAAGCACGACCACAGGTCTAGCCGTGGAAGGGGCGTCTGCGTGGAAGTAGCCTCTCGGCCAATAGCTAGTTGAGATTCCTTGTGTCTGCTCTCTCTCACGCGTCTCTCTGAAATTCGAAATCCCCCCCTAATCGAAAGTGAAGAAACAAAATCACATATTGCATGGTCAAGACACAATTTCTTTTTTCAGTTTCCTTCCACCTTTGACCATGCAAAAATTGTACCCCATCCGCATCCTTTTCTTTCCTTTATTTCTTTTCTTTCCTACAAACAATAGAATCGGCTGCCGCACGTTTACATTCATAAGATCAGCAAAAAATTCCTTTTCATTGGATCATCCAACAACCCAAAAATTGACCGAATATTGCCAAAAGTTCTTGATCGTAAGAGAATTTTTCCGATTCTAAATCTTGCAAAGATGAGCTTGCAATATCTCCTTCCCGCACCTGTCCTTATTGAGAATATATAAATAGATTGTACGAATATCTAATTGAGAATTTGATTTCAAATTGAAACAGGTAGACAGTTGACGATTCTCTATGCGGCCGTTTATGGGGTCTCGACAAAGGAAGGTGCAGCTTGCAGTGATGGCTCGTGGAAGTGACCAGCAGTGGTTCTTGACTTCATCGACTAGGAGGGGTTGTCCGATGGTTACTCGGCCCGGTAATTAATGGGGAATCTTGAAAAAAAAATGGAAACTAGCTCGGTATGGAACCTTCGAGGCGATCCACCGATAGCTACTCTGCTGAAGCCACAGAGCATTGCTAGGACAACAACTTGCAAGGAAAATTGTCGTACATGGAGGAGCTTCGCGAGTGCTATAAGTGATAGTATCTCGCGACTTGAGAAATCTGCAAACAAAACTTCAAGGTGCGGGGACAAGATATTGCGGAGAAACGATGGCGATAGGGAGAACTTATTCTCACATGCGTGTGCTTGACCAAATGTTTGGTCACCGAATTTGCTGCTCAAGCCGTGGAGATCATCCAAAAACCCCAACTCGAAACTTGTCATTTACTTCGACCAGGCCATTGAATAATCCAACAATCACCATCTGCTCTTGATTCAATTGTGGTCACCCACTGTGATGTTGATCAAAGCGTATATACACCAAATAGGAACCACTGGTGTCGCACTTCACAAACGAGGGGCTACACAAGGAACGGCTAATGATCAAGGGAGCTGCCAAGCACCGAGATGGAATCGTCCGAACCACGTAGGAAGAGAGAGAGCTTCGGCCCTTGAGAGCTCTAGCCTCTTGAATATGTTATCTTTTTCAATTAAGGCTCTAACTCTAAATTGCCAACCTCATAAGTTAATTTTCAATCATCAGAAAATAACGGGCTCGGGCTAATTCCCTCTTTTCATGGGCTTAGCCCAACTTGTCAATTTAAAGCTCATAACCACCAATTCGAGCCCATTCGTCACCAGCCCAATGCAAATGCAATAATAATAAATAAATGCATTGAAAATTATATGCTATGCAATTAAGTAATTAATTTTGTTTGTAGGGGTTAAAATGAACCCCTAATTATTGTGCCATAAATGACTAATTGAGTTGCCAAAATTTAGGTGTCAACAGATACATTGACAACTCTCGGTTGTCGTGAAAATCTCGAGAATTCAAATACGGACACAGGGTACCAAAACGATAGAAAAATCAGTCTAGTGTCGGTCGACGAGAATTTTGCAATTTAGTGGGATCACCCACGTTTAATCACATATCTCAATCGAACCGACCTATCTTTGATTCTTAATCAACTTATATATGTGCCGTAATGATCTCTGCAGATGAGCACGGTTGAGCAATCGATTCCTAGTCGAACTCTCAAGTCTATTATCTCTTAACAACTTCTCCAAACAGTCTAGTTATCTCGTGAGCGACCATCTCAGAGAAAAGCACTATAGGCTTGTTGATGAAAGGCCCAACTTATCCAATCGAAATTAGAACCTAAAAAATCACGATGTCACAAATCTCTGCAAAACTCGCTAAAGAACTTTTCACAAAATCCACCGCGCAACCATTGGAAGAGGAAGTCGAGGAAGACACAGAACCTCTTAGAACCTCGAGACCCTAGGTTCTTTATAAGCTTTACACTCATTTGAAGCAGGGTTGTACTCCTATGACTTTTATTGATGATTTTCTAAGAGAAAAAAGGGTATAAGAATGAGACTATGTTCTTGAGAACGATGGAACGGTTGGGTATAGCGCCAAAAGCATCGGCAAACAATGCCTTTCTTCATTTTCGATCAGACCCTAGGTTAAGTTCTAATCATCCTAAAAACAAGGATGATGATGAGAGGTTTTATTCGAATTTTCAACCCATAATGGGTGTTGCTACTAATGTTCCTGAAGAGAGAACGAGATTGTTTCATTATAAGGAGCACAAAAAGGTTTACTTCCAAATGCTGAAGAGAGAGGTGATGAACTCTCGAACTATCGATTTGACTTCTTAGACTCGATCAAAGTTAACTTGCGGCAAAAGTTAGCCTTCCTTCAACTCGAGAATTTTTCTTCTAAGACGGATGTTGCATATCCATAATTGACAGCATTTTTCTACTCGAATCTGTCTTTTCTTGACCAGAATCGAATCCAATTTACTGTGAGTGATAAAGCCTATGTGGTGGATGTTGACACACTGGCAAACATTATTGGGATGGAAAGGAGTGGTTTTCAACCAATTAGTGTCTCATTTGGTCAAGCAATGAGATTTCTTGTCAATGACAGATTACTAGAAGGAGGCATCACTTATTCTAGACTACCAGCCTCAAATATTCTGTTGCACAAAATTGTTATTAACGCATCGTAATCCGAAGACTACATCAAAAATAGATGTTTCCAGATTTGAAGCAAGACTCATGTTTATTATCTGCAATGGGATATGCTTTTCTCTCCCTCATACTATCTTGATGCACATGTACATGATAGTTATGAAGGACAAAGGACAATTGCCTTATTTTTGCGCTGGTTACAAAGTTGTTTAGACATTTTCAGATTGAGTTCCCCGCCTCACTTTGCTCTCGAACTCTTGCTCTTATGGTAATAGGACTGAAGATGATTTCGAAAATAAGGTTGAAAGATCTGAACAAGGCTACTGAGCGCTTGAAGGAGTCCTCAAGCAAAACTACAAAAGATTTGCTGGAAGAAAGAGGAAAGGCAAAGAAGTTGTACTTGAACCTGTAAAGAAAATGAGATCACTTATCCTGCAAGACAAAGAGGATGAAGATGATCTTACAATTTCTGTCATTGCCTTAAAGAATCTTCAACGTTTTGTTGGTTCTGAGAAACCAATAGATAGAGAAGAAATAGAGCCAGAAGAAGAAAAAGCAGAGAAGGAAGAAGCAGCAAGAGATAAAGAAGAAAAGGAAGGTCATTCGGAAAAGAAGGATGAAGATGACTCTTATGAAGAGACAATTGCACTATCTGAAGATTCAAAAGCAACTAGGAGTGGACCAGTAGGAGTTCGTATAGAGAACGCACATCACTCTTGTTCTGAAAACGAGAAGACTCCACAAGAAGGACTCCCTTCTCCACTTGTAGGCACACAAACAGGGGGGGCTGTTGAGAAAACAGGGGACTTCTTCTCTTCTTTTTGCAAGTGATGGCATAAGTCGATCTCCTGCAGACCTAGAAGATATATATGCTTCTCAATTTCCTGAAGCGACATTGAAGAATCTACTCGAGTCATGGGGCTAGACAAGTTGATGTTCCCTCGTCTCTACACTCTCCACGAATTCAATTCCGCTGAAGCTAGTGCATAGACTGAATTAAATGCTAACTATCCAAGGATGATGAAACTTCTTTTGGAGGTTAAAGCTCAACAATACGCCATGGAGTTTGAGATTCAGAAACTTCACACTGCTTTAAAAAACTCTTCTGATTTTCACACTGGAAAGGTACAGTCTTTAGATACTCAGGTACAAACTTTGAATCAACAAGTATTTCAAACTGTGGTCAAGAATGATAAGACTATTTAGATTCTCAAAATTGTTCAGACTCAAGTCGAGAATGTTTATTGCTAGTGCAAGAAAGTTGAGGAGGCAGTGTAGTCCATGGGGATTGCCAACTAGTTCGAGTTCCTCGACAACCATAATTCCATTTATCTCTTTTTTTATTTTGACTTTCTCCACCTTTTGATGTTGACAAAAAGGAGGAGAATAAGTGCAGATTTAAACTTTTGAACTTAACTTTTTGCATATTTGATTTGAGTTTGTTTGATGTTTTGAACACTTATATTCTGCAATAATTCTTGTGTTAGTGATGTTTATGAATGTGGATGTTTAAATCTTGATGTATGTAATTGTTTCAAGATTAACATGTTTTTTGTGGTTGTAGAATCAATGCTATCTAGATCATGAACTAATTGTTTTACAAGATATCATGTACTGCTAAGAGTTGTTTTGCAGGCTATAAATCTTTAAATCTGCAGGAAAGTTTTGTCATTATCAAAAAGGGGGAGATTGTTGGAGAAAACTCATTTGATGTTTTGAAGCTGACAAAACTTATCTACAGTCTATTCTGAAGAATTCCAGACTTTTATGTCAAAGTCTGAAGACTCCCAAAGTGAAGAATGAAGACTTATCCGAATAAGGGATTATTTATCTTTCTTCAAGGGTTCGGTTCGTAGAAGTTATATATGGTCTTCTAGTTGGAAATATCACCTACGAGATTGATTATCTTTATTGGAATCAATTTAGATACATCAAATCTTTTTGGAAGGCAAGTAAATTTGGAAAGAATCTATTTATAGAAATCAAGATCCTGATTGTATGGGCAAACAGGATTGACGGGCTTTCATCACAATCTTTAAACGGCTCGAGATCTCTTTGATTGATTCTGTCTAATGGTTTGATTGGAAGAATTCCTTTGGAAAGTGCCAATGGTCAATAAGGCATGAATGAGTATTTAAGGAGGACTCCAATTGTTCGAGAGAGTGCGTGAAAGAGAAATTTCAAAGTCTGAACCTTCCCATTCTCTCGAAACTTCTTACACTGAGCTCAAAGTTGTACTCAAAAAAGAGAGATTTATAGTGTAACTTCATGGGAGAGCAGCAGATACTCTTCGCCGTGAATTCGAGATCGCAAGATTGTAAATTCTCTTTTGATTCATAGTGGAAACCAATCAGAAGGCTGTCGGCGTGAGAGAGTGAACGTAAGCTTAATCTAAGCCGAACTATTATAAATTTTGTGTTCTTATTATCTTCCCCGAACTCCTTTATTTTGCCCGTAGTTCTATTTAACTGTTAAAGTCTGAATCCGCTCAAAGTCTGTTGTTTTTCAAACTCAGTTTTAAAAGTAAAATATTTTCATTGTTCTTTGCAAAAATTGTTTCCACACCTATTTACTCCCCTCTAGGTATTCAGTCTAGCACTTACACTCTTGAAGTAGCTTATGCCTAAAATATCAAGCTTCTATTCCCAAAAAGTTCTAGGGAGACTGTATGATTACCGTAGCGTACTTAATCAATCGGATGCCATCCCGAGTCCTTAATGGAAGAACTCCCTTTGAATTGCTTTTTGAGAAATGTCTAGATATTCAACACCTTCGTGTTTTTGGCTATTTATGTTACATATCTACTATGGGTTCTCGGCACAAATTAGGTCATTGTGCTCTCAAATGTGTATTTATGGGATACCTTACTAAGCGGTTTATAATCTATCCACTAAGCGGTTTCTTGTAAGCAGAGACATTATTTTACATGAGGATGTCTTTCTTTTCCAAGAAGAGTTTCCTTCTAATCAACAGAGTAATATGGTTACTACTCATCAACCATTTTTGATCGAAGACGACTCTTTGCCTCTACAACCCATGGTGGTTCCTCTTATGGCATCCTCGGTTCCTGAATATGATGTAGTCTCAGCTTCAAATGCAACTAATAGGGTTCCCAATGTTTTAGAAGAGCTTCTTAGAAACTCTCAATCATCCACTCTTTCAGGTGTTATATCTATGGAGTCACAAGGAATTATTCCACCCATTGCACCAGCCCCTCCTCGACATTCCAATCGCTACACGATCACCCATTTAGACAATAGACTACATTTGTCCTACATTGGAGTTATCTGGTATACACTACCCTGTCTCATCATATGTTAACTTTGCTCGACTTTCACCTGGACATGTGCTACATTAGTAAAACATCTGAAGGACACGAACCATTTTCATATGATGAAGCTACAAAAGACCCTTGTTGGCAATAAGCCATGGTGTACGAATTACAAGCCTTAGTAGAAAACAAGACTTGGGACATCGTTTCGATACTGACTCGCTAGAAATCTATTAGCTACAAATAGGTTTATAAGATTAAATACAGGGGGGATGGTTTTATTGAACGCTATAAGGCAAGATTGGTGGCCAAGGGTTATACATGGCGAGAAGGTTTTGATTACACTAAAACATTCTTACCAATAGCAAAGAAAGTCACCGTTCGTAAGTCACTAGTCGTCCCTTTCTTTCCATTGCCATTCTTCGTGATCGGTCCCTTCATCAAATGGATGTTCATAATGCTTTTCTCCATGGAGATTTAGAAGAGGAGATCTACATGGATCTTCCATTGGGTTACGCAGACAAGAGGAGAATCGAGTATGTCGTCTCCATAAATCCCTGTATGGACCCAACCAGGCTTCTCATTAACGATATGCCAAATTCACTTCTACACTTTTAGCTACAAAATTCTAGCAATCCAAACATGATTATGCCGTTTTCAATTGGAATCAAGGTACATCCTCCATTTACTTGCTCATATACATTGATGATATACTCATTATGGGAAATGACGAGAAAGCCATTACGAAATTTAAAAGGTATCCGCACTCCACTTTTTGAATTAAGGATTTGGGACCTCCCAAATATTTCCTTGAAATAAATATTACACAATCAGATAAGCGAGTTTGTCTCAGTCAACGGAAATTTGTCCTTGAGATCATATCAGAAGCAAGACTATCGAGATCCAAACTAGTGGTCATTCCAATGGAATGGAAAGTTAAGTTGACAACAACTAAGTATGATAAGGGATTATCACCCTTGAATAAGGATAATTTGCTTAGAGACCCTTCTACTTATCAATACTTGTCGAAAAACTCATTTATCTACCCTTGACTAGACCCAACATATGCTATGCCGTGCAAATTCTTAGCTAGTTCATGCATAACCCAAAACACTCTCACATGAATGTTGCATTTAAAGTGATAAAGTACTTGAAAGGATGCCTAGGTTGGGAATATTATTGTCTCAGGACAACAATATGAAGAACGATATGAAGATGACGGTATATAGTGATACGGATTATGCTACTTGTTCTATGAGCAGAAAATCTATTACGAGGTTTTGCATTAAATTGGGGGACTGATTACTCTCTTGGAAAACAACATAATAGTCGACTATTTCATTATCATCAGCCGAAGTGGAATATTTGGCAATGTCAAAGACTAGTTGTGAAATAGTCTAGATAAGAAAAAAAACTCCAAGACCTTATTGTGCGGATGAAAGAACCAACCATCCTATTTGTGACAATTTTTCTGCACTTAAACTTGTATGAATCCAATTTTTCATGAAAGAATGAAATATATAAAAATCAATTGTCATTTCCATTAGAGACAAGATGAAGCAACCCGCAAACATCTTCACTAAATCTCTATGTCAGAGGCAACATGCGTATCTATTAAGCAAGTTAAGCGTTCATGATATATAAAACTGCTAGCTTGAGGGGGAGTGTTTAAGATATTGTTGCACTTGATTGATCCTAATTAGTTCATCAATTGAAAACTAGAATATTGTATATTTTGAGAACCTAATTCTTTTATTATACATATCTTTACAATATTTTTTTCTCCTCAATCGGCTTGACATATGTATTTTTTATAGGGTTATGATTGTATAATGTTAAGTGCGAGAAAAGCAGTATATACATCTTATTCCCAAATTCTCGGTTTCTCTCCATCCTTTAATATTCTGACAAAAAATTACCTTGGGCGATTAGGGAAGAGGAGGAAGATGGGATATCTGTCTAAGTAGACAGATATCCCCCTACCTATCATTTAAAATTGCTATGCTTTGAAGCATGTATCCTATCTACTCAAACTTTTAATGAGAACGCAAATCCTTATTTGACCAAAAAAGAAGTTGAGATGGGTGGAAGAGGAGGAAGATGGGTTGGACGAGCTGGAGGATGAGTTGAGAGACTTAAGCTAGGTTTGGTTCATTGTAATAATAAATTTAGATATATTTCTATTATATCATGGACATTATTTGATATAAGTGGCATATCAGTATAAATAAACCGAAAATTTTACAAATAGAGGTGATAAAAATCTCTCGCAACACTTTTGCCCACTTAATGTTCATTTGCTTTTTTTATTTTACTTTCCTCTTTTCATTAATTTCATTTTTATTTTTTTTTCTTCTCATTCCGTCATTCTCTAATAAAATTTTATTAAATAGTAAATCGTACTAATATATCTAAAATACATAAAATATGTAATAAAAATAAATATATATTTGTATTTATATATTGAATTTATATTATGAAATATAATTAAATTCAAATTTATAAATAAAAAATAAGATTAATTTTAAAACTAAATTCTTATTTTTGTTATTTTGAATTTCTTATATTAGAATTCAAATATAATTTTAATTTTGTTAATTTAAAGAGTTTGATATTTAAGAAAAATGAGTTTTCTATTATAAATATTAAAAGTTCTATCCACTTTTATCCCACTTTTCATATGAGATAATTTTATCTAGTCTATATCTCCATTATATCCGACTTTATCGTATTTTGAGTGAGCACCAAACGTAGGATATAATAAATGTTATCACATCTTAAATTTTATCTTAACTATCAAACGCGGTATTAGGGTTTGTTTCTTTTTTTAAGCTATTCAAGATAGTTGACTGACTTGTCTTTTTTTCTTATTTTTTTCTCGGACCAATAGGTAAAACGTGAGATTTTTTGTTTTTTTGGTGGTGCTATTTCCACCCCATTTTGGCTAAAACACTCATTTTTCCTAGTTAACTTACCGAAACACCCTCCCCTCTCCACAAAAATGCATTTATTTCTATCACTTATCACATGAATTTCACAATACAAATTCTCCATTACACTCAACCATGCATTATGTTATCAATTTGCCTAGACAATACTGTCAATGAACACAAAATTAATTGCCTATGTTTTTTATTTATCAAAATGTATGAATGAAACTATATTTCAAAATCAAAAATTAAAATTTATTCAATTATTTATGAAAAATGGAAAAGAGAAATTGATCAAAAAATGAAAAAAATGGCTTATTTGCTAGAAGCATGATCAAATGTCAAACATATTTATATTTGGATCATATATAACTATTAACAAAAGATAAGCACATAAAAGGGGAAAAAAAGGAAGCTTCTTTTGGTATATCAATTGTGAATTCAATCTCATACCAAGTGGATTAGAACTTCAAAATATGCTTCATTTCTTCCAAAAAAAAAAAAAATTAATGTGACTTTGAAAATGAAGAAAGTGTAAATAAATTGTCAACCCTCATCTTGAAATTTTTATTAAAATGTAAAATGCTCAAAAGAATGTACAAACCAACCATATTTAACTTTTAAAACTTACGAACTTATTCCGAAACACTGACAATGTCAATATTGGCTAGATAATTAGATTCAAATTTAATCCTCACCTTTGAAACAAATTTGCCCTTAAACTATCGATAAAAAATAAGCAACTAATTGTGTATTTAAAAGTTGTTAAAACTAGAAATTTCCAACATTCTATGTAAATTTTGTGGTAAAAAAAAAAACATGAGATCATAATTTAAATTGAACAACCTTCTCTCAACAAAGTGATAATAGGATGCAAGATAAGATAATATCTTGTTAGTTGAAATTTGACATTTATATTGCGAATTAGAAATAAAAGATAGTTTTGTGGGTTAGTCTGATAAGAAAAGAAATGGACCAGCCTCATAAAAGAAGAAACAATAAATTGAAGAAATAGGGAATTAGGAGGGTATTTCGGTTAGTTCACTCAGGGGGGAAAAAAAAGAGTGTCTTAGTCAAAATAGAAGTGGCAATAGCACCGCTCCTTTTTTGGTAAAAAAATGGTGGCCAAAGTGGGCAACCACTCCGGGGATTAGAGGGTCGCTTCCCTCCCAACAAGGGCTTTTTACCAGGATTTGGCAGGAAAAGTCTGCCTAGGGTTAGCATGCTATCACAAGACCAACCATTTGTTAATTAAAATGTGAGATTTGAGACTTGAAATTTAAATATATACATGTACCGATCCAATTTGAGTGGCCGGTTTCACACTCCGAATTAGAAATCGCCGATTTAGTCTGATTCTAAGGGGTTTGGGAAATTCCCTATTCTTTTGCACTCCCCTACATTTGCCCTATTTTTTGGGATCGGTATTGAGAGAATTCTATTAATCTCAACCCAATAGCAAAAGCAGGACCAACATGGGAACTACTGCGTTGTCAAACTTCATGATGTATTAAAAACCTCGAATTTACTAGAATTTTTACTCGAAGTAACACAAAAGAAGTTTGCTGTTAAGTTAGATAAATTACTTGTAAAATATTATGGACCACAAGATCTAGAGAATTTGAGACCTCTATAGAAAAATTACGCTCTCTCAAAGAATTAACAAAAGATATTCAACAGATAAATTACTGTCGTGATGACAAGAACGTATCTTGCGGGAAAGTTATCATCTTTTAGGTTATTTTCAAAAAATAAGAAAAAAAATTACTATGAATTAGGAAAATTAATATTTTTTTTATTCAAATTCTAAGAACCATGACCCACAAAACATATAAGATATGACGATAAAAGGAAAGTTACATTGGGTGAAGAAAACTATGCAATAATATGTAATGAGAAAACTTCTACCAATGAGGAAAATCACAATTGATCAAGCGAGATCATATCCATTTTTCTTCACAGGGACTATAAAATGACCCGAAACATTACTTTGATAACTTAAGCAGTTGACCTTCATTTGGATCTAATCGATAAGATGTCTCAATTTAAGCAGATTATCATTCATGATTGATCTTATTGGCTGTCAATAATAATTAAATCATTTGAAAAATTGCCGTATCTTAAGAGAGTGACCGAACCATCAAATTTAGATAATCGAAGAAAATATTATGCAAAAACCATATGTATCGTTTAATATATGATCAAATATGAGAAAAGTACCAAAAAGTATTAAACCTATTGCACCATTACAAATTCAATCCTAAATATTTCAATTAGACAAATTTAATCCTAAATATTTTCACATTGATATTAATTCAGTCCATCCGACCATTATAGACTAGAAATTATTGATGCAGACGCCAGGCAACCGATGTGACGCAATCAACAATGACATGAACATATTTAATATTTTTTTTGAATTTATTGAATTTATTTCTTTTTTTTTCCTTCCTCTTTCTCTTCCTTTCCTTTTCCAGTGGTCATCCATCGCCGGCCGCCGACCTCACCAAGCCTAGCAATGGCAATCTAGGCGCATCCAGGTGAGGGTCCCCACGCCCAAAACAAAGTAACCTCACCACATCTTCCCTGATTGGGGGGTGGACTTGCTAGCCGTACATGAACGGCCAACGCTTGCCCTTTACCCAGGGAGGCCGACCCTCACCCATGGCCGGTGGCCATGGTGGCCACCGGAAAAAGAACAGGAAGAGAAAGGGAAAAGGGAAAAAAATTGAAAAATTCAAAAAACTTGGTAAATTCAAAAAAAATTATTAAAAATGTTTATATCAGCACTAATCGTGCCATTCAACTAATCTGCATTCATGTCAATAATTTCTAACCTAAATTTGCCAAATGGACTAAATTGATACTAATATGAAAATGTTTATGACTAAATTGATTCAATTGAAATGAGGTTTAAAACTGAATTGATATCAATATAATAGATTTAAGTTTTTCAGTGAAATATTATAGGCCAATTTCGGTATATGTGTTATTTTACTAAAAAATGAATTTATCATGCATTGTCAATTATAAGCGATTGTTATTTTTTTAGTTGAGTGAAATTAGCTCTCAACATTGTATTTGTTGCGACCCGATCTCGCCGCCCTCGAATCCTTCATCATCGCGAGGAGAGAAAGGGAGGAAAGGTCGGGTTTAAGGGTACTTGATCACGAGAGTTCTCTCACGGCTCACGTTCCAAAAGACATCATCACCTCCCCTTTTGGATCAAGCCTCTCGTGAGTTCCCTCCACAAGATTACGAGCTCTCCTAAACTCGTACCTCGCGTGACAGCGAAGTGTCGCAATCCATACCCACACGAGTGACACACCTTAGAAGAAAGGGGTTGAGTGTGGATATTGGGAATATTTGATTTAATGGTATCTTTACCATGGTAGCCCTCTCGCCAAACTTGCCCATAAGGATGGCTTCATTTTATCCTTTGGGTTACTCTAATGTCGAGTATGCTAAACTATCGTGAGTTTTATCGAAACTTATACCCCACACGACGGGTTATTTGTACGATCTAGTTGTTTATAACAATCTAAAAATAAAACGGGAGTCGTCACTAGCCTCATTTTGGGGGTCAACTAAAAAACCCAATCGATGGTCGAGAGAGTTCTCTCGATTTCTATACAACCAAATATCTAGGTTCATGGACTTGAGTTACGCTAATATGTTACACTAATATTTCTATTAGCGCCCTTTCGGTACCTAAACAGTATGTTGTGTTTTCCTAACATGTCCATGCGTTTTTTTTTTTTTTACATTTTCGAGATCATTTGTCCTAAATTAAGTGATCATGTATGGTTGGTCATTTTCATTCCATTCTATTTCTAAAAAAAAATTAATGGAATTGAAATTACAAGACAGTAAGTAAACAATTAAGGAAAGTAATAATTATATCATGTAATCCTAGAAAATATAAAAGAAAAACACAATTGAAAAAAAAAAAAAATGAGAGAAAGAGAGAACCCGCAACTCGTCGGGTTTTATACAACAAATGGAACCCGAGATATATGTTGGGAAAACGAATAGTACATGATAATGGTTGGAATGGACATCGACCTCCACCGTCTTCACGCATTCTCCATCTTCGAGGTTCTAATCTAAATCTAATCTAAGAAAATTATAACTAGGTGCATTCAATGAAAATATGCATGCAGGCCTTTTGAATCTTGTTTTTCAACCAATCAAGCAAGAAAGTGAACCGTCAGCGGGTCACTTATTACCAAGGTCATGCGCCAATCACAAACACAATTAATTTCTAATGCATGATAAGATTATATGTATGAAGGGTACATGCGATATTTAAAAAAAAAAAACATATCTCAACATCATTCATGTAAAGTTTTGAGACAATGTGATGTCTCAGCTATGAAAGACATTCAATTGCTAAGGCTAGCCCGGGCCTCACATTAGAAGTCACAAGCGTCGCAAGTATTTTGAATACAATTCAAACCGTGACTTTCACGTTATTAAAACAGGATTTTTGAAAAATGTTTGAAAATATTTAAGATTAAGAAATATCTAGGCTATTGAACACATTCAATTGCTAAGGGTAGCCCGGACCTTACATTAGAAGTCACAAGCGTCGCAGGTATTTTGAATATGGTCCAAACTATGATTTTTCCTTAAGCCAAATTGAGTTTTGGAGAATAACATTTTAGGAATCCTTTTTGAGAAACATTACATATACTAAAACATTTTTTTTTAAAGATACAATTTGAAAAGGCCGGTTGTTTAATAACAAATATCAAAGCATTTAAAACAATTTTCATGAAGATGACATGTCCTAATTTCATGCACAAACTAACCTAAAAGGTGTAGCTAAACAATCGCAATCATGTTTATATTATGAAATTTCAGAACAAAGGTATAAGGACAGCAAAATTGGGCAATACCTAATGATAATTTGAAAATGAAAAAATTCCCTAACATGCAAGACATGATAATGAATAACTTTCATGAAGAAAGTTTTCTCAAACAATGTACATATGAATTTAGGAAAATCAAACAACAAGCAACAACACACTAGAAATTTGTCAAAACAACAGGATATTCAGCTAATGTCATGAGAATTTGTCCTATCAAAATATGTCTAAAAATCATCAAATTTACACATAACATAGCCAACATGATGACAAGCAAGTTTCATTAAGATGCCAAGTTTAGATTCCAAATAAATAAATAAAATGGAACAAAAAAAAATATCAAAGGTCTGTCTAAACGGTGGTTAAAATAGGAGATCCGAATTTGATCCTCTGTCCGATCACAATCTGGCTTTAAAAAATGAAAAATTGGTCCAAATGATGAGCAATTGGCATGAAATCAGCAGCATTAGAAATTTTTAAATGTTTCCTACATCTTCTTAGAAGAGCTCGAATCCAAACTAGGTCAATTTTATATCTTAAAATTGAGATCTTTAAAAGTGTGCGCATCAGTAATTAAGCATTCATTAGAAAACCTTGAAATCACTCAAAAAATGCTCAAATGGCATGAAGAAAACACACCGAGACTTAGGATTGGATGCGACGGAAAGTTTAGATAGTCATCTAATCCTAAGTCGGTATACAAAATGTCATACAATTTAAATGACATTATGAGATTATTCATAATTCCCAATGATATGCTTGGGAATTCTAAGTGTGACGAACACTTTTTTATGAGATGATTTGATGTGCAAGATGAAACTCAAATGACATGATCTAAACACGTATGCAAATCTTGTAACATGCGATTCAATAGTCAAAAAGGCATGATCGTAAGATTTGATTCCTAGATGACTCAAACAAGCATGGGAATGTACACATATGACATTTTCATTTTAGCACTAAATTTACAGAACAAGCATGATTTCAGCCATCCTCAAGACATGCATAAATCCTACCAAAAATCTCACATACAGAGCATACAGTGATAAAGATTTCTCGTCAAGAGATCGAAATTCAATTAAGATCATATGAATCGTGGAAAAATTGGCAAAACATATCACATTATATGTTCAACACATGTTGTTGCAGTACCTTTTACTCTAATGCATGCAATTGATTCACATTGCCAAAGTAAAAACCTTGCAAAGCATGTATCAATTGAACATATATATTATGTATTTCAATTTTTATGAAGGATTTGAGACCAAAGAAGTGCATTGATGGACTCAATTTCACCAAAACAAATCTTGAACTAATGTAGGACAAACTAACCTATGTCTAGATCTAAGCAATTTTGACCTAGCTAATCATGAAACAAAAAATTGAAACAAATACAGGACATACACAACACCTGTACAAGCAACTTTCATGAAGGAAAGTTGTTCCAAAAATCAGCACAAAGATAGCAAAAACAGAGATTCACTAAAACAAATATCGGACTAATACAGGAGGACAGGCTGACCTATATCCAGATCTAAGAAATTTTGACCTAGCTAATCATGTCCAAAACTTTTGAAAAAAAAAAAAATACAGAAGATGCACAACGCTTATACGAACAACTTTCCAGAACTCAACACAAAAATCAGCACAAAAATAGCGAAAACGAGATATCGATATGGAACAAATTGACCTAAGCCTAAATCTAAGTAAATCTGACCTAATTGAGCACATCCAAAAATCATGAAAAAATTACATAAGATGCATGACATGATTTGGAACAAAACTCATGAAGAAAATTTTGTCAAAAAAATGATCATAAAAGTCAGCACAAAAATAACAAAGTCAGAAGGTGGAATCGGATTAGAACCGAAAAAAAAAACTTAAACTACTGCAAAATTGTTAATCTTCGGAGGTGTTTTTGGAGGACCAAACAACGTTCGTTTTGGGCGTGCGACTTATCGTTTCGAAGCTCGAGATGTCTACTATCTAATCCTAAGAGAACTCGAGCTGAAATGAGGTTGTTTCGAACCTCATTTTGGCCAAAACGGTAATCTATATACAAGCTTGCGAAAATCACAGATTATGCTTAAAATCACAATTATCATTCAAATCATCAACAACAACTCATTGTAGCATTCATACTCATCAATATTAAGCACGTAAAAGTTTATAATCTTGAATCCTAGCCCCGATCGACTAACTCGATCTCGCTTCATCATATTCGAGTTTCGGATCATTACCTTTGTTGCGATTTTCGTCGGTTTCAATCGCAATTAGTCAGATTTAATCACCGGATCACGATCGAGACTCCAAGAATGTAGATCAAGTCACTACAGCTCGAATCAGGATCAATCAAACCACCGGCTCAAGAAAAAAAAAAGGAAGAATCGATCAAGAGATGAACCAAAACTTAGAGAGAGAGAAAGAGAGATCTCGTTTTGGTAGGATTTTTGGAGGGAGAAATCATAAAGGGGTTTGAAGAGAGGAAATTTCGTGCAAATGAGACCTCCCTCTTGAAAATAGAAGATATTTCACTTATATACTCCCACATTAAGCAATTTTAGCCATTGATTCGACCCTACGGCCAAAATCTCGATCCAATGGTCAAAAATCCATTTCGAAGGCTCCATTATAATCTCAAGATATTGGGTAGTTGATCTAGTAGGTTTGATTTGCAAAAAACCAAGCCAAAATTGGGAATTGCGTCAAAATGTCTAATTATGGGTCAATTTGTAATTTGATGAAATTCGATGACTAATTTGTAAAATTTTAGGAAATTGAAGGTGTAGAAGTGAAATTGGGATTAAGAGGGTTCCAGAACTGGTGGCCAGAGGCTAAGAACCAGTTGGCAAGGGCCCAAACCGGCCAGTCTCACCTGCGGCCGGTTAGACCGGTCTGGTTCAGCCGGATTTTGACCAATTCTTGACGGTTTAGTTCGATTCCTACCATTTTTTCCACTTAGGACCTTTGTGGGTCAAAAAATTATGCAATTTGACACATAAATGACCTAATTGAAAATGAATTTTATCATTTTTATGAAGAAACTGACAATTAAGATACCATTAAGCTAATCAAACCTTATGAATGTGATCTAGGGGTCTTTTATTGCCCTAATTCAATGATTATCATAGAAAAAAAGTCGAAACCATGAATGCTTTGAATTAGGCCTAAAGGGCTAAAATGGTAAAATTTACAATTCAATTAACAAAATTGCAAATTAATCAAAATTAAACTCAATTAGTATCACAATTGCCCTATCTAATAAGCTACCCATAGGTAAGATCACTTACCACATTCAAATTGACCTTGAATTGAAGTGCTCAAACTTAGGTAAAAAATGGATCTAGACCTAATATTAAAATTAGACATAGATTTATGAAATTAAACCATAGTCATGAATGGATCAATTTGAATTTTGTCAATTGAAGCTTAATTACTTGACTTTTTATTGCTTGGGAGGATAAAATTCTTCAAATTGACGAGTTACGTGAATTTCCCAAAATTGAACTCAAATTTGGGCTTATCTTAAGAAAATAAGTAAGAAACAATCGTCCGTTTGCAAATTATGAATGATCAATTTTGGTCCCCTAATTAGGGCTCAAAATGGCAATTCATATTTTGATTCGATAAGTCATGAAATTGAATACTCAAATAGATTTTAGATAGTCCATAAACCAAATGTCAAAGAATGAACTACATCTAATTATGACTAAAATAAAAGTAATTTTATTTTTGGTCGATTTAGAACCTAAAATTGAAAAATTCATAAATCAAGCTTTTTAGTCGAATTTTGTGAAAATTCGACACAACAGTCAAATTGGCATTAAAAGAAATGTATTTGCACAAATTTTTTTATTTTTTATTTTTTTGAATCAAATGTTTGACCAAAAGTCAACCATTTAGTTGACTTTTTCTAAAATGTTGATTTTCTTTATCAAATCTTGAATTTTCAAGAAATTGGTTTGAAAAAAGCGAAATTAAAGCTAAGTGGAATTTTTTTGGGTAAAAAGTCAATTTTTGACTTAGGGTTGACTTTTGATCAAATGATTTACCCGAAAGTCAACCGTTTGACTTTTTGAGTTTTTCTTGAAAACAAGCTAAAAATTGCTTAAAAACGATAATGCAAAAGAAAAAATGAAAAATACATTTTTTTTGGTCGAGAGGTAGGGTTCTGTCGCAATCAAAAACCTCAATCTCGATTTTTCATGTTTTAATGATATGTCAACTAAAAATCAAATGTCAACAGTATTTTACTACGTTTTGTATATGCTTAAACCAAAGTAATTTTATTTTATAGAATTACTTCCATGTTAATAATTATTAATATTCTCTATCACACTATAAAATGTGTATAGTTTCATCAACTGTACTATTATAGTTTTCTTTTCTATTCTTGATATATTGTTTCGCATGTCATCAGTTCGATTTTATACAAATTCCATTGCAAGCCAAAAATCAACTTTTCACTTGATTTATATCGATAGTTTTCTACCACACCGCACCTAAAGAAGCCAATGTTACTTATGTTTTACTCTCTAAATGCCAAAATCTCACTCATCTATTGAATCAGTACTGCCATGCAACTGGTCAACTTCTTAACAGGAATAAGTCTGCCATCTTTTTCAGCCAGAATTGTCCTCTACCATTACAGGATACTTTAAAACGAGAACTTCGAATACCTGTGGTGAGCAGATATGGCAAGTACCTGGGCATCCCTTCTGATTGGGGGCGTTCAAAACGTGAGATGTTCTCTTGGATTTTGGCAAAAATGAATGCCAAATTAGCTGGTTGGAAGGAAAACTTTTTATCTAAATGGGGTAAGGAGATTTTACTCAAGGCAGTCATACAGGCCTTACCTCAATATGCGATGTCCCTCTTTCTGCTCCCCTTGTCTCTCTGCAGATTAATGGAAAGCAAGATATCAAGATTCTGGTGGAGTAAACAGCATACTGATTCGGGCATACACTGGATGAAATGGTCGGAGGTAAAGCAATCGAAAACAGACGGGGGCATGGGATTCAGAGATCTAATTACTTTTAATCTCGCGATGCTCGGAAAACAAGCGTGGCGTCTTCTTCAGCAACCCCGTGCACTTTGGAGTCGATTGTTTAAAGGTCTATATTTTAAACGGTCTTCTTTTCAAAATGCCACTTCGACTCTGAGACCTTCATGGGGGTGGAAAAGCATATTAAAGGGTAGGGATGCTATCCTACCTAAAACTCGATGGCTGGTGAAAGATGGATCCAACATCAACATCCGAACAGAGACTATTGGCTCTCTATTGGTAAATTAGGAGGATGTGCGAGGCTGCGGGGGGAACCACTTAAAGTAGCTGATATTTTAGACTCTTCGTCGGCAACTTGGAAACAGGAGCTTATTACAAATTTCTTCAATGAACAGGTTAGTGCAGCTATCCAAAACACTCCTATAAATCCTTCACTCGACTCTGATCAATTAGTATGGACAGCCACATTATCGGGATCCTTTACGGTTAAGAGCCGCTATCACTACTTACTTTCAACACATCGAAACTTACCCCAATGTCCTCATCTTCCTATCAGCCTCCTCATCAATTGTGGAAAAGGATATGGCATATGAACACGGCTCCTAAAATCCGAGTTTTTCGTGGTTGGCTGCAAAAAATGCCATAGCAACAAAAGACAACCTATATATCGGACATCTATCTCCCAATCCCTACTTGCACTCTTTGTGAAAAAAAAACTCCAGAAACCGTTGAACATTTATTTTTCTATTGCAACTGGACTCGAAGCATATGGACAAACGCCCAGATCAGTATACCTGTCTCACTCACCTCAGTAAAAAGATTGGATGCATGGTTGGCTACTCGCGCCACTCATCCTCACTCTTCCCCAAACTTTTAAGTGATTGCTAACCTGTTGTGGGAGATATGGTGCCATCGCAACAATGCCATCTTCCGGCAGCAAGATCCGAATCCCATCCAAGCGGTCGATAATGCAATAACCCAGTGCAGCATATTCAACAGTCTTCAATCCCCAAAAACTAGGGCTCCAAAATCACAAGTTAGTATGGATCAACGATGGAAACCACCAGATAAAGGCACAATCAAATGCAACATCGATGGGGCTTTCGTATCAGGCAATCGACAAGGAGCAATAGCTTGTATTTACAGAAATTGTAAAGGTGAACTCACCGATATGTTTACCGATGCGTACTGCGAAGTCGGCGTTTCAAAAAGCGAGCTCTTCGCCGTGATTAGGCTCTCCGGCATCTCATCAAGCGGGATCGCAACTCCATCATGTAACTTTTGAATCCGATTGCCTAATACTTTTGGTGGAGGTCCTTCAACGAAGCGGCCCGCCGCCACACGGCAAGAACGACACCTCTTCGCCACTCTTCACGATCTGCTCTCCCAGTACCCTAAAGCTTCAATCAACCATGTTAGTCGAGAAGCCAACCTAGCCGCTGATTGGGCTGCCAAAGCCCATAGGACCCAAGGTTCAATCGGTAACTGGATTGTATTCCCTCCCCCTCCTTTCCTGAATATTGTACTAAGTGATGCTCTTCTAGCTGTTGTATTTCTCCTTTCATCTAATATATCGGTTATTTCGACCCAAAAAAAAAAATCATATTATTTTCTCATTCTAATGGAGTTTACTTTTACGACTCATTACTTAAATATTATTAGATATAATTTATACTAATGACTACATTGATTTTTTTTAGCATAATATTCTCCTAAATTTTTCTTGGAGAAAAGAAAATATATATCTCTACCACAAAATTGTTGTATATAAGAAAAGAAATTAAGGATTTCAAGAAACCAAGCTCGAAATGACATCAACGCAACGAGAGATCAGCATCCACGCTACAACTAAAGTAAGCAAAGCTCAAAATAACAGTTACGCATGATACAAAAACTAGAGACAATATCTCCATCGATTCATCGAGACTCAATTTATGCTAAACTCCATGATTAGTTTACAAAATCACAGACATGATCTCGTTAAATCTACCATGTCAATTATGAGATCTTACTAAAGTTATAGCATAAAGGCTTTAGCCACTTTATTCTTGGAGGATACATCAAACCGACCTATTGACACCCCTAGACTTTTGAGAATGGTGGTGATGATACCCATTTACATGCAAACTCAAACATCAACTGCATGGCACATGTAAAGGGAGTTTAGCATGTCAAGGCTCAAAATCTGCTCTAAGTGAATTGAGATAGACTCCGGACCTCCCATGAAACCCAACGATCTTTTTACGGTCGATGGAAAAGAAAAGTACATCCCATCTTCTACACCAAATGGCCCAAAAGTTCTTTCAGTGCTCTGAACTGTGAGGAAGAAACAATAGTATACCCAAAAAATCTCCAAAGTATCAAGAAAATGAAGTCAAGTAATCTCGAGGATAATCGAGTTTAATCTGAAAAATTATAAACGAACACATTTAATCCCAAACGCTCAACTGTAGAATCTTGAAAATCAGTAGAAACAGAATACTCGGGTTAATAAGTTGTATTTTGTTAGACAAAAGATGTAATAGCTAAATAGATAACAATGGTGACCAATCCTCGAACAGTTAAAATCAAACCTTAGCAACAACACAGAAGTTGTACGTTTATAAGATGATTTATATGTCTGAAGGCCATACCTCGACTGTTTTATGTCCTCCATCTCCACCATGTCCCTGAATCACTGACCCTTTCTTATGATACTCAGCAGTAATGGAGTCAACAGCTAATCCACCTTAAAAATATTTTCTCACACCCGTGCTATTTTCATCATCCCAGGGGCTGCCACCTTGACCTCCAAATGACCCAATGGTTTTCAAGAAACAAAGATCAGAAATTGGCTCAGAGTACACTCCTAGTGCATCAAGCTGGACACCAGAACTTCCGTGAAAGCCAGTTATCTTGCTGCTTGTCAATGCTCAGCTAAAGAACCTTCCCTTTTCTTTACCAAAGGGTCCACGCCTTCTTATATTGCTTCCAAACGTGAGTGATTGAATAACAGGATAATTATGTCTGATATAACCGGATACTAAGGCCAATAATTCATGAGGGTTGTCCAAGGTAACCAGCAGAATTAGCAAGTATTTATTGGATTTGAATGTCATATTGGACTATATCTAATACGATAGATAGACTACAATGCCCTAAGCAAACACTGAATCCACATACAACCTAGAAGTTGATCCTAACCCGAGAATATTTAAAAGTATTGTATAAATGGACTACTATTCTTACATCATACTTTTAGGTCACCAATTGACGATGATAGACCATTAGGTTCTCAGGAGCACTTTGCTGATGCACTCATCTAGCATTAAAAAGACTTATTGTACAAGGTCACTCTCATGGAGTCCATCTCGTCATTACAAGAAAACTTCCAGTTAATTACAGGATGGTTAAATCAGATGTCGAATTCTCGAATTCTATCCAGGATAAAGATATAACAAAACATCAAGCAGGGCATAAAAACTATTTATTATCACAAATAATTAGAAAAGAAAGCTGCAGGATAAAAAAATACGAAAGGAAATGGAAATTGTCTTTGACATCATTTTAACGTAAATATTCCCGATCATCCTCATGACAACAGGGAACTTGAGATCAAACCATCTCTAGCCATGATAGATCACTCATTCGGACAAGCAAGTGGTACTGTCGAGAAATAGTTCAGTTTGCGACCTCCGTGAAACAGGTTCAGTTAAATAAGTAATGATGAATTATTCGCACTTCTTCCAGATTTGGATAAATGTCTTCTCAAACATGTTTATACCCTGAATTCAATGCAAGAATTTCAAAATCAGGCAAAGGTCTTCTATGCTAGAGCAACTTACAATTAAATTAGGTCAGGCACCAAAGCATCTACCAAACTATTTATTTTTTTATATATGTAAGAGCATCTCATCAAATCATCCCCACCTCATACTGCTTTTTCCATCTTCCACCGTGATTTCTAGAATGTCAGGATGTGAATTATATAAAAAGAAAAGCAAAACAATAAAGATGAATTCCAGAGACATATTATCATCAAAAGAAAACTTCATACCTCCTAACCATTCAAATCATAATAGGCCAAACAACCAGGTTTAAGAACTTCACAAGCCAAAGATATTTACAGAGTAAGTAGAGACGAACTACCGTGTTATATTTCATACCATTATCAAAAGAAAACTTCACACCTCCTAATCATTCAAATCATGATAGGCCAAACAACCAGATTTAAGAACTTCACAAGCCAAAGAGATTTACAGAGCAAGTAGAGACGAATTACTATATTATATTTCCATGAATGCACATAAGACATCACATTTGACGATGCCCAACTACATCAACCATGCAATGCAGAGTAAAATGATAATTTACTCCTTTGATGTCATGGGAACTCTATAGAAATAGCATTTGAAATGATGAGCATTACTATGTTCCTTTCCACCAAAAGAATTTTTCCAGTATTGGATAGGGCCATCATTGATAAAAATGGAGTTTTAAGGTCAAAGAAATGAGTGCGTCCAGATTTGTCCACTTATTTCCTAGAAAGCAGTTTCATGACATTCATGCATCCTGAGAGCCAGAGCAATTTTAACATACAGATGAAGAGGACTTCTTCCATCATTAGCTGGTGCATCATAATCAGCATGATACCTTGCAACAATGAGATTTAAAAAGGTTGTCTGGCCATGTTGGGCAGCAACATCAACTACCCGTAGCGGAGAGGCTAGCAAATGAAGAATTGTCGTTCAAAAAAGATAAAAGAATGACACTAGAGGAATTAACAAAAGGAATAATCCTTCTCACTGACCCAAATGGAGAAATATAGTCAAAAACAATAAATCACGACTTCAGAAGATGAAATTGCATGGTCTTTAGCAGATAAAGTTTCATGAAATGGAAATGACCACTATAGCTAGTGCCTGGTTGTATCACACATTGCTGTTTATCAGTACAGCATAAAAGTGACGTATAAAACACTCAAAATCCCTTTTTAAACTGAAGACGAAACCTAGCACGCCGATGCCACAATTATCAAATTCGTTCTTTACTCAAATAAGCATGCCAATGCTATAATTCCTTTAACTATGGTAAGTAAGTGACTGAGAATAAATACATACCAATAGCAAAATGAGAAAACCAATAAGTAGCCGATACCCATTTATCATTTATATCAGATGCCTCCGATGCAGTGCAGTCTGCTTCACGTTGTCCGTCACATTCACATTACCCACATTCTTCAATGGCCATTTTAAAAACAATTCATCAACCAACACCGACATACAAAACGAACGACAGTAATTAGTATGTTAAGACAGCACCGAGTAGGCAGCAAATGCCTCTAGCAGCAACTTTACACACCCAAATTCAGGATTATGTTGCGAGAAATGCACAATTGGCGCGCAAAATCTTTCACGCAGGCAAAACAAAGAAGAAGCGAGCGACGAAAAGCAGACACCTAGATGATATACCGAACGACGCCGGCGAAGTTGTTGAGAGCAGCCAAACTGGAGAGCGCAGTACCCATTAGCATCGGGAATCGAGAGAGAGAGAGAGAGAGGCTCCTTCTTGCTCCACGAACTTGCTCAATTTCGCCAAGTCGCCGTACGCAGAGGCAGAGACACACATCGACGACGGCCTCTTCGTTGGGAGGGTTGTGGGTGTTCGACGTTCCAGACGAGGCGGTCACTCCGATCTCCGACGAAGCCACGCGAGGGTCACTGAATGCGATAGCTGCTTAAGAGGTTGAACGGGGATCGCAGGAATTGCGGTTTAGTTGGGGGTTCATACCTTAGAACTATTCCCTGCGCCGTGCTCCCTGCTCCGCTTTGATTTCTGAGAAAATATTAGGTAGAACTGGTTTGACACGCCATCAGTAAATCGCTCCATTCACTGATCGCCACGTGTCCCAGTGGCCCCGCCTTTCAGGATTTCTCCTCTCCTCCGTCGTTGTCTTCTCTCTTCGATCTCCTCTCTTCTCCTTCCTTACGCTCCACGCCATGGATGGAGCTGTCCCACTTTGACGCAGAATCCAGTTCCAGCCGCTTCAGGTCTAGCCAGGACCGGCCCGCAACTGGCGAGGTCAAGATCCCGACGGCCATGAGAAGCCGCGACTGGCGACTACTGCGAGCTCAGAAATCAAGAAGAAAAATAGAGGAGCCGGATCTGAGCCCACCCAGCCCCATCCTAGATCCTAGCGTCGAGCCGTAGCCGCCTCGCCCACCGGCGACTACCTTCCCTCTGCCTTACAGATCTAGAGTCTCTCCTCCAGATGACCCTCGGGCTAGGAGGCCCAGAATACTGGCCTTCAGAGAAGAGGATGCACTTGGTGAGAGCATCTCTGTAGTTGCTCGGGCTTCAATGGGAAATGGCATTGAAGATGAACAGAAGCAGAGCGACAGAGTGGAGGAAAAGAGTAACGGAGGAGGGAGGGATAACGGAGAAGGAAAGAGACGGATGCGAGAGTGGGCAGCGGAGGAGAGAAGAAATCGACAAAAAAGGGGCCCAGCTGGACACGTGGCGATCACTCAATGGAGCGATTGTGATCGGAACCCGATCCCATCTGAGAAAATATTGGATCCCTTTGGACCACGCCGCCCGTCCTTCTCTCTCTCTGTTCCTTCCAGAACTTTTTTACTCGAAACGAAGACGACGAGCAGATTTTTGGCAAAAAAAATAAGAAAAAAAGAAAGGAAAAGGAAAAGGAAAAGGAGTAGAGCAGATTTTGTGAGATAGGGGGTTAGGATTCGGAGTTCATTTCCTGAAGGTGCCAAGAGAAAATTACGCATTTGGTTCACATATAGTTCAAGCATTCTTCTGCCTGCATAACCTTATAACTTAATCACAACATTTACTTTGTGGAATCGAATAAAATAGGAATGAGATAACAGTTCCACTTGAATAGAATTGAACACGGTCAAAATCGAAATATGCACCATTTGTTATGTCTTTTTTTCGGATTGCTACTAAGAATTGACACATGGGACTATGATTTGCAAGGTATTAATGATTCTCGGTACAAGAGGTAAGAAAATTATTATTTACATTAATTATATATATATGGTTAAATTTAATTCTTTTAACAATTTGACTTCCGATTCATGAGCCAATGTGAAAGATGGAGTGTCAATTTAATCCTTGGGCCTATTAAAAGTATCCAAGGGTTGTGTCGTGGTTGAGAAGTTCCTCATTTATCTCTCTTATATGACTAGCTTTCTCATCCAAGTGTAACCTCGGCTATGCTTTTGGAGCATCTCATAGTTACTCGTCAAATTAGTGAAACTGTTGTGACCAGAAAAATATAATAACTTTCAAAATTTCGAACAAGAGTGCAAATAAAAGACCAGATGGCACTTTTTTATTGAATGCAAATGCTGTTGCTTCGAGGGTGTGCCCACAAATCTGAAGTTCGCAACTTTTTATAGTGGGTGGACGCACACAACTTAGCACAAAGTGTCCGACGACATCGAACGAAGGAAAACAAGGAAGTCCACAAAGTTAACAAAAGCACACAAACAAAGTCAATACGATAAATGCATTTGAAAGACAAGCGTAGCAATCCGTGGAGAAGTCTTCGATGACCCTTGTTGGCATTCTTCGTCTTCATGCTTCAGCAGCTCTTCTTCCTTAAATGCTTGCAGCTTTCACCGAAGAACATTGAAGAACACGAACAACCAAATCTAGAAACCAGCAATCGACGTCATCACGAATTGGGATTTATTTCATCGTCATCTCCAAAGAGAAATAAAGACGAAGATTATTGCAAGCACAAGCCAAAGAGAGGGGAGAAAAAGAGCTTGCGGGACGGAGGAGGTTTAATATTCTTATGGTTCCAAATACGCTCCAAAATAATTAAGGCATGTTTTCGCCTTGCCGAAAAAGCCAACGATCCTCCTGCCTTCATCTGACTGTTCCAGTATAGTAAATCGCTTTGGCCATTGCTTTAACTTTGGCGTTGACTCCGAATCTGAGTCTGGCTCTCCTCTCTTTGCGTACGTCAAGGAGCGACGAGGAGAGGTTGTAACTATTTTCAGGTCGTGGATGATAGTTTCGCGAGGTTCTTCGCGCCAATAACCCCTTATCCGAACTAGGCGCTCCTCGGGATAATCCAGCATGACCTGCAAGAATGGCAAAGCGAGAGACATGTTGTAGTTGTGAGAACAGATGAAGGTTCGCACCATAAACTCAAAGATATAGGATGCCAAAATGAATGCCTCGGTCTACGATCAAAAGAAACCCGTGCCCGTGCTACATGAAGCTCCCGACATTATGAAAAGCAACATTTATACGGAAAGAGACGAAAGGGAAAAAGGACAGATAGAGAGGGATTGAGATATATGGACTAACCCATTTGCCTGAAGACGGGTCTCCTCCACCACGTCGAGAACCTTCGACCAAGGAACCATTGTTTTCGTACATAAAAGTGATGGACTCAATTTTTTTGCTTTCGTTGCTGGACCCTATCGTAGTCACACGATATCCTACCACATCAGAATGTTTTCCATCGTCCCAATCATCCCCGCCAGAGCCTGGAAACCCGTCAGGTGTATGCTTGGAAGGTTTCAAGTCCGGTATCAGCTCCTCGTACACTCCTATGGAACTGAGAGTCTTGCCCCATGTTCCATAAAAGCCGATGATTCTGCTTTTGGTGGATGGATATCCAAAGTAGCCCCGCCCGTTGCATGTGCCAAAGGGTTTTTTTTTATTATTACTATGCAACGTGAGTGACTTGATAGAACCATCCTCTTGCGTGTAACCAGATATCCATGTCAAGTACTCTTGTGGATAATCCAAGTCAATCTGCGCAATCTCAAAAATATCTCTTAAAGTTGGACAAGTAGCGTAGACAAGATCTATTTGTCGAATTTAGTTACTAAATCACATGCCAAGATACATACCTAGATCATCTTGGCTGATTAGATAAATCTAAAGGGATTAAAAGAAAAAAAAAACACTAACCGCTTCTTCCTCGTTGGAGAATTCTCCGGTGTAGTCACCGTGAGTAATTGTGTGATCCTTTCCACTATCATCAACATACACGATCCTAATATAACGGATATCATCGGGTATATACATGTGAATTTTCTTCACACCCTTGAATTTCCCGTCGTCCCAAGCAGTTGCTCCTCCAAATGGCCCGATTGATTTAACTAGGCAGAGATCTGTGATCGGTTTAAAATGTGCTCCAATTCCATAGAGAATATGTTCATCACCCCACCCATAAAATCCCACAATCTTATTACCCGTTTCAGGATAGGAGAAGTGGGTTCCTTTTCTATCACCAATAGTTATGGTGCTTTTTTTGTTAGTCAGAAACGTGAGAGATGTAATGCCGTCACAAATATGATATTCGGATATTGAAGATAGGTACTCATCTGGATCATGTATTATAAACTGCAACAATAGATATAACCATCAAACTCATTATTTAATAAGCCTCACAAAAGTCCCCGCTAACTGATGCAATGCGAGTTTCCCAAGGATTTTACAAAGCACATATGTGTATGGGAACATACCTCCATGTGCCATTCTTGATCGCTGCCATGTGGCCGCCATTCTCCATCGTCATACTGAAACGCGATTGATCGGATGCACCGTTTGCCACTTGAATCGCGTACTGCCCTGATTCCCTTTACAGTGTTATGCCGATTGCCGTCATCCCATTTTGACCCTCTCCTACTCCCGAATGGGGGTAGCTCGACACGTGTTAGATCGACACGTGCTCCAATTGATGTGAGCAAACCATCCGGTCCATCGCTTTTTTGGCTCCCGAAAAACTCGATGACTTTCCCAGCGCCTACCGGTAATGTTACGGAAAAGTCGTCCTCTCGCCCTTTATCAATCGTTCCCACTTCCAGCTCTCTATTACGGGATCGAAATGTGAGGGCCTGGATTTGAATACAACCATCATTTCGCTTTTGGAATTGTCCAGAAAAAGAAATTATGTCCTCTCTCTCATCTAATTTAACCTGTATACAAGCCACAAAAAGACATTCCACGTGAGCGACTCTATGTTGCATCATTCGATGAGGAAAATGAACTTATAGATTTCTTTTGAAATACGATTCGGATCTACATGATAAGTCATATGTCTTGAGATTTGTGTAAATTACATTTCCAATCAATTGATTACTTTTCATTTTGTAAATCAAAAGTTAACTTACCTTTTGTTTTATGGCTAGGTTTGTCTTTGCCAAAGTTTGGAATTTTAATGAGGTAAAGTTATTGTTTTTTCCAGTTGGTTTTCTAATGATCACACCGATCCTCATGTATTGCTGGTATGAGAATTTCATGTCCATTTGCGAAGCAATCGTTAAGAATCTCAAGGTTCATGATTCCGTAATTGACTAATGTTATGATTAAGCTATAGAATTTGAAGTTATGACATTCAAGTAGAAACGTAAAAAGAGAAAAGGAAAGAGTCCAGAAACAACCTCGTGGGGATCCTTCCCGTCGTTTTTATCCTTATGCTTGTGGTTGCTGGCGTTAGGATCGACTTTAAAAGCAACGGACTTAATGAATTCCGCGTCAAGAATTTGAATCCCATTTATTTCATTAAAATGCCAGGGATTTTCACTGCTGCCTCCAAAAGGCCCGAAAACCTTGACGGAATATAGAGAACAAATCTCATCGACCAGGCCCTTGACTATTGTTTCAACGAGCTCCTTGTAATTGCTGATGTAAAGTGTTAACACAAAAAATTTATGAGCAATATGTACAACTAAATTAAACTAAACATACACGTTATACCCCAAGAGAAGACATACGACAAACATTGTATGCAAATTTCTTCGTGAATATATGAAATATGAATAGAAAAAAAGGTCAAGCTTGACTAAATCATCATCGGCATTGGCATTTCTAACTAAGAAATGGTGATTAACTAAGCTCTACTTTCAATAGTGAACTTACCCTGCAGCAGAGGAGGGTGCGCTGTACCATCCATGCCAAGAAACAACACATTTCTCACAGAGGCCGTAAAAACAGCAAATATTAAGTAAAAATGAGTGCATCGTCGATGCTTTTTCAATTTCTACTATGTTATCATGTATTTAAGTATGAGACTCCAAAAATTGGGCCACAAACGGCATGAAAGCTCAAAAGGAACTCGTAGCAGAAGATAAATAGTTTACCTTATTATACACTTTTTGGATTGAACTAATTCAAACCTAGTATCTATCTTGTTTACATTTCTCTCACTTCATAGTTTTCATTTTCGTTCCACAATTTTTGACAATGCTCGCTACAAACTTGGGGAATATTTAATACGGCCTTTTTGCTTTGGCTTTCATATTTATTTATTTTTATTTTTTTTTGCTGTGAAGATATTAGAAAACATCTTCACATTGCAACTTTGTGTCAACTTGCACATTAAGTTTTGTAAACCCACAATTAGCATCCCAATCGCATCTAACATCTCGTTCTATCCACGAGTTTCTCGTTTCCGTTGCAATTTTGCACCTTTCGCCATTTCAAATTCACTCACAATGAAAATTTACTTGCCCAGAACCCTAACCCCACCCATCAACAGCTCAATCCCTCCCCTCCCGTCTTCATTGATGCATGCCGTGCTGTCGCCACCCGCCACCAACCACCACCGCCCAGCTGAATCACGACCATTGAGCTCGACTAAGATTTGAGTGGACTCAAGCCTTAGTCCAGCTCGACGCTGACCATGGCCGAGAAGAGAGAGACAGAGAGCATCTTGAAGAGGAGGAGGAGGGGGTGGGGTGGGGTGGGGGTGTTGGCTCAGTAGGGGTCGGTGTCTATCTGAGTCAGTGGTCGGAGACTACCGCGGAGATAGAGCAAGGGTGAGAGAAAGCCAGACCAATGGTGAGAGAGAAAGAGGGAAAACAGGAGAATGATTCAACGTATGGATGAGATAGAGATAGACTGGTCTTTTTGAATTTGAGGATTAGGAAGTGCAAATTGTAGGTTTTCTAAACTCAGGATTAGAATTGCTATTAGAATGAATAGTTGAGATGATTTTTTTATGTTATTCGTACTTTATATCAAAATCTTGAAATTAACACATAAAATCACATCATGTTTTTCATAATTTTTCAAAAAATGGCAACGAGAAATTCAGGAAAGTTGAAAGAGTTGTTCCGTTCCCTTAAGAAAACCAATTCTGCCGATCACACAAAAATTCCATCTATAAAGCAGACACACCGAAGGAATAACAGCAAAATAGAAAAACCATAGATTGCGATACTAGGCTTCGACATGGAGTAAGAATCACAGGTACGTACCGTTTGGCGCCTTTCTGCAAATCGTAACCCCGAATCCTCTCAACCTTTGCTAGTGCACGCCCCCATTCGTCCTTCTTCTTCTCATCTTTCTCGTTCTCAGGCAAGCTGCGGAAAGCATTCTGGAATTTGTCTTTTGCCCCAGACTCCAAAATCTTGCCTGCGTCTATGCCATGAAAGATGGGAATAACCACGAGTCTGGGGTACTTGGAATTCCCTCTGCGAAGGACGATATCGACCAGCTCGTTCAGGCACTGGCCGGAGTTGGCATAGTTCTTGGAGAACACGACGAGGGCGAACCTTGCCTGCCAGATTGCCTTGAAGAGGTCATTGGCCCTTTCGTCGGAGTCTCTGAAGCCAATCCCCGCCTGCTCCAGCTTTGCGAAGAGGATCGATGTGAAGCTCTTCACGTTACTGTCATTGACGTCGTAACTCACGAATACGTCGGGTGTCCATAGACGAGAATGATCAGAAGGCATGGCTTTTGTCTTGTTGATGCGTGTTATAGAAACTTTGATTGAGAGGCCGTATGTGTATTTGGTTTGAAAGACATTAAGAGGAAAACCATGCCTTTTTATACTTGAACATACATGTCTCATTGTACAATAATTTAACAGGTGAAAAAAAAAAAAAATGATTGGTGGGATGCAACTCTTTCACCAAAAATGTCAGTTAAACTTAATCAGAGACTTGTCCGTGATTGGTTTTAGGATCAAACTTGGAATATTTGACAAATTTTGTCAGTTCTCACTCATAGTTGAAAACGAAAATGGATTGAATAGCAGGGGCAGAAATCTCTCTCTCCGAAGATTCTACGTTCAACTTCGTAGCATGGAGAACCTAATATAAAACATTTGCACGCAAATTGAGAAACCATACTCACATCTAGCAGAAAACGTGATTGAAATTGAAATATAGAGGCAATTAATGGTAACATAATATGAATAACAAAAGTCATGCTGATAAAATACACTTTCTTCCTAAAATCACGAAAAAAAATTGTCTAGATCCGGACTCATTGGACTTGATTTATATCAATGGTCGACTATGTGAATCTTTTATTTAGGCCCAACAGTTGGTCCAGCTCCCCATCCATTTGCCAATAAGGATTTACAATATTGTAGATAAAAAATAATCATATTTGCACTTATTCAAACTCAAATTTTTTCATGTGCAATTCTTAACCTAACGTAGGCAACCCTAACCATAAAACTCGATATAAAAAAGAAAAAGAAAAAGAAAAAAGACGAAATAACAGGTGTCGATAAGGGGGTGTTCAAGAATAGAAATGGAATTAGCAACATGAGGGTATCGCAAACAAAACCGAGGGGTGCTTTGCATACGACATCTACTTCTCCAAAATTAGGGGGCAATACGGCAAAGAACGTCAAGTGATTGGACGATGACCAATTACATATACTAGCATGCTCTAACAATGTTTAAGGATGTACACTAGAAATCTCATGTGCCTGCAAAGTATACGCGGCATCCACGCACGCCTGTTCAGCTCTCAATAATAGTGTCCTATATGTCTAGTGATTGGAGAAGGGTTCCAGACCTTCCATGAAATCCAACGATATTTCCACCGGTTGAAGGAAATGAAAATTACTTCCCTTTCTCCATACCGAGTGGTCCATGAGTTCCTTTTGTTACTCTGAAATGTGGGGGAGCTAATAAAAACTGATCCAAAATTATCCCTTAATTTTAATCTGCAAAAAAAATAAAAAATAAAAAATAAATAAATTGGAAGCGTTTTAATCACAAGCTCTTCCCTCTACAAACAGAACTCCCTTGAGTAACCGAGTTAGACTAATAAGGCATAAGATTGCGACAGAACATTTCAATGCACAAAGCGGTCCAATACTGTGTAAGAGTCTTTAACATTGAGACACATTTTTTGTACAAGTTAACTCTAAGTTGCGACATTGCCAAATAGTTTGATATTAAACCATATGCAGTCAATTAACATCTGCGAAACATTAAAAATGACGCTACCACGGAGAAGACCAGGATGGCAAAACTCAAATTTGAAGGAATTATAATGTAGCGGTAGAAAAGGAAACAAAATCCTCAATCAACGTATTCTAAAATTCAAAATCCTTCCAAATAAATCTGTCGATTTTAACTTTTCTTTCTACTATCCCATTAATTCACTTCAACTTAGCCAAGCATGGTTCTAGTACTAATCATTGCAAAAAAAAAAAAAAAAAAAAAAAAAGATCAAATATAAAACAATGATATAAATCAAATATTGGATTTACATGGTTCCGTCAATGTAACCTATGTTACGAGGAGATCAATAAAGAATTCCACTATAGATCAAATAATGCAATGAAGATAATAACCACTAGAGTCACATAAACACATCTCAGTATTTTATTGCCTCTAATTATATCTAACAACTCACAAGGTATTTAACTCTCAGAATTTTTTGCAAAACAATATCTCAATCTCACAAAAGAATACATAATTCATATCACAAGTATTATTGGCTCTCCTTTGATTACTCCATAGTGTAATTTATAGAAAAGTCATCTCGTGGATGCTCTTCATAAAAAGACCCACTTTTTATGTTACATCTTAGATTTTCAATTCTGCTTTCAATTGAATAAATCGTGTATTTCATCGATGTGCCTATAGTGCTATTTTCAGAGCTGATCACTTGTGAGATAACTAGACTATCTAGGAAAGTCATTAAGAATTTAAGGGCAAATAGACTTGAGAATTTGACCAGGAATCGGTTGCTCGACCGTACTCATTTGCCGAGATCATTACGGCACAGTTAAAAATCGATTAGAGATCAGAGATAGGTCGGTTCAATAGAGATATGTGGTTAAACATGGATGATCCCACTAAATTGCAAAATTCTCATCGATAAGCACTAATATGATTTTTCTGTCATTTTGGTATCCTGTGTCCATATTTGAATCCTCAAGATTTTTCACGACAACCGAGAGTTACCAATGTGTCGAGTAAGTTCATTATGGTTCGAAGAAAATCGACAATAGGTCATTTGCACTAAAAAGTTTTGAAAGCTACCCGGTAGCCTAGGTTATGCTAAAAACGCGCTAGAGTGAAATTAACCACGAATTTAAATCCGATTTCAGAAATTGAAAGTTTTGTCATGTCATGAGTCATTTTAGGAACGTCGACTCAGTCTCAGAAGATTTTTCTACAAACCGAGACTTTTTGAGAAAAAGTCGTCCTAGGGCCGTTTTTGTCAAGAAAAAGTCAGGGACCGTTTTTGATCGCGCAATTGGGAAGCAAGTGGGATCAATAGGTGAGGAAAAATACCAATTTGACCGATGAGGTGTTGATTGATTTTATGAGGGCTAAATTGGATTAAATGAAGAGAGATTTGGTGTCCAATTGTGGGAGAATTATGTGAAATTCGTAGCTCCCCCTTGCCTAGGCTTTTGGACCATTTTCAAGGGTTGTAATTGGAGCATTGGTGGCTGAATTTGGTCCATGGAAGGCAACTGTGGATGGCATAAGGTCAAGGGAACGTTTGAGGAGAAAATAAGGCAAGTGGCCCCTCATTGTTCCCTCATCTCTCTCTCTCTCTCCCTCATCTACTGGTCGACGCCCCTCCTCCTTCCTCATTGTGCCATTTCGGTTCTAGCAATCAGCAGAAGACCAACCGTGAAGCTCCTCGCCGTCGCACACCACCACCGTCGCTGTTTGCCGTCCTCGCACACCGCCACTGTCCATGCGTGCCCTGTGCCATTCAGCCGCGTCTCTGCCTCCCTTAAGCCCTCGTCTCAGCCCTGCAGCGTCCCAAAATCCCCTCTCGTGGCCATCGGACCTCCTGGCACCGCCAAACCACCGCTGTGTCGCTACCGTGAGGCTCGCCGATCACTGCTGCAGCTCAACCGGTCTTGCTTACCTTAATCAGTCCCGTTTTCTCTCTTTTGCAGCTTAAAACAAAAGCAAAAATAGTGGGTCTTGAGGCCACTGTTCAGCCCGTTTTGAGGTGGTTCTGGGCTTTGAAAACTAGGCCCGCTTTGGAGAAAATTAGAGCCCCGCCGCGTCCCTGACGTTTTGAACCGCTCAGATCGTAAAACAAGTGAGTTTAACTCACTAATCCTCGGTTAGTAGGTTAATTATTCTTAAGAGTTGATTAGTTTAGGCTAATATGGATTAGATGATGATTAGTTTAGGCTAAGATGGATTAGGTGATTAGATTAGATTAGTGAATTTAGTTAATTACTGATGCATGTTAGGTGGTTAGCTTTATGTAATTAGCGAGTAGATAGACTCTATTATTTATTTAATGAGTCTCGAAATTTTTTTGGGCCCGTTCCAGTGTATAATTAGGCTTTATGGGCCTAAGTACGCATTTTTGGTATTTATTGGCTTTATTTTATTATTTTCCGTAATTAATTACTTAATTAATTATTTTCTGGAAATTAGACCAGGATAGTCGGTGACCGGAATTTCGTTCTGATTGCAGTGGTGCTCTCTGTTTATTTAATTGAGTACCAGATTGCACAAATTGATTGTGAATGGTGTTATGGGTATTTATTTCCAAAAATGGACAATTTTGGTGATTAATTGGAAAATTACCGAGCGTCGGTCTACAGCGCCAAAAATCTATTTTGAGACTGTTGAAAATAGTGGGAGGTTCAAAAGTGAAGACCTTATATTTTGGCTAAGGCCGGCCGTATACCCACACACTTGTATTTTTATTGGGTATGATAAAAATGAGAAATTGATTATATGTTTGGGATGGTATACTATATCAGCCTAATGGCGATATGTCAGCTTAGATTGAGAGCAATATACGGGTATATTATATCAACTTACGGGCTTTGATATGTCAGTTAATCAGCTTAGCGAGAGCAATATGATCAACTTAGATAGAGCATTATTAGTGTGCTATATCAACTCAATGGTTGATATGTCAGCTTAGCGAGAGTAATACACATTTATCAGCTTAGTGAGAGCTATACTATCTATTTATCAACTTAGAGCGAGCAGTCCTATTATAGGAGGACTTATAGATAGTATTGAATGGGCCGACCATGAGATGGTCGCGATGACATGTAATCGATTAGATCGATTGATCGATGGTTCAATCGGATTTGATTGGATGATGTGGTTATCAATATTTATTGATTGAACTGACGTGCAGGAAATAACTGAGGCCAAGGTAAGTCTTCTGACGCCTAGTTGTGCTTAGGCAGCCCCTAGGGCATATTTTCTTCCTAATCGAGTCTCAGGGGGTAGAACTCATTGAGACGTAGTCTCATCCCGGTTGTGGGATAACAATTTCAGGCCCATAGATGGGCAACCTAAGAAGTTTTCCGAAACGAGTTACCACATTCCGATACATGGACACCCCGAGAGCCTCGAGTATGTGCTAGTGAAGTCCATTGTCTGGGTCGATGCGGGATTACCCCAACAGGTGCCCCCATCGATATCGGTCATGGTACCGCCATTATCATAATGGCCAAAGGGTGGGCCCTCTACGGGAATGTGAAGCACCTCTTCGAATTTTGGAGGTTGCTTTTGGAAAGGGTACTGCAGACCTTTAGGAAGGATCGGTGGAGGATGCGAAGGATCCAAAGCTTGATGATCCGAAGACTTCGGAGTACTCGATAGAAGACTCCAATGTGGTGCGGGAGGAGTCCGAGGAGGACGAGTAGCCGTAGTTTGAGAAAACTCCCACCCCTGTCTACAGACCTTGTTTTCTAAGCTTGTTTAAGTTGAATCTGACTTAGTAGTTCGCCTTGTATATATGTGCACTGATTTGCAATGTATATAAGCGTGGTTTTCATGATTTAAATTTATGGCCCTATTTTCATATCCTATTGTTTTATTGTCTGGGGATTTATATCTGCTTCTGCATGCATGTATTAAAATAAATGGGTCGGCGATGCGTCCTGGAACATTGCTATTATATCGATTAAGCAGGAATGTGTACGGGTTCGGAGAATTGGGACGTGACATTTTATATAAGTAAGAATTGGATTTAAAATATAAAAGCTCTCTTCAAGTAACTTACTCGAGTTATGAACCCCACTCCAACTAAGAAATCTATTCAAACATGAAAAGTTTTCCTTTTGGATTTAAACTCGAGATGAGAATCGGGACGTGACATTTAATGTACATTGCAAAAAGCATCTCGTGCAAAGTATACACAACAGGCAAAAACGCATGCACACTTAGTCAACTCTCAATAATAGTGTCCTATATGTGTCCCAAGTGAATCGAGATGGGCTCCAAACCTTCCCATGTAATTCGATGATCTTTCCACCTTTGAAACTCATGAATACGTCTAGTTTCCAATGACAAGAAGAAAAAAGAAGAAAACAAGACTTTTGTCTTGTTGATATGTGGTGTACCCACTTGGGCCACTTCCATGGAAAGGCCGTGTACGTGTTGGTTAAGAAGGCATTAAGAGAAACCCATGGCTTCTTTTCTTGAACGTGCGTGTCTCCTTGTCGTACAATAATTAAAAGGGAAAAATAATGATTGGATGCAATTCTTTCACCAGAAAAGTCCGTTAACTTAATCAAAGACTTGTTCATCACTGGTTTCACTTTTGAAATCTGGAACTGCAACTTGAAATTTTTTTTTTTTTTTCACAAATTTGTCAGTTCCCACCATTAAGAGAAACCCATGGCTTCTTTTCTTGAACGTGCGTGTCTCCTTGTCGTACAATAATTAAAAGGGAAAAATAATGATTGGATGCAATTCTTTCACCAGAAAAGTCCGTTAACTTAATCAAAGACTTGTTCATCACTGGTTTCACTTTTGAAATCTGGAACTGCAACTTGATTTTTTTTTTTTTTTTTGACAAATTTGTCAGTTCCCACTAACAGTTGTTAGGAAAAAGTTTAATCGCGGGAGTAAAATCTCTTTCTCTCAAAAAATTCTAGAAAAAATTTCAAATAAAAACTGAAATGGATTAATATTATCAAAAAGGTTTAGAGTAGACTTTATCTCAAGTAAGAAACGACAAGCACGTGACTATTCTAGTAAAAAAGTTCTAAGTGTATATTTTTTAAATTTTAAATTTTTTTCTTTTTTAATTATCCTTTTTCATTTTTTCCTCTCTCGGCCATCGCGGGACCTTGTCGATGGCCCTTGTTGATGGCGGCACAGGTTGCTGTTCTTGGTCCAGGGTTGCCCGCCAGATCGATGAGAGCAACCCTGGCCTTCGCGTGGCACCACCAACCCATGCAAGGGCAATGCTCGCCCCACAAGCAAGGTTGACCCTTGCGCGGTGATGGTCGACGGAGGGAAGAGGGGAAAAGTATAAGCACAAAAATAGAAAAGAAAATGTAAAAATTAAAAAAAATAATATACCTAGAATTTTTTTTTAAAACTAAAATACCCATTCTTCAATGACCAGAACAGCCACATGCTCACCGGTTGGCCAAAGATTTGGTTGGCCTGCGAGCTCAAGCCGTTATTTAAGATAATTTGGCCACTTTAAATCCTTATTTGAGACATTAATCACTTTAAGTTCTTATTTGAAATAATGTCCACTTTGGATTCTGTTTTTCCTGAGAAAAAAACTTTTATTTAAAATTTTCCCCAAATTCTACATTCAACCATGGAGCATGCGGAACCTAATATAAAATATTTGGACGTAAACCTACAGCACTCGGCAATACGATGTTGACAATTCACCGTTGGATTTCCAAAAACGCATTATCCGAGTTTGGTGGACGCATCCAGGCCTTTTAATATCTTTCTAGTTGTTCTTTTCATTCGAATTTGTGAGAAGAATTAAATGCGGCTCATCGGACTCTTCATGGACCATAATTAATTAGGGAGCTAATGTTCTTGGGATTCAGTACGAGATGCTCAAATCGTTTTTAAATGTTGTATTATAACCATACTAGCATTTAGCAGTGAGTGAATTTAAAATGTAGAGGCAATTAATGGTAATCTAATCTCAATACAAAAAAAAAAATCATTTATTATGTACGTCAAACCTAAGAAAGAAGATAGAATATGGCTACACCGTATATGCACTTGTTCAAAACTTACATTTAGGACTTCTATTGAACATATCTCTTAGCAGCAATTAATGGCAATCGAATCTCAATACAAAAAAGAAACATTGGATTACTATGCACGTCAAACCCGAGAGAGAAAATCTCGCATAAAAGTAGCATTTTCCTTTGGGGATTAGGGAAAATTTTGTTTGGATCTATATTCACCGGCCTTCACTTATCTCAAAATTTGATTATGTCAATATTTTATTTAGGGCCCACGTGAGACCCAATAACTCGGTCGAGCTTTGCATGCTTTCACCAATGAATATCTATAGCCTTGTAGATAGAAAACAGCTACACCATATATGCACTTGTTCAAACCTTACATTTAAGACTTTGAGCGAACATATCTTTCAGAGGTAATTAATGGCAACTGAATCTCAATACAAAAAGGAAACATGGAATTACTATGCACGTCACTATCGCAAAAAAGTCACATTTTCCTTTAGGGATCTGGATCTGGATTCATTGGACTTCAATTAATGTCTGGATCTGGATTCATTGGACTTCAATTATCTCAAAGTTTGATTATATTAATAATTTATTTAGGGCCCACGGCAGCTCTAATAGCCGGGTCGAGCTTTGCATGCATTCATCAATTAATATCTATAGCCTTGTAGATAGAAAATAGCTTCATCATATACGCACTTATGCACACCCAACTTTTTCGCACACAATTCTGAGCACACTTATTTAAGCGTAACACTTGAGATTAACAAAAAAAACAAAAAAAACAAACACCATATGTGAAGAAAGGGGTATTCAAGAATAGAAATGGAATTAGCTAGGGCTTGAAGATATCGCAAAACAAAGCAAGGGTGCTCTACATGCGTCATCTGCTTCTCCGTTATACGGCAATTACTAATTTCTTATATTGACATGTTCTAAGTGTTGCGGAAAACAAGTCGAACCAATAATAAAGGAAATAAGGAAATGAAGTGCACAATAGATTTATGTGGTTTGATCAGCTTGACTTATGCCTGTATGGAGAGTAGGAAAGAGTTCTACTATAGATCGAGCGACAATAGAGACTGCAAACAACCCAAGTCACTCAAACAAAACTTGATAGATTTTGTGGAATTAATAAAATTGAGTTTGGTTATGCATGAACAATTTAATATATACAAATATATGAATTCAAGTGTAAGCTGAATATGTCAAGTGCAATATGCTCTTGTCAACCAAGTACTTAAATAAAATAGAGAGAGATAGAAGAGTTGCGTGCACATTTTATAGAGGCTCGGCCTAAATTATGCCAACATCTACTCTTTCATACTAACTACCACCAATAGATTGGATTTGGCTAGTGGTTCTTTGAGAAGTTATGACATAGCTTGTGTTGCTTCTACTAATTCCCACGCACTAATACAAAACCCATGCATTTCGCAACAGAGATTACAATCAGTGAGTCAGTCACTCTCGTTAATAATGAGTTGCTCGCGCAATAACAAGAGGATGTGTTATTCAATTTGTAGATGTTCTTGCAATATGTCTTCCTCAGCGTATGTTGATTTTTATTTTTTTTAATAGTCTTCAAGATCCACACCTCTGAAACTCACGAATATGTCTGTGTTTCTGTTGATGAGAAGAAATAGAAGAAGACGACAAGGTTTTTGTCTTGTTGATGCGTGGCGTAGAAATCTTTGATCAGGACCCAAGTCTTCTTCTTCTTCTTGAACGTGCATGTCCACTTGTCAGACAATATTTTATCAGGGAAAACCAATAATTGGTGGGATGCAATTCTTTCAACAAAAATGTCGGTTAACTTAATCAGAGACTTGTTCCTGATTGGTCGTAGGGAATGTCGAATCTGCAACTTGGAATTATTTGACAATATCTTATCAGCTCCCACTGACATTTGTAAGAGAAAATGGATTGAATGGCAGGAGCAGAAATTTCTCTCTCTTCGAAGATGCAGAACCTAATAAAAAAATATTGGCACGTTTATTGACGGCACTGAAACTAGAGCTGCAATAAGATGTTGACAGTTACACCGTTGACTTCCTAGAACGCATCATCCGGGTCTGATGGACATTTCGACGCCTTTTAATATGCCCTTCTAGTTGTTCTTTTTCGTTCCAATTATTGAGTAGAATTAAATGCGGCTCATCGGATCCTTTATAAACTATAATTAATTAGGAAGCTAATGGTCCTAGCATTTAGTACGAGATGCTCAAATTGTTCTTAAATGTTTTATTATAACCATATTGACATTTAGCATAAAACGTGAATGAATTTGAAATGTCGAAGCAATTAATTGTAACCTAATCTCAATATAAAAGAAACATCGGATTATTATGCACATTCAACCAAGGGCGAAAATATCGCAAATAAGTCACGTTTTCTTTTGGGGTCATGAAAAAATTTGTCTAGATCCAGATTCACCAAACTTCAATTATCTCAAAGATTGATTATGTTAATATTTTTATTTAGGGCATACGTGAGACCCTACAGCTAGGTCAAGCTTTGCATTCTTTTAGTATGATTTAGCACGAGATGCTCAAATTGTTTTAAATTGTTTTATTATAACCATATTGACATTTAGAAGAAAAAGTGAATGACTTTGAAATGTAGAGATAATTGATGGTAACTTTACCTCAATACAAAAAAGAAATATTTGACTATTATGCACGTTCAACCCAAGAGAGAAAATATTGCAGACAAGTCGCGTTTTCCTCTAAGGATCATGAGAAAATTTGCCTAAATCTGGATTCACCAAACTTTAATTATCTCAAAGATTGATTATGTTAATCTTTTATTTAGGGCCCACATGAGACCCAATAGCCGAGTCAAGCTTTGCTTGCTTTTAATATGATTTAATACGAGATGCTCAAATTGTTTTTAAATGTTCTAGTATAATCACACTGGCATTTAGCAAAAAACATGAATGAATTTGAAATGTAGAGGCAATTAATGGTAACCTAACCTTAATACAAAAAAAAAAACATATGATTATTTTGCACGTCCAACCTGAGAGAGAAAATATAGCAAATAAGTCGCGTTTTCCTCTAGGGATCGGGAGAAATTTTGTCTTGATCTGGATTAATCGGACTTTAATTATCTCAGAGGATGAGTATGTTGATATTTTATTTTGGGTCCACATGAGACCCATTAGTCAGATCAAGCTTTGCATGCTTTTAGTATGATTTTGTATGAGATGCTCAAATTGTTTTTGAATGTTCTATTATAACCATATTGACAATTAGTAGAAAACGTGAATGAATTTGATATGTAGAGGCAATTAATAGCAACCTAACCTCAATACAAAAAGAAACATTTGATTATTTTGCACGTTCAACCCGAGAGAGAAAGTATCACAAACAAGTCGTGTTCCTCTAGGGATCATAAACAAATTTGTCTTGATCTGACTTCAATTATCTCAAAGGTTGATTATGTTAATCTTTTATTTGGGGTCCACATGAGACCGAACAGCCGGGTCCAGCTTTGCATGCTTTTAGTATGATTCAGTACGAGATGCTCAAATTGTTTTTTGATGTTCTATTATAACTATATTGACATTTAGTAGAAAACATGAGGCAATTAATGGTAACCCAACCTCAATACAAAAAGAAACATTTAATTATTTTGCATGTTCAACCCAAGAGAGAAAATATCGTAGACAAGTTGTGTTTTCCTTGGGGGATCATGAAAAAAATTGTTTGGATCTAAATTCACCGGACTCCAATTATCTCAAAGCTTGATTATGTTAATCTTTTTGTTAAGGCCCACATGAGACATAACAACCGATCGAGCTTTGCTCGCTTTCACCAATGAATATCTATAGGCTTGTAGATAGAAAATAGCTCCCCCATATAGGCACTTATTCACACCCAACTTTTTCACAAGCAATTCTTAGCGTAGGCTACCCTAAGTGTAATACTTGAGATCTAAAAAAAAAAAAAAAAAAAAAACCAAATACCATATTCACAATAAAGGGGTATTCAAGAACAGAATTGAAATTAGCTAGGGCTTGAAGATATCACAGACCAAACCAAGGGGTGCTCTACATATGTCATCTACTTCTCCAAATATATTGTCATGACTGATTTCAAATATTGGCATGTTATAAGTGTTGCAAAAAATAAGCGATCGAACATAAAATAAACAAAACAAGGAAATGAACTAAATAACAGATTTATGTTGTTCGATTGGCTTGACTTATGTTTGTGGAAAGAGTAGCAAAGAGTTTTACTATAGATCAAGTGACAATCAAGACTAAAAACCACCCGAGTCACTCAAGTGAAACTTAATAGATTTTGCGGAATTTTTAAAATCAAGTTTAGCTAAGCATGAACAATTTAATATATATATATATATATAGCAAGTGTAAGCTGAATATATCAAGTGCAATATGCTCCTATCAACCAAGTACTTAAATAAAATAGAGAGAGATAGAAGAGTTGCGTTTACAATTTATGGTGGTTCAATTTAGATTATTCTAATATCTTATCAGTTTCTACTAGCATTTGTAAGAGAAAATTGATTGAATGGCCAGAGCAGAAATCTCTTCATCTCCTAAGGTTCATTGTTCGTCTTCGTAGGATGCAGAATTTGATATAGAATATTTGCGCATTAATTGACGGCACTGAAACTAGGAGCGAGATTAGAGTTGCGAAACAATGTTGACCGTTGACCGTTGACCTCTGAGAGCGCATCGTCCGGGTTTGGTGCACATGCGGAGGTCTTTTAATATTTCATGCTGGTTTTTATTTATTTGTTTATATCTATTTTGTTCGAAGCTTATTCGTAGAATTAAATGCGGCCTATTGTTAAATCTTTTCTTCCTCAAAGTGGGAGTGCACCGGGGTTCTTTAAGGACCAAGGGTAGCAAATGGTCTTGGGATACCGTGTGTGATGTGGAAAAATTACCAAAAAACTCATAAATCTATTGTAGTTGTGTAAATTCAGTTATAAATTTTCTTGTTTTGTTAATTGAGTCCTAAGCTTTATGCATTTGTGTCAATTTTAACTGAAAATTGCTAATTTAGACACCGATCGTCCTATGTTGTGTGACAGAACACGAGACATAGAAATTTTTTAATAATATTTTAATATTTTTTGATTGATTTATTGATTTATTCTTTTTCTTTCTCTTTCATTTTCTTTTCTTCCCTTCTTCTTCTTCTTCTTCCTCCTCCTTGATAACTCTATAAAAATAGAGTTATTTTACCTATTTTAGACAATAATTAATGCAATATCTACGATAAAATATTTTGGATTTCCTTCTAATTATTCGAATTTGCCTTATTTATGTAGAATGATGAGATATGGAGAAGATAAGGAAAATAATGACAAAACTCAGGGATTCAAATAAAAAAGCAGTGGAAGATGGATATCAAATCAGGGAATTCTTGATTTTGTTCCTCTAATATTATCTGCAAGGGTTGGGAGATAGATATTAAATCAAAGATCCTCTGATTTACTCCCTAATTTTATGCCCAATTGTTTGGAAATAAGGATCTTAGATATATCCTATAAATAGGAGAGCATTGAGAGCCTGAGGTGGCAATTAGGTTTTTGTTAGATCGTTTTCCTTATTTCGAGAGTTTTTCAAGTATTTTAAAGAGAAGACAAAAATGGTGACATAATTCTTGTTCTTTGATTCAAGATGCTGGGTTTGATTTATATTTCTATTTTTCTTCTACTATGTTATAATTTTCTTTTGTTAGGGCTACGATGTAGCCTAACCATGATGATGTGAATTTCATGATTTTTATGTTTTGCAATTGATTTCATTCATGTGAGTTATATATTATTGTGTATAATGCTTTTGAGTGGCCCACCACCATTTGAATGATCGATGTACATGTTTGAGGCGAGAAGTGATAATATGCAATTGCTCATCATAATATATAACTATGAATTAAACATGGATAGAGATATACCGCGTTATTTGTGTAGCTTTCGGTGATAAGGTGATCCAAAAAACTCATTGTAAGCCGGGAATATTCCTAGTTTTTAATGCAGTTATGTTTATTTTAATTCACATAGAGATATAGTTGATTAATAAACTGAGTAGGTTTTATATACCTAGAGATATAATAGTAAATAGATTAGGAAATTCCACTATCACATGTTTGATATCGTTCTTGTACCCACAACAATATGAAATTCATATCTAGTGGTTATGGTGAAATTAGATGCTCTAACATATTTGTTTGATTGATTTACTATATTTAGTCTCCAAATTTTGTTTATAATTTATTATCAATTATATTTTGATATTAGATAAATTTTAGAATTAATCTATTTTAGTATTTAATTAGTTTATTAATCATCGATCTATGTGGGACGATACTCTTTCTTATTATATTACTTGTTCAAGACGTTCATTTGTGTTTAGAATTTTATGAACATTCCTCTAGTTTATCGCTATACCTTGGCGATCGGCTAGAGGTAAAGGCTGGTGAGGCTCGACCCTTGCTATCTCAACGAGCAACTTGGGTGAGGATACCCTCGTGGTCTCTAGCGAGGGAGCTCTAGCCATGGTGAGGCTCACCCGAGGCCAACAAGGTCGACATCTCCGGCCCTCGCCTCTTTTGGGTCACTAAGGAGAAGAAGGCAAGGGAAAAAAAAAAAAAAAAAGAGCGAGAGAGAAGAAGAGAAGAATAAAAAGAAAAAAAATAAATTAATAATTTGAAACTATATTAAAACATTATTAAAAATTATCCACTTTCATGCATGCTGGGTCACGTAGGACGGTCGACGTCCATGTCCGCGATTTATGGCTAAATTAGCCGAATGGACTAAATCGGCATAAATGCAAAATGTTTAAAATTCAATTGGCAAAAAAAAAATTTTAAATTGATACAATTGCAATAAATTTAAAATTTTTTTGATAATTTTCCTCGCGCGATGCTCAAATCATTTTAAATGTCTCCTTAAAACTATACCATAGCAGAAAATGTGAGTGATTTGTCCAGGTAATTAAGGGCTACAAAATCCGAGTACAAGAAGAAACATTCAATTATTATACCCATCCAACCCGGGAGAGAAAATAATGCAAACGAGTCACCATTTCCTCTGTGGTCCTGAATTTCCATCGATCGGACTTGATTTGTCTCAATTTTTGATTATGTGAACCTTTTATTTAGAGCTGACGTGAGACCCAAATTATGGGGCAATATAGGAAAGAATGTCGAGGAATGTGACGATGACCAATTACATACAGTGGCATGTCCTAAGAAGGATGAACGTACACTTGAAAGCACGCGCCCCTGCAAAGCGTGCAGGACAAGCAAATGCACAAGCAGACATGGTCAGCTCTCAATAATGGTGTCCTATAAGCGCGCCAAGCGAACTGAAATGGTTTCCCGACCTTCCATGAAATCCAACTGTCCTTCTCTCTGTTGAAGGAAATGAAAAGTACTTCCCTTTCTCAATAGTAAATGGTCCATGAGTTCTTTCCTTGCTCTGCAAAGCGATGGAGCGAATAACAATAGATCCAAAATCATCTCTTGCTGGAATACGAAGTCTAGTACTCGCCGGGGCAATCGAGCTTCATCTGCAAAAATTAAACGGTAGACATTTTAATCACAAGCTCTTCACTGTAGAATCGTAGTAGTGTCAACAAACAGAACTCACCGGTTGACCTAGTTAGATTAACAGAGCACAAGACCAGAATAGAAAATTTCAGTGCACCAAGCCGTCTGATCTTTTGCATGAATTTTTTACAATGAGACAACTTTGTTGTACGTGTTAATTCTAAGTTGCAAAATTCCACTGCAAAAATTAAAATGATACTGCAAGTGAGAAGGTCGGGACTCTAAACTCAAATCTGGAAAAGTTATAACGGAGAAGCAAAAAGAAAAAGAAATCCACAACTTGTTGTATTCAATTAACATTTACTTGATCTACTCCTTGCATTCTTTGCAACACAATCCCATGGTAATGTGGACAGATCGGGTGAGGGTTGCCGGAGTGGCGGAGGTCAGAACAGCCCTACCTCGCCTGAGTTTTCCTCCTCCTCCTCCTCCTCTTTCCTCATTATTATTCTTCTTCTTCTTCTTCTTCTTCTTTTTTGGGTTTTTTCCCCTTATTCTTAATATAATTTTAGTGATAAATCATATCTTTAACAAAATTTAAATCCATGTTTAGCTCCATATTGTCATAGTAGAATTCACGACCATTCGGCTTATTTTAGCGTAATATAGGTCTTGGAATATGTTATTTTGAATAGACATGAAAAACGACCCCCCCAAAAAAAAAAAAAACTTGAAAAGAAAGAAGGGATAAGGATGGCATTTAATAAAAATTTACGCTTTTAGGATTGTTCCGTTTCATATGTAGAGACATTTCACGATAGGGCCGCATCTAATGTTAGACATTAGAAAATGTAAAAATTGGATTAATTAGGGTTAGTTTAATTTACCATAGCATGTTTTTTCATAAAATATTTCACCACTTAAGTCTTCTTTTAGGAGGCATGCATATTTTAGTTAGAGAGATGGGCACGTTCGATTTGGGGCTAAACTCATGGGATCCTGTCCGAGGCTTAATAACGAGGCTTTATTTACTTTTACCCGGATTTTATTTTCCCGTACTTTGTTCACTTATTTAGTTATGTTTATGTACTGTTTTGATTGCAGGTTGTTTATCTTTACTGCTTGCACAATCCTGCATAATCGCCTTTCACATGTTAGAAGTCTAGGATTACAAAAATTAATGAAGACTGCAAGTAAAATGTTTTCATACAATGAAAATGTGCCGAAATGGTGCTAGATTAATTAAGTATAATCAGACTGCCAAACTCATAAATCTCTTTTTCGTAGAAATTAGACATACTCCCACGTCCTACTCAAGTTTCTAAAACCCATAATTGGTTAATGGCAGCTTCCAAAAGGAGGAACAAATTTTCGTAATTAACCAAATCAACCCACTCTGCCAGCGTTAGGGTTTGGGATGACTTGAGCCAAATGTAAGCGCCACCTCATAAGAGGAATCGCTTGCATTTATTTGGCAATTTGTTAACTCGACTCGAGGTCACGCACTTAACATGTCTTGCCTAGAGAGGGTTTGGGACAATGCGAAATTTAGATAAGGAGGTCCTGAAGAACAAAAATATAATTAACTGGGGCTTGAAGATGTGACGAACCAAACCAAGGGGTGCTCTATGTACGACATCTATTTCTCCAAAATTATGGGCAAAGTAGCAAAGACTGTCAAGCGATATGACAAGGACCATTACATATACTGGCATGTTTTAAGAATGGTGGATGACGTACATTTGAAAGCAAGCACATCTGCAGGTATACCCGACACGTACAAGTGCAGGTACACATGGGTAGCTCTCAATAATAGTGTCCCACATGTGCGCCGACCGCCGAGTGAATCGAGAAGGGTTCCAGACTTTCCATGAAATCCGACAATCTTTCCATCAGTCGAAGGAAATGAAAAGTACTTCCTTTTCTCGATACCGAATGGTCCAAAAGTTCTTTCGTTGCTCTGAAATGTGAGGGAGCGTATCACGACATGTCCAAAATCACTCTTATGTAACTAGAATACGAGGTCAAATACTGTCCGGGGTAATTAAGGTTAATCTGCAAAAATTGAAAGGGAGACATTTTAATCACAATCTCTTCACTGTAGAATAGTAAAAATCTCCACAAACAGGCCCCCACTGATTAACCGAGTTAGACTAACAAGGCACAAGATCCAAATAGAACATTATAGTGTGTCCAATCTTGTGCATTAGTTTTTAACATGGAGACAACTTTGTTGTACGAGTCAACTCAAAGTTGCAAATTTCCAGGAAAATTTATTAAACCAGATGTGATCATTTGATCTACTTTTTGCATTTTCTGCGTTACAAGTCCCATGCTAATGTCCATAATATGCCTTTTAAACCGCTTAAGACCTTAATAGGAACTAAAATCAACTGATATCACACTTGACAATATAAGAACAAGTCATTGAAAGATGGTCATACCTTATAAGTCTTGTCTCCTCCATTTCCACCATGTTTAGGGCTCTGGACTGTAGACCCATCATTTTCATACTCAAAAGTAAAGAATCAATTACCGATCCAACGACTATGTTTGTTTCTCTCACATATGTGTGGATACCATCGTCCCAAGGGCTGCCGCCTCGACCTCCAAAAGGCTCAATGGATTTGAAGGGACCAGAACAAGAAATTGGTTCTAAGTGAAATCCTAGTGAATCAAGATGGGCACCTGATCTTCCATAGAAGATTATCTTGGTGCATATCAATGGACAGCAAAAGAACCTTCATTTTTCTTCACCATACGGTCCGTACTTTCTTGTAGTAGTTTGAAATGTCAGCGAGCAAATGACAACCGAGCCAAAATAATGTCTGATATAACCTGAGATTGAGGTTAAGTATTCATGTGGGTAGTCCAAATCAACCTACAAAGTTTGCAATTAATATGCTTAAATATGATAGCAATCGAGTTTGCCAAAGGAAACGAAAATAAGGAAATGCCAAAACAATCATATGTAACTTAAGCTCCTCATTTCTTTTCTCTTTCAGGTTTTTCCTTCCATATTCAATCGTTGCAGCAAAGATGCCGATATACACATACTCGAAAGTCAATGAACTTTCTTTTGTGGTAGCAAAATAAAAGGAAAGATTGGTGAGAAAGGCATTCCTAATGCTAAAACTAGATGAACATATCGCCTTTGCCACTTCTACCATGTATGGAAGACCAAATGGACGCACCATATTTGTCATACTCAATGGTGATGTAGTTGGCAATGCTTTCCAACGGTATCTTTATTTTCTTCACGTCATTATACTTTCCATCATCCTAAGGCTGTCCACCTTGGCCTCTGTGACATCCCGATTTTCCGATTCTATTTTCAATAAATTGAGACGGGCATTTCGTTGGCACGCATATAGTTCTTTTCCTTGAGTCGGCCACTCATGTGGAAACTAGTCTATCGGTGAAGCTGTTAAGAGTTTCTAATGCATTCGACTCGAGAATTTGGCCGGAACGATCTTTCGACCGAGTTAATCTGCAAGGGTCATTACGGCACAAATAAAAATCGATTAGAGACCGGAGATAGGTTGACTCGACAAAAGGCGTGTGATCGAGTGTGGGTGATTCCACCGGATCGCATAATCCTTGTCGATCGACACTGACCGACTTTTCTATCGATTGGGTGCCGGTGTTCGTATTTGAAACCTGAGATTACCCCCGACGACCGAAAGTCGCCAATGTTTCAAAGATGTACATTGTGGCTTGAGATGATCAATCACAGGTCAAATGCATAAAAATCTCAAAGGCTACCCGATAGGTTGGGCGCCGCGCAGTATTATGCCAAAGTGAAATTAACCGTGGAATTGAGATCGGGTTCGAAATTGGAGTGCGGTGTGTCACAAATCATTTCGGGATCATTGAATCATCTTTGGAAGATTTTTCATGCAATCAGAGTTTTTTAGCAATTAAATCAGAAAATGGCTAATTTGGCTCGAGAAATTAGCCCGCTTTTGGTTGTACTTTTGGGACTCAAGTTGATTTTATAGACAAGTGAAGATGTGAATTGAAGTGTGGTGGCGTGAATTTACTTTATGGACCTCACCGATTCAATGGAAGAGAATTGATGAGTGAAGAAATGGGACAAGAATCTGAATTGGGCCGGCGGAAAAATAAAATGGGCCCCACGGAGTATGGTTGTGGGAGATAGTGGAGTGTGATGTCATGCATTTAGGTCATGGTGGGCCATCTTGGTTGGATGAAAGAAAAAGAAAAGAAAAAGAAAAGAGGGAAATGGAAGTGGTTTCTCTCTCCTCTCCTCTCCCTCTCTCTCTCGCCCGACCACCCCTCCATCTCCATCTTCTTCTTCCTCGGACGCCACCAGCAGCTCGCCGGCCGCACACCTGCACGCCATCGTCGCCGTCGCGGTCGCCGCTCGCTACCGCCGCCCCGCGCGTCTCCGCCCGCTCACCGTCGCAGCCCCGCGAGCTGCTCCGCCCAGCCGCCTCCGTTTGCTGCTCGGGATCTCAGATCTGGTCGGACGCCGAGCAGAAACCAGCAGCTCCGCCTATCGCCGTTCGCCGCCGTCGCACGTCGTCCTCGCCCCGCGTCGCCTCGTTGCCGTGCTGCCGTCTGTCTCCCTCTCGCTCGCTCGAACGCCGTCCGCCCCGTCCAGTTGAGCTACCGTCGCTGCCCAGCCCTGTTCAGCCAGCCAAGGCCGCGAATCAGCCGCCGTGAGCCGCTGTGCTCCCCCGCCGGAGCCCGCCTGAGCTGCTGCCGCCCATCCCTGCCGTTCCTCCGCCGAATCGCCGCCGGATCAGCCCCTTCTCGGCCGCAACCAGCAGCTGGAAAAATGGGTATGCAGCGGACGTTTGGCTCGTTTTGGCCGCCTTCCCGAGCCCGGATGTTCGACCCGCTTTGAGGAAAGTCGATCCTCGCGGCGTCGTCCCCGTCGTTTTGGTCCGCTCGGCTCGCTAATCCGGTGAGTTTAACTCACTAAATCTTGATTAGACGGTTAATTATGCCCTAAGTGTGCTTAGTTTAAGTTAAGCAAGTTTATGTGGATATTTGAGTTATTTAATTGTGATTTGGGTTAAAAGGTTTGTTTAATTTAAAGGGTGTTTAATTAAAGGTTAAGATAGTTTATTTAATAATAAACCTTGATGGGACATAATAGGGTTTTATTTTTTGAATTATTTAATTGTTTCGAAATTCTGGAATTTATAATATTATATTAATTCCGAAATTATTAAAATATTATTATTAAAAAAAAAACGGAAAAATTATTTTTGATCCCTTGTTCGAATTTCGTGCCGATCGTCACAAGTGTATTCGGATTTTGAAATTGATGATTGGATATTATAAATCGAGCGTGGATCATGAAAAATATGAATATTATTATTTGATTATTATCGGAATTAATTTAATTATTTAATAAATTCCGAAAATTTTGTCGCACCCTAAACTCTCGAATTTCGTGCCGATCACTGCTGTGCATTTAGAATTTGATATTGATGATTGGTTGTGATGAATTGAGTGTGATTGCGATTTATAGGGATTCTTTATGAAATCCTAAGTGTAGAAATTGATGGGAGATTGGCGTGATTGACCACCTATTAGAGGTCGTGCCCAGTGAGGCCGTGAAATACCACCTAGGAAAGGTCGTGCCCGATGAGGCCGTGAAATACCACCTAGGAAAGGTCGTGCCCGATGAGGCCGTGAAAAACCACCTACGAGAGGTCGTGCCCGATGAGGCCGTGAAATACCACCTACGAGAGGTCGTGCCCGGTGAGGCCGTGAAATACCACCTGTGGGAGGTCGTGCCTAGTGAGGGCCGTGATAAACCACCTATGAGAGGTCGTGCCCGATGATGCCGTAATTAACCACCTATTAGAGGTCGTGCCGATGAGGCCGTGAATTACCACCATTACGGCCGTGTCGAGTGGGGCCGTGATTGCCACTGTTTGTTAAACCCTCATATAGGGCCGGGATTGAGAGTAATGATTGATTTGCTAGAATGACATGTAATCGGCCGAGTCGATTGATCGCTGTGACGATCCAAGTGGTTGAATTGTTTGGATAATGTGATGGTGACATGGTTGTTTGGTTATCATAATTGTACGTGGTTGGTTCATATAAATTGTGCTAACCTGCAGATAAAGGCTGAGGCGAGGTAAGTCCTCCAGTGTGATGTGGCTAGCCACCCGGCGTATTTTCTTTCTAATAGGGGTTTAGAGGGTTGAACTTGCCGAGACATCGTCTCATCCCTAAGCAGTGGGATTAAAATTTCAGGTCCCCGGTGGACGGAGCGACCTGGATAGCTTTGGTTGGCTTTGAGGAGTTGCGACGTGAAGTAATAAGACGGAGAACGTGTCCGACTTGTAGGTCGTAGACAATTCCTTTTAAGAGCCGGTCTTGTGTAGACAGCTGTTGGCCGTAGACTTCTCGTTTGTAATTCCGTTGAATTATGAAAGTGTTATGTTGTGGTTTAATTCCCAACTTTTCTATCCCATATTTTATTGTCAGGGGTTTTATAATACGTTCCGCTTGCGCATTAATAAATGAATGGGGTTGGCGACACTACCTGGGAATGTCGCATTTGATCGACCGCAGTGGGATGTTGGCGCGCTCGAGGTTCGGGGCGTGACAGCCTCCAAATGGCCCAACAGACTTAATTGGATAGAGATGAGATATTGGTTCTAAGTAGGCTCCAACAGATTCCAAATAGGTACCAGAACTTCCATAAAATCCAATCATCTTCCTCCTAGTGGCTGGAAATGAAAATACCTTCCATTTTCAGTACAAAATGGTCCATATGTTCTCTTGATGCTTTGAAATGTGAGTGAATTGATAACAGTAGAGCCAAAATTACTTATAATATAACCCAAAACTGAAGTTATGATACTCACTTAATCAGTCCAGATTTATCTTTAACGGGCATTACAAAGTTGGGGAATGGTTGATGCAATGACTTGGGAAAAGTACCAAAAAAATTCAAAACCTATTACATTAATACCAATTCAGTTCTAAACTTTTCAATTGGACCAATTCAATCCTAAACCTTTTAATATTGGTACCAATTAAGTTCATTCGGCCAATTTTGGCTGGCCGATGCTAACGTGGACGTCGGCCAGTGGCCGGACACTGACGTGGCAATTTTTATGATTTTTTTTATGATTTTTTATTATTTTGTATTATTTTTCTTTTTCTTTTTCCTTTTCTTTTTTGCTTTCTTCTTGGCGGTGCCTCGCCTGCTGCCGGCGAGGGTCGCGGCCCTCGCCCAGCCTCTCCCAAGGTCGCCGACGAGGCCATGGCGGCCATCGCCGGGTGGAGGCGAGGCGTGAAGCCCTCGCCCGGCTGTCGGCGAGGGTCGCGACCCTCGCTCGGCCTCGCCCGGGCGCAGCAAGGCGGCTTAGCCTCACCTCACCCTAGCCTTGCCGCGAGAGGAGGGGAGAGGAGGAGGGATGGGGAGCAAAAGGGACGGGGCTGGTTATGGGACTGGCACCATCGGAAGAAGGAGAGGAGGGTGTTGGGGCGGTGGGCTAGGGTTTTGGAGGTGAAGATCGGGCGAAGGAGCGGCGGCGTGAGGCGCGGGAGGTGGGGGACCAGGGCCTCGAATTGAGATTTCATGGAGGTGAGGGCAGCGGTGACGAGGTTGAGAAGCTCCGAGGTCAATAGTGGAGGAGGTGCCGGGGACTCAGCGGCAAAGCCAGGGCGAGGCTAGCCTCGCCCAAATCTGGGCTAAGTCGCCTTGCCCGTGGCCCTGGGCGAGGCCAAGCGAGGGTCGTGACCCTCACCGGGGGATGGTGAGGGCTTCGCAGCCCTCGCCTCCGCCCTTGCGATGGTCGCCATGGCCTCGCCGACCCACGAGTGAGGCTGGCTCGCCCGATCCAGGCGAAAGTCGCCTTGCCGGCAGCCCCGGGAGAGGTCCGGGTGAGGGCCGCGACCCACGCCGGTGGTAGGCAAGGGCTTCGTGGCCCTCGCCGGTGGCCGGCCAGCCTCACCGGAGGCTCGCGGCTACCGCCAAGAAGAAGGAAGAAAATAAAAGGAAAAAGAAAAACTTAATAAGAAATTCGAAAAATAATAAAAAATCATTAAAATTGCCATATCGCCCGGCCATCGGCTGACTAACGTCCACATCGCTAGTGGGCCAAAATTGACCGGATGGATTGAATTGGTATCAATATTAAAGGTTTAGGACCGAATTGGTCTAATCAAAGTTTAACTCCATTTGTACTCAATGTAATAGGTTTACGACTTTTTTTTTGATTTTTCCCCAATGACTTGTCAAGCAAAACATTATGCATGACAGTAACTAGCACTTGATCCCACTTCCGGATAGTTAAGCAAATGTGCATGAGCTGATAAAAATAATGGTCTTGCCTACTTCGCTGTCACGTCTTATATCTTGTACAAAAAGCGAATACCCATCCAACGGAGTTGCAGAGGAGATATCATTGGTACTCTTGTGTGATTTCGAGATTGACTTGTCATTTGGGTTTAAATAAATAACTCATTTTTCAAATAAAGACATCCGAGAGAGACCGTTAATCGTTCCAATAAGTCATAATGGAAGCAACTTCATATATGCAAGGCCACATTCACAAGCAAATAAATCAACAATTTTCAGAAACAAATAAATCGTGAATGAAAT
>JABKBD010000016.1:0-221194 GCA_014182385.1 Eucalyptus viminalis | reverse complement strand
ATTCAGCATCAGTTTTATTCTCCGATTTCTCCTTGGCAAATACGGGCAAATAAAAATCTTTCACATATAAAAGGTCTTCTATCTTTCCTTTCCAAATATGATAATTTGAACCATTCAGTGTAACCATTCTACTCGAATTCGTTTCCATTGTTTAACACAAGGCAGAAAAATCAAGCAATAACCAAAAGCTCTGATACCACTATGATGGGAGAACAGTAACAATTCGAACAATATCGAATTAACGCAGTGGAATGAAATAATCTCCCATCTTGTGTAAACCTAATAGGAATCGATATAGTAGAGTAAAATAAATACCAAGCACGTGAACACAAGACGATTTTTTTTTTACGTGGAAAACCTCCTTGATGTGAGAAGATAAAATACCACGCAACTGGAGTTCACCTGAAAATCTTCACTATCAACAAAATTGGGTGAACAATGATCTTCTCTAGCAGATATTAGAGGTACATAGCAGCAAAGACCTCAATAACATAATTCTTGAAAATATACATAAATTTCACAAGAGATCAATGATAAATCTGACCAAAAGCACATGTTTTGATCAATCCATGAAAAACCTGATGTATGGAGCTTTAAACGAAAATCAAACCGTTCAGATTCGAGAAGATTGCGCCACGAACATGCTGACAAAATTTCAGCTCATTTGGACCATGAATCAACATCCGATGCCAGCTTGATGAAAATCAGACTTTGCCCCAACCTCAAATTTTATGCTTTCTGTTTTTTTTTTTCTCTTGTTACTACGTCTTTTTTGCGGCTACCACTTTAAAGATAGTGACAAACCCTATTTCTCCATATGACTTATCATATGGGCTCAACGGAATAAAATAATCTCCCATCTTGTGTAAATCTAATAGGAATCGATATAGTAGAGTAAAATAAATACCAAGCACGCGAACACAAGACAAATTTTTTTTTTTTCGTGGAAAACCTCCCTGATGTGAGAAGATAAAAATCACAAGACCAGAGTCCACCTGAAAATCTTCACTATCAACAAAATTGGGTGAACAATGTTATTCTCTAGCAGATACTAGAGGTACATAGCAGCAAAGACTTCAAGAACATAATTCTTCGCAATATACATGAATTTCACAAAAGATCAATGATAAATCTGACGTAGGTTTTGATCAATCCACGAAAAACCTGATATAGGAAACTTCAAATGAAAATCAAACTGTTCAAATTCGAAAAGATTGCGCCACGAACATGTTGACAAATTTTCAGCTCAATCGAACCGTGAATGAACCTCCGATGCCAACTTGATGTAAATCAAACTTTGGCCCAACCCCATATTTTATGCTTTATTTTTTTCTCTTGTTACTACGTCTTTTTTGCGGCTACCACTTTAGTGATAGTGAGAAACCCTATTTCTCTAAATGACTTATTATATGGGCTCAAGCCCTTTTTGGGCTTGCAACTCATTGGGCTTTCTCCACAGGAGTGAACCTAGCTAACAAAAATTGAGTTAGTACCAAATTTTCGGCTAACCACCTCCATTTGGGTAGTCACGAGTATAGTTTGGTCTGCTCATGGATGTTTCAAATAATCTTCTCAACAGTTCCTCATAATACCACCAAAGGGAAAAGTAATTCCACAATTTTCAACGTTGACTATGTTATCTCCAAGTAGAAAAAGAAAACAGCCATTTGAACCATCTAAGCCAGATTCAATTTGATCTGTGGAATGAATTATCAACTTCGCCATGTTGATTGTGAAGATTGATATACCATTTCCAAAACAGCAAAATATCTTACGCTTGAGGTCGAGAGTTCGAAACCCACAATTGCTAGCGATTTAAGTAGGGGCCCTGGCGGTGAGTTGCTGGGCTAGTCTCCTCCAAGGTATAGGGGCCCAGCCTTTAGGAGCCATTCGGGCACGGAGGGTCCGTGATGGAGTCCTTGGTTACCAAAAAAAAAAAAGACTTTTCCAAAACACATAGATTAACAAGTCGGTCATATGTTTTGAGCTTTCCCCTATCAAGGCAGTAATCTAGATTCCTTGCATAAAGTAAAAGGCATATGTTTTGAGCTTTCCCCTATCGCTAAGCTTCACAATCAAACTTCTACCGTACCTACATAATAGCCGCATCTGTAATCGCATGCACCTCCGTATTTGAGGAGAGAGTGAAGTCCCATGTCAAACTGTAGAAAATTTTGAGATGCTCCCGAAGCACATCATTCTCATCAATCCAGGCCAATTACCACGTTTCAATTTATAAAGAAAATAAGAAGTTCGCACCAAATGTGAGGCCAAGATTGGCTGGGGTCGATGGGGATGTTGTGATCTACGAGCCCCTAAAGATCTCTCATCAAATTGGGGCAATGCTATGGCCTTCTTACCAAACTTTATCTCATTTTCAGGTGCGGGCTGTAATTTGTCATATGTGTGCATGTTCACAAATCTCTCTTTCTGGTATCAAACACTAGAAGCAAAGGGCCAACACTCTCTTCCATGTCACTGTTAGGGCAAAAAAAACTGGCTTGTTCAATAAAAGGCACGATATTGATACAAAAATATAGGGAGGATTCCTGTTGATAATAACCTTCGTAATCACTATATGTTAGCAGCCATTCACCTGGACATACATGAGAGCCAGTCTGCTTAAAAGGCTTCTAGAAAAAGATAAAAACAGACTCAGGTTGAGTAGTTTGGATGAGGCCGCACGTAACACAGTTAGTGCCTCCTTCCAACTCCACTGGCGTTCATAGAGAGGAAGAAGGCACTGCAAAGTAGACAATCGCTATTCCCAACCTTCAATGAAATGCTTAGACGTGGTAGTCTTCCATTGCAAGGCCTGCTTCCATTCAATACTTAACCAGCCACTCATCAGATGTTCTTGATCAGTCAAAGATGATCGTAGATTTCGACGTAATATATCAAGCAGAAATCCAGTGAATGACATGACAGTCTCATTTGCCCCTTCAACAGCGGTAAATTCAGTATGCTACAATGTGTCAAATTGAGATCGAGATTATCCATGTGTAAAAAGAGAGATAATCACCTGTATCATAAGTATTTGCTTGAAAAAAAATGGATATTGTGTAAGGGTTACAAAAAAAATGAATAACCAATGTCAATGATAAGGAGCTAAAAGTATACAAATCCTTGGAGAAGCATTGAAAAAACTCATGGAGACGTTCACAGAGATTCCATTTCAAGCTTGATACTACCACAATTATCATCTCCCGCCTTAATCAATAATAAAAGTACATCTTCAGCCAGGACTGTGGAACACATGAGAAACAGAATCATAGAAGTCAAATCCACTGAATTTTCTTAAAACTAGAACACTACAAAGAGAAATAAAAGAACTTAGTATTAAGTGCTACTTCCAGCACGTACATAACTATTTTATTTCTATTCCAAAACTATTTTTCAATTTCAAATAAATTTGGAATAGTAATTCATTTGATAATACAATATTATTTTTCTATATTTGGAACAATGTTTTTGTCCATAAATAGGTTTGAAACATAAATGAGAAGTAAGAATTTTCCACTTCTTTATTTCTAGAATAGATATGAAAAATAAAAATTCTTCTCATTGCTCACCCTCACTACTAGTCGGTTGCCCACTTGCCACTCGCCGTCTGCCACCTACTGTTTGCCACCCATCGTCCGTTGCTTGTCATCCTCCCATCGCTTGTCGGCTACCTACCACCCCCCACCGTCTACCACCCGCTCGCCACTTACCCGCCATCTGCCTCCCTCCCGCCGTTTGTCACTAATCACTCGCCATCAGCTTGCCCACCACTGACCACCTGTCGATTGCTGTCGATAGCACCCTCCCGTTGTCAATTATTATCATTGCTCGCCATTCGCTACCACTCGCCCCTCGTCAACTCCCTCCCATTGCCAGTCACCGTCGCCAGCACATCGCCAGCCCCTACTTGCCACCATTAACCCCCTCCCGTTAGGGGTGATTAGTTTCCAATCTAGTTTGATTCCACCTAGGAATCGAGAACTGAACAAGAAGGATTGATTCCCAATTTTAAGGATTGAAGACCAGATCGAACGATCCTAGAACTGGGTACCATTCGAACCAACCTATATGGTCCAGTCTGATCCGATCCCATGGAACTGATCACTTAGCAAAAGAAATAAAAGAAATAAAAAAATAAAAGAGGTATTACTATTGTAGGGTTTGTTGTTATTTTTAATAAATTAAAAAATATATATTTTTTTGGAAAAAATAGTTACTCCAGTCTGTTGGTTCAATTCGGACCAATCCCTCTAGGAACTAGACCAAACCGGCCAATGCGATCCAGTCTAGGCAGTTCTCGATTTGGGCAGTCTGACATGCTCGCCCTTACCTCCTGTTGTCGCTCACCATTCGTCGCCATTTGTGCGCTATCGCCCCGTCCCATTGCCACTAGCCATCCCACGCCCCTTGCCATTTGCCAACACCTATGAAGGATAAAGTTTGTGTCGTTATCAAACAAATTTCTATTCCAAGAACAGAAATTTTATTTTGTTATCAAACGCGTATTTTTGCTCAGAAACTCATTCAATAATAAAATAAAAGAAATCTATTTTTGTTCCGAAAATCATTATTTGGTCAAAATAATTATCATTCATGCTTGTAGTCATAATTCTCATCAATTGGACAATTAACTTAAAAAACCTTTTGTAAATAACTTAAAGGTAAGATGTGGAATTCACGAACTCACGTTAGAATATTATATTCCTCTCCAAAATTGTCCTATCTGGATGTCAGGAGGTAACTAGAACTTAATTGAGATGATTTTACCACGTTTCATTTCCTCATCGTCAGTAGTTCTATCACTGGGATTGTTACCTATAACATGATCATGATCTGATTGTTTCCTTGTTCGTTCATCCTTTAAATAAATCACAAGTTATCTCACCGAGTGTGGCAAAAACATATGTCATTGGAATTTGATCGAGGCACCTTTCATCAAAAAAATTTCTTCAATTTTATTAAGAGGAGATAGACTCTATAGTGATTCCGGATAGTAATCTTATCAATGAAGCATGAGGAACAAATATGCTTAAACAAAATTTAATCAACAATGAAGTGCAATGACATAAAAAGTTTTGTCAAAATTTAATCAACAACAAAGTGATGACATAACGCTAGAATTTAATCGATGACGGAGATATATGAAAGCTACAACTAAGATACATGGTGGAATTTTATCAACAACAAAATATCCAAAATCTATAGTGAAGGTACATAAATTGAAAGATAATTAACAAATAAGTAGTTTGTTGTTGTTTGTCGGTGGTTTTACGGATAGTATAATGTGGCTAATGCAATCAATTATTACAGACGGTTATTGAATTTAAAAAAGATAACTTCTTAATCCTACCTTCAAACTAATCCTACCTGCAAAACAAATAACTTTCTATCTCTAGTGATGAGAAGTTACATTATCCATAATTTTCCGGTAATTCATTTATCAATTTCGAGCGAAACTCCATGCTTTTGTAGATCTGCATATGCTTGATCATCTTTCCAAATCTCCTTTTCCTTCTTCGGTCACCATTGATTTATTTCAACTCAGCCAAGCTTGGCTCAAATACTAATTGTTGTGGAAACAAACAATTAAACAATAAAATAAACAATAAGGAAAAAAAATTGGACGCCAGTTTTATGTGGTTCAGTCAATTTGACCTAGTCCATGGCAAGAGTAGCATATAATTCAACCATATATATCAAGTGATATAACAAAGATTACAACCACAATTGAGTCACTCAAACATCATCATAGTTCTTTTCAGCCCTAATTATACTTGATAACTTATAAATTGTTTAACCTTCGCAATTTTTCATGAAATAATCTCTTAATTTTACATAGGAATTTCACAAAAAATTTAGTACAAGATTTCCACGACTTTAGACACTCAAATATAATTCACAAAGAAGTCTCTCTTTGATGGTATTTAGAGCAAACACACTTCTTATACATAGACAAGAGTAGGATTCAAAATAAGAAATTCTTAACCAACTCAAACTAGAAAACTTATTCAAATTAGGAAATCTGCTTGAATTAGGAAAGTTTTTTTGTGTCTCAAAAGTGAAAAGATATTTCCAACAAAGAATTGGTGTGGAGTTGAATAGTTAATATATCCTAGTTGATCCATGACTCATTGGATTAAGTTTTTGAGTGAATGTGAGTCCCAACTAGATATGTTGATGGGCTCGGGCTTTGGGTTCCCTTTTGGAGATCTCCTCAAATGAAGGTATCGGACTTCTACTATGCACTCCCAACAAATGGCATTAGAGTCTATGGTTGATTGGTGGCTCACTCCCACTGTGTATCACTATTTGAATATCTCACGGAAGAATATAGTGACTAAGGTGGGTGTTGTAGTGTAGTAACACTGTCTCAATGACAGACTTCATTGTTTGGTCTCGAAAAAAGAGATCAAGGATGGAGTTGGGTATTGGAGATAAAAGTTGAGATAAATTAATACAAAAGGATACCCGAATTAAGAGGGAGCAAACCTAACAATGGAGCTCACACGTAAAGGAGAGATTGTTAGGTTAGACGTGTAAATTGAGTTAAAGAAGACTCATATCAAAGAATTGGTGTAGTGTTGAGCAGTTAATATATCCTAGTTGATTCATAACTTATTGGCTTAAGCTTTTGAGCGAAGATTGGTTAAACTAGATATGTTGATGGGCTCAAGCTTTGATTCCCTCTTGGAGACCTCCCCAAATGAAGATACTGGATTTCTGCTATACGCTCTCAACACTAAGTATCATGCAAGACAAGGAGTAGGTGCAAAGTTTGTGATTAGTGCACCAAATCGCATGTCGAATGACTATTGTGGCTTGATTAATTAGCCTGGCCTACAATTTATGGTCTCCCGCTTGAGTAGTCATATTTAAATATTCTTTTCTAGGGCTTGACCTGTAGAACAAGACCGGGCAGTTACAAAAGCTGGTTGGTGAAGTATCAAGGAAAGTGGCCTTCTTAATGCGGTATTACAATGGCATTTTCAAATGTTACTTTGGACCGACCGAGAAAGAAAATACTATATGGCAGGAAAGTGCTAAACGGAAATAACATAAAAGTCTTCTTTCTTTTTGCCTTTTTATAGTGATAGTCAATTAGCTTTTGACGATTAGCCTATCCATGTTTCGTCAAACACGTCATTCCCTCTTTTGTATGCATTATTTTGTAAAAAGAAATTGTCCACTATGATTCCTCATTTCGCGCAAAATGCAGACAAAAAAGAAAACACACAAATCTGTATACCAGAGTTGAGTCATTTATTGACTAGGCACGGTCTATAAGTATCTCAAGTCTCAACAGCATTAATCACAGCCAAATCATGGGTTCTTTCTTAATCTTTTCCAAGTCTCGATTCAATTATGACCCGCCTTCTTTAGAAGTCCCCTTCCTCCTCTTCTTCTTCTTCTTGTTCTTTGTCAGCTTTGCTTCTTCCACCTTTACTTTCACTCCGGCTGCCAACAATGAGAAACAAACAGGGGCTCTCCTGACATGGAAATCTAGCCTCGAAGACAATAGCCAATCCCTTCTGTCTTCGTGGCGTGGTAACGATTCTTGCAATTTTGTGGGAGTGTTCTGTGATGACTATGGATTCATTACCCATCTTAATCTTTCTAATCTTGGTTTGAGAGGAACTTTAGATGGCTTCGACTTCTTGCTCTTAAGTAATTTGCTTAGTCTTGACATTAGCAACAATTCGATCTATGGGTCCATTCCCTCAAGTATCGGTAATCTTTCCAAACTCAACTGTCTGAATTTATGTTACAATGAATTCCATGGAAACATTCCTCCAAGTATAGGCAAATTGAAAAATCTCCACATTTTGTACCTGTGTGCAAATTACCTTAGTGGCCACATCCCTCTCATGATAGGTGATCTGAGGAGTTTGGAGATTCTTTATTTGTGGGGAAATAGACTTTTAGGGCCCCTACCTTTAGAAATTGGGGGATTGACTTCTCTTACTAAACTTCTCCTATCGATCAACAATCTTAGCGGCTCAATACCTCCTTCTATTGCAAACTTGACACGTTTGTCAATTCTTCACCTTTTTGAAAATAAAATTTCTGGCCTAATCCCTCGAGAAATAGGAAATTTGATATCTCTCCATGATTTAGAATTGGCTGAAAATAATTTAGTCAGTCCAATCCCTACTTCTTTGGGAAATTTAGGCAAATTAAGGAGATTGAGCATTTCGCAAAACAATCTTTTTGGTCCCATTCCACGAGAGATAGGTGAATTGAGGAATTTGAAGGGTCTTTATTTGTGGGGAAATGGGCTTTCTGGATCCATACCTTCAGAAATAGGGAAGTTCACTTTTCTTACTAGTTTAGATTTAGCGATAAATGATTTGGTTGGTGCAATTCCATCATCTATACAAAATTTGAGCAATCTCCATCTCTTACATATTTACTCGAATAATCTTTTGGGCCCAATTCCTAAAGAGATAGGAAATTTGTTGTCTCTTAGACGATTAGATTTGTCTAATAACAGTTTGAGTGGTTTGATCCCTTCATCAATTGGAAGCCTAACCAATTTAACCATATTACGCCTCTGCTACAACGGCTTTTCTGGTTCCTTGCCTCCTGAATTTAATAAAATTACTCATTTGAGTGCTTTTGATTTATCTTACAATGAACTCGAAGGGCAATTGCCAGATGAAATATGCCAGGGGAAACTATTGCAGAATTTCAGTGTCATAAACAATTATTTCACAGGGCTCGTTCCAAAAAGCTTGAGGAACTGCAGTGCATTGATAAGAGTGAGGCTTGATGGAAATCAACTTACAGGAAATATAGCGGAAGCTTTTGGAATATACCCACAGCTGGAATTTATGGACTTGAGCCACAATTATTTGTTTGGTGCGCTTTCTAGGAAATGGGGGCGTTGTTGTAATTTGACAGGCCTAAGAATATCCAACAATAATATTTCTGGTGAGATACCCTCGGTATTTGGAAGGATGACTCAATTACAGGAATTAGTCTTGTCTTCGAATAATTTGAGAGGAGGGATTCCGAGGGAGTTGGCAAGCTTGCGGTTTTTGCTATATCTCATCCTCAACAATAATTGGTTCACAGGTGACATTCCCAGTGAAATAGGAATTCTATCCAGACTAAAGCGTCTCAACCTAGCATCAAACAATTTTAACGGATCAATCCCAGTGCAACTCATTCAATGCACAAACTTGTGGAGCTTGAACTTGAGCAAAAATAAACTCGAAGGAAGCATTCCTTTTGAGATAGGCAACATGCAATTCCTAAAAGGTCTTGATTTGAGTCAGAATCTATTGACTGGAAGAATACCAAAAGAGCTAGGAAAGCTGACAGTCCTCGAAACCATGAATGTCTCCCACAATAACTTGTTTGGTTCGATCCCTCGAACTTTCAGTGATATGTTAGCATTAACTATTGTTGATGTGTCCTACAATAACCTTGAAGGTCCTCTCCCAAATGTCAAAGCTTTTAATGATGCTCCATTTGAGGCAATTTGGCACAACAAGAGACTCTGTGGGAATGTTGTTGGTTTACAAAAGTGCAACCCTCGTATGAGCAAGAAAGGTAATGGAGACGATGGGCATCGAACTACTGCTATCCTCGTTCTTTCGTTCTCGGGGTTTCTGCTTCTTGCTTTAATCTTGATCATTCTCTTGATCTTTGTACGTTGTCAAAGGAAGAATATCAAGATAGAGAACATTGGACCATCGAATGATCTAGACTTTTTGCGTGTACTGGATTTTGATGGCAAAGCTTTCTACGAGCGAATCCTGGAGGTCACAGAAGGATTTGACTCCAAGTTCTACGTAGGGGAAGGAGCATACGGCGTTGTTTACAAAGCTGAACTGGCAACAGGTCAAATTGTTGCTGTCAAGAAAATTTCTTCGTCCCATGAAGAGGAGTTTCTCCACTTCAAATCTTTTGAGAGGGAGATTCAAGCCTTATCTGATATCCGCCATCGCCACACTGTGAAACTTTATGGGTTTTGCTCTCATGTGCGCCATTCATTTTTGGTGTATGAGTACATAGAAAGAGGAAGCTTGAGAACAATTTTGAATGATGATGAGAAAGCATCAGAGTTTGATTGGGACAAAAGAGTAAACATGGTTCGAGGAGTAGCAGATGCATTGTCCTATATGCATCACGATCGTTTTAATCCATGGATTCATCGAGACTTGACCAGTAACAATGTTCTGTTGGATGGTGATTATGAGGCTCAGGTTTCGGATTTTGGCACCGCAAGACTACTGAAGCCAGATTCATCAAACTGGACTGCAATAGCTGGTACTATCGGTTACATTGCTCCAGGTACTTACATGCTTCTTTTAAAGCGACATTTAGGATCGAGAAAGGCATTACAACTGATCTGGATAGTTACTAAGTTTGTGTAATTTAAATAACATCTGCTCGTAAGTTTTTATATATACCCATCACATGTAGAGGAATCAATGTCGCTAACTTAAAGTGTACCTGATGAGGTTATGAACGAATTATTAATTCTTCACTTGCAGAGCTGGCTTATTCTATAATTCCAACTGAAAAATCTGATGTGTATAGCTTTGGAGTCGTCGCATTAGAAACAATAATGGGAAAGCATCCAGGAGATCTTGTCTCTTGGGAATGTTCATCGTCCGCCAAAATTGAGTCACCTGCGTTGTTGAAGGATGTGCTAGATCAACGTCTCTCACCTTCTAGGGTTCAACTTCGAGATGCAGAAGATGTGGTCTCTATTGCACGGCTAGCATTTGCATGTTTGCAAGCTGAGCCGTGGCTTCGACCGACCATGAGACAAGTTTCGCAGGAGCTCCGCGTTCGAGTTCCACTGGAAATGCCATTCTCTGCACTCAGCTTGGAGCAACTTCGTGGTTTCAATGGCAGGAAATTTCAAGCATCGCAAGGAGATTGTAAGTTTTGAAGTTCGCTTTTCATGTGCACTGTTTGTCTGTTTGGTCTATAAGTTGCTAGTTAAAAATTGACACCCCTGCTAAGAAAAGTTGCACCACTTTTGCGGGCTAATCGGAATTATAATAGCCAATCTTATTCGACAATTTTGATTATCTTCTTAGTTCTTACCAATCACGCCATGTAAATTATTTTCACTGCAGATCCTACCTACCCTTGAGCATTCCTGGAATGCTGCGGATTGGTGGTTGTACTTTGGATTCGTGGCACTAGAAATAATTATGGGAAGTCTTCCGTGGATATGTCATTTCACTATTATTTCCAGCTTGTTCAATTTGCAAAATGCATTGAATCGACATTCTTCAATTTAGTTTTCTATTGCGAAAGAGATACTGACACTACCATCTCCAACTTTTTGTCCAGTGTGTAATGTTATTGTTAAACTTTTAGCAAATCACTCAAATCACTCAACTTTTTGTACGGTGTGTAATATAAATTCAGAACTTTCAATATCATTCCATTTGATCTCTATATTATCTTAATAAGTTGACGTGGGATACTGATTAAATAAAACGTACATTATGTGCAGAGTAGCAAGGATGATGATGATCGGAAACTAATTGGACCATTTAATGAATTGTAAAAATGGAGTGACAAACCTTATCGAAATTTGAGAACTTTAATATTGAATATACATGCCAAGTGTGGAATAACATTACAAATTAAATACAAGTTGGAGGGCTTGACGTCATTACCCCTTGGGGATAACAATTACGTGCTTGTAAGCTAATCAACAATTAGCTACATTTTCCTCTGTCTTTGGTTGGAGGAAAATTTACCAATCATATCTTTAACTAATGTGTTACAAATTATGGATATCATTTATATAAAAATATACTAAATATAAATCTGAGTGATGCTTGTAATGCGCAACCTATCAACGCTCCTTTTTTTTTTATAGAATTTTTCACTTTCCTAGTGTATGCACAAAATGATATATGTAAAAGTTGATCAAGTAATTTGTTGAGGATTATTAAATTAGTCTGAAGTTGTTGAGATTTATAATATGCAAAATGTTAAAAAGTGTCCCCAAAAGTACTTGTCAAGGAGTATCAATTGTGTTTTGTACTCGGCTCTCTTGAAACATCTCTTTTTCAAGTTTCAAAATACTCTCATTTGTTTTTACAACTTTTAGTGGTCTTGAATAGTGCCCAGAAAAACTTGTTAACAACACTCCTATAATGAAGATAAATAAAGAAAAAAATGTCACGACCCTCCCTAGGCGAGATATCCCGATGAGGTTTGAAGGATTGCTAGGCAAATGCAAATAATCCTCTTATAAAGTGGCACTATTACTTAGCACAATTCCTCTCAAGTCTTGCCGATCATTACTTAGTTTTCTCAACAATTATGACAATTGGTTTTACTTTAGGGCTTGCCACTAATCTATTATAAATCAATAAGAAGGCAAGTAAGACACTGGATGTGCGAACTAAGTAAGACACTGTATTACTTACGCGAACTAGATATTTATGGATACAAGGATCGGATTACACTGGATGTGCCTAACAACTTAATACGTTTTTCCTTTTTCTGAAAATGAATCATGCAGTCTTTTTTTTTTTTTGGTATCCCTTAAAATATGTGAGACAAATAATCATGCGCCATTCAAACAATCATTTAGAAACTAATATTATCAAAGCAAATAAAGTGTGATAAAGGAAATAATTCAAGCTGTATCGGGCAAAATTAACCATGGCCTGATTATTAAGCCTCGGATAGGACCTCATGAGCTATGTATATATAATTAAATATGTAACCAACCTAGCCTAATGAATGCAAATTCCTAAACTAGATGATAACAATGAGATATTAAACAAATAGAATGAAATTAAGCTTGAATTTAACTAACTTCTATGATGCAAATTTTATTTAAATGTATTTTTGATATTTTTCTTTTTCTTTTCCATAACTTGAGGCCTAAATTAGACTTAATACACACTGCGGCAACAAACGAGCTACAACGACAGAATTGGGGCTAAAGATGCTGCGAGCATAGAATATGTCATGAGAACTATGCAAACATATATAGACGAGATGCCTCGGGACCATTTAAGGAGCTGTTTTTTTTTTTTTTTTTTTGATCGAACCATTTAAGGAGCTTTATAAGGCCAAAATGAGACCGGAAGCTGGTTGTCCAACCTTACATGCGGTGTGGTCTGGCGGGCTTTGGGCTTCATTTTGCAAACTCAACCGCACCGACGAACATCCAAAACGTCCGACGCATCCTCGAGCCATGTAGACCCGTGAGGATTGGCGCGGATCTCGCCAAATGAATTAAATGAGGCTTAAAGCTCGCTATGGACGGCGACTCACATCCCTCAACAAACACAAACTGGGCAGATTTAAAGAGGAAATCAATGCGAATCAATCGTAAATTTAGCAATCTGAATTTAAGCTTACAACATTTATTGAATAATCTTTCAAGCTCGAATCCTACAGAGATAGGGAACTCTACCTATGATTGGACTCATTGACAACATCCATTCTGGTTTAAGCTTGCCACAATGAATAAAGCTGTCCCGTTGGGAAGTCCTGGCTAATAATGAATTTGAAAGGCAACTACCCGAAAATGAATATGCCTTTGGGGTTTATTGCGATGTTTCACCGCAAGTAATAATGATTTTGTAGATCCATCGCAAGAAGCTTGAGAAATCGTAATATATTATTTAGAGTGAGGCTTGAAGGAAACCGTCTTACCAGAAACATATCCGAAGTTCTTGATAGATTGAAGATATCGGACAACGACATATCTGGTTAGATGCCTGCAGTATTTGGAAGAATGACCAAGCGACAAGTACCGGACTTGTCTTCAGATAAGGTAAGTGGAGAGATTACAAGGGAATTGGGAAACCGTTCAATGTTGCTTGATCTTGTATTGAACAATAATTTGAGTGGACCGATTGGTTGAACTTGAGCAGAAACGGATTTAAGAGAAGCATTTCTCCAGAGAAGGGCAAAAGCACGAGTCGTTTAGTTTATTGTTATGACCAAAATTCGTTGGCAGGGAACAGACCGGCAGAGGTTGCAAAATTGAGAAACCTGCAAATCCTAAACATCTCCAATTTTGCTAATCCATTTGGCTATGTCATGGTCTTTGAATCTCCTCGAGGTTCTATATGGATGTGGATTTAACTGCTGTGTCTCTCTAATCTCGTCTTCATTTTTATTGCGAAGCCTTGTCTTCAATTATTCACTTATGGTCTCATACTGCAAACTTCCTCTTCCTCCTCCAAGCTTAAAGAACAGGTCCCTTCTTCACCTATGCTTCGGCTTTTGTTGTTCTCAGCTGTGGCGAATGATAATTGGAGCATCATGAAGGTGAACCATGTTGGAGAAATCTTCTTGAAGTGTTTTGAAGTTGACAAAACATTTCCATCAGTCTAGTCTGAAGGCTTGCAGACTCTACTGTTTAAAGTTTGAAGCCCTCCAGACAGCCAGACTCAAGACTCAAAGTCTAATCCTCATTGACAGTCTATAATCCGTTGAAGAAAGGTTATCCAAAACTGGATGTTTCGTTAACCTTATCAACTGGGGAAGATCTCGTGGCTGGAGAAGACTTAACAGAGTCCTTTGATTGATCGAAGATTGACTCGATAATTGAAGATCCGGTGATTGCCTAAATATTATTGGAAGGTTCTGCTTATGGAAACCGAGATCCTGATTGTATGGGCGAACAGGATTGATGGGCTATCAACACGTTCCTTTAATAGCTTGAACAATCTTCCTAATTGATTCTGTTCAACGGGTAGATTGGAGGAATTTTTTTGGTAAGTGTCAACGGGTATGATGGCATAAAGGAGTATATAAGGAAGACGGTCTTAGTTGTTCAAGGTGTGCGCAATAGAAGAATTCCAAAGTCTGAAGCTCCTTTTTGTTTAGACAATTCCTTTGAGCGAATACTTGTATACAAAAGAGAGTCTATATTTGTGAGAAATCTTGAGGAGGTGTGGTAGAACATCTACACTGTGGAATCAAGGCAAAGTTGTGCTGTAACTTCTCTTTTGTTCATAGTGGAATCCAGCCAATAGGCTGTTAGTGAAGAAGAGTGGACGTAGGCTTGATATAAGCTGAACCACTATAAATCGCGTGTTCAATTTTCTCTTCTCTTAGTCTTACTTTGATTATCGTTTCCTTCAACTGTCTAGTATTGTGCAATTGTTGAAGAAAAATCTTTTATATACCTATTCACCCCCCTCTAGGTACTCATACTAGCAATATCAATTGGTATCAGAGCCTGTGTACTTACTTTATTTGAAGTGTTTTACTTCTTAGTAAAAGATCCATGGCTAGTATGCTAGCACCAGGGCTGATGAAAGGGCAAAGCAATACCAGACCACCCTACTTTGATGGAAATGATTACAACATTTGGAAGAATAAAATGAAAGCTTTCCTACGATCAAAAGATCCTCTGGAATGGGATGTTGTAGAAAAAGGAGTTACTCCTACCACTTGCATCGATCTCTAAAGAGGAAAAGAAACTGAGACCAGGCGGAATGACTCGGGAAGAGATAATCAAGAGACAAGCACTCGATGCAAAAGCAATTTACTCCTTATATTGTGCTTTGTCACCAACTGAATATAATAGAATATCTTCTTGTGTTACAGCAAAAGAAGTTTGGGACAGATTGCATATCACCTATGAAGGAACAGATTGAGTGAAGGAAACAAGAATCAACATTCTTCTCGGTCAATACGAAGCCTTCAGAATGAAACCAGGAGAATCAATAACTGACATGTTTAGTCGTTTTACAGATATTATGAATGGTCTTAAAAATCAAGGTCAACCAACTTCGATCCCATGATGTTAAACAAGTTCTTTGCGTGGACTCTCCAGGGATTGGAATCACATAAAGACTTTGATAAGAGAGACACAAAGAATTATGCCACTATCTGTCGACGAGCTAATTGGAACTCTTCAGTCTTATGAAGTGGAACGGATCAATGAAGATGAAGATCCAAAAGGTAAGAAATCCATTGCATTAAAATCAATTGATGATTCTGAAGATGATATGGACGATGAGGAGCTTGCTCTCATGATAAGAAGATTCAGAAAACTGAATAGAAAAGGAAGAAGATTCAACTCAAAGAAACAAAGCTTTCAAATACAGCAGACCAAGTCTGTTGATGATGAGGAACTAAACAAAGACGTAGTCTGCTTTGAATGTAAGAAAAAGGGACACATCAGACCCAACTGTCCTCTTTTGAAGAAGAAGAGAGAGAAAAACTGAAAAATTTCGAAAAGCTCTCAAAGCCGAAACCTGGAGTGATACAGAGTGTGAAGAAAGTGATAATGAATATGCCAATCTATGTCTGATGGCACAATCAGACTCAGACAGTGAATTTGAGGTCACCGTCAAGAAAAAGGTAAAGTGGTATCTTGACAGTGGATGCTCAAGACACATGACAGGAGACTCAAATTGTTTTATAAAGCTTGCTCAAGTAAATGGTGGAAAAGTTTCATTTGGAGGAAACATCAAAGGAAGTATGGTGGGATTTGGAACTGTGAAAATTGGAAATCTCACAATAAGTAATGTTTCCTTAGTGGAAGGACTCAATTACAATCTTCTCAACATTAGTCAATTGTGTGATACTGGTTTCAAGATATTCTTTGAAGAAGGAATATGTTCTGGAATCGTAAAGACTCTACTCGAGTCTTTCATGGGTCGAAAACATGGAAACATCTATCTTACGGATGTGAAACCAAATGAATCGCAATGTTTTATCTCAATTCAAGACGAAGCAAGCTTATGGCACGAAAGCTTGGTCATGTCAACATGAAGCAATTAGCCAAAATCTCTTCAAAGCAGCTTGTTTGTGGACTACCCAAATTACCTTATCAAAAGACTGATCCATCCACTCCATGTATTCTGGGAAAGCAGGTAAGAAATTCATTTAAGCCAATAAATCATGTCTCTACTAATCATGCACTACAGTTGCTGCATATGGATCTCTTCGGACCAACCAGAACACGAGTATTGGAGGTAAGAAATATTGCCTAGTAATTGTGGATGATTACTCCCGTTTTACTTGGGTATATTTCCTTGCAAGTAAGTCCGAAACCTTCTCGTATTTTGAAAAGTTTGCTAAAAAGGTTCAAAATGAAAAAGGACGTGTTATCTCAAGTATAAGAACAGATCATGGAGGTGAATTTGAAAATCAAGATTTTACAAAATTTTGTGATGAATCTGGCTTTAATCATGTGTTCTCCTCTCCATATACTCCTCAGCAAAATGGAGTTGTGGAAAGAAAGAAAGATCTCTTCAAGAAATGGCTAGAACTCTTTTAATTGAAAGTAAGATTTCTTCACGATTTTGGGCTGAAGCTGTTTCAATAGCATGCTATATAATCAATAGAGTCTTCTTAAGACCTATTCTAGAGAAAACCCCTTATGAGTTATTCAAAGATAAGAAGCCTATTATTTCATACTTTCATGTATTCGGTTGCAAATGTTTTATATTGAAAAGTGCAAAAGATCGAGTTGGTAAGTTTGAAGAAAGATCGATGAAGGTATCTTCCTTGGATATTCTACATCAAGCAAAGCCTTCAGAGTCTATAACAAGAAGAGCCAGTCCGTGGAGGAGTCAATGAATGTCAAATTTCAAGACTCAACGCAAGATGAATCAAGTCAGACTCATCAAGAAGAGCCTGGAACACACTCCCGGACTTTCCAAAGCTTACAACTCAAGAAGCATCTCAGACTCTGGAAAACCAGCATCAGGATGTTCGTGAAAATCCAAACAAAGAGAGAGATCATCAACCAGACAAATCAACAAGTAACTGGAAGCATAAGTCCAGTCATCCCAAAGATCTTATAATCGGCGAAATTAATGAAGGAATTCGCACTAGATCCAAAAGGCGAGAAGAGTCTAGTCTTTGTGGCTCTCGTTTCTGAAATTGAACCAAAGAGCATAGAAGAAGCTTTATTTGATGAAAGCTGGATTGAAGCTATGCAAGAAGAGCTCGAACAGTTCAACATTAATGATGTCCGGGAATTGACATCCAAACCAAAAGGTAAAACTGTTATTGGAGCTAAATGGGTGTTCAGAAACAAGATGAATGAGAAAGGAAAAGTCGTACGAAACAAAGCAAGACTCGTAGCTAAGGGATATACGCAAGAAGAAGGAATAGACTATGATGAGACTTACACTCCAGTAGCAAGGTTAGAAGCTATTCGACTATTACTTGCGTTTGCTTGTTATAAGAATTTCAGGTTATTCCAAATGGACGTCAAAAGCGCCTTCCTGAATGGATTTATCCATGAGGAAGTTTATGTGGAGCAACCACCAGGGTTTGAAGACCCAAAGAAGCCGGACTCGATCTTGGTGACTGAAAAGGCTTTGTATGGTTTAAAGCAAGCACCTCGAGCTTGGTACGACAGATTGAGTAAGTTTTTAATACAAAATGGTTTTGTCAAAGGTAAAGTCGATATGACTTTATTTATCAAAAAGGAAAACAAAAGTTTCTTACTTGTTCAAATATATGTGGATGACATTATTTTCGGATCCTCTAATGAAAATCTGTGGAAGAAATTTTCTAAGTCTATGCGGGATGAGTTTGAAATGAGTATGATGGGAGAGTTAACATTCTTTCTTGGTCTTCAAGTAAAACAATTGAAGGAAGGAACTTTTATTTATCAAGAAAAATATGTTAATGATCTTGTCAAAAGATTTGGACTGGAAAAGTGCAAAAGACCGACATACCGATGTCAAGTTCTTTGAAGATAGACAAAGATGAAGAAGGGAAGAAAGTTGATCAAAAGCTGTACATGAGCATCATTGGTTCACTCCTTTATCTTACTGCTTCTAGACCTGACATCTTGTTGAGTGTTTGCATCTGTGCTAGGTTTCAATCAGATCCTAGAGAATCCCATCTCAGTGCTGCGAAACACATCATTAAATACGTTGCTTCATCATCAAGCGTCGGTCTTTGGTATCCTAAGAAGGGAGACTTTAATCTTCCGGGATATTCGAGACGCAGATCTGGCCGGTTGCGAGTTGATAGAAAAAGCACTTCAGGAACTTGCCGGTTGCTTGGAAGCGGGGCAGTGTCTTGGTTTTCAAGGAAACAAAGCACTGTGTCCCTTTCAACAACATAAGCAGATTATGTAGTCCTGGGAAGCTGCTGTTCGCAAATTCTATGGATAAAACAACAGTTAAGAGACTTTGAAATTGAAGACTCATGCACGGAGATTAATTGCGACAACACCAGCGCTATCAACCTCACCAAAAATCCAATTCTCCAGTTAAGAGCAAAGCATATAGAGATTCGACATCACTTTATTAGAGACCATGTTCAAAATGGAGATGTTTCAATTCAATTTGTTGACTCAAAGAATCAACGGCGGATATATTCACAAAGCCTTTGGAGAAAAATCAATTTGAGTCTATACATTCCAGACTCAACATTTTGAGGTATGAGGATATCAAAGTCTAAAGACTTTCGGACTCGGACTTACAAGACTTTATCTGAAAGACAGTTTTGGTACGACCGTCAGACTATAAGTCTTTCTCTCTTGAATCTCATCTTGAAAAGGTACGATCATCAGACCGTATTTAAATTGTTGCTATATTTAATTGGCAAAATTATTGCATCGTTTCATTTTTAAAAAGGAAGTTATTTTTGAAATAGCTATTTTTACGGAAAAAGACAGTTATTTTGAAAAGGCATTTTTTATTTCCTTTGTGACGGTTCGTGTATCCCTCTTTTTAACCGATCGTGCACTATTGATTCCTCTTCACTTTTCTCTCAAAAACCCTAGAAAGCATCGATCCTCCATTCCCGTTTGTCTTCTTCGTTTAATCCTAAAAAAGTTGTCATCTTTACTTTGTGGCAAAATCAAGCAAGGAATCTTCCAAATAGTGAGAAAAATGTCATCTTCAAGAAAGTCTTCGAGAATCGCAAGCGGGACCACGACGAATGAGTGAGGGGCCTACGCACTTCGATCTTACTGAAGAAGAAGTGACTCCAGAATAGCAAGCGAGCCCACAACATTCTCAGGAGCGTCATTCTCCTCCATCTAGTCCTTAAGGCGTTGATCATCAACAACAAGAAGAAATCATCGAGGATGCAGATCCCGTAAGAGTTCAAAAGCCCGCTTATATTTACTAGTTATATCGTGCCTTAAAAGGAATTCGTACTCCTTTGAACTACATTGATGCTTTTCTTAAAGACAAAGGACATGGGAACGAATATATCTTTTTGCGAAAAATGGACAGTTTGGGAATTGCTCGAAAATGGGTGGCTGAGGAAACCCTTGCAAATATCCCAAGTGATCCTCATGACTGGGGGCCGAATCCTGTAGATGGGAATGATGATGACAAATTATATAGTCAATTTCAACCGAAAATGGGTGTTGCGGTTGAAAATCAAGGAAAATGGGAGATTTGTTCAGATCAAATGAGCAAAAGGATCTGTACTCGAAATTGCTGAAGCGTGGGGTAATAAACCCTAGGAGTGTGGATTTTGATTTTCTAGATGCTGTGAATATGAACTTGAGGGAAAAGTTCAATTATCTTCAACTTGAAAAGTTCTGCTCTGACACTACAGAGGCTTATGCTGAATTAACTGCATATTTCTATTCAAATCTTAGCTTTTTGGATGCGAATAGATTCTCCTTCATCGTTAAAGACCAAGACTATGTTGTGGATATGAATACAAAGGCTTATGATGTGTTAGAAGTTGAAAGAGGAAGATATCAACCAATCAAAGTTTACATTGCTCGGGCCACACTTGAACTGGTGAAGGACAGGAGAACAGATGAAAAGATCACCTACTTAAGGATGGGTGCATTCAACATCTTGCTTCACAAGATTGTGATTAATTGCCTCCGACCGAAATCAACTTCCAAGACTGATGTTTCAAGTTCAGAGGCAAAGCTGATGTATGCCATCCTCTTTGGGAAAAGGTTTTCTCTCCCTCACACTGTTATGTTTCACATGTATAGAGCAATGATGAAGGACAGAGGTCAACTCCCTTACCCAAGCCTTGTTACTAAGTTATTAAGACATCTGAATATTCAGCCTCCACAAATCTTTTGTGTTCAACCATGCGATCATATGGTGGTAGGACTGAAAATGGTGACCAAAATGCGTTTAAAGGAACTGAGCAAGGAGTTGGAGAAATTCAAGGAGAAGACTCCAGCAAAATCTCATCAAATCTCTTCTGCAGCTAAAAGAAAAGGGAAGGAGCCCATGGTTGCTCCATCCAAGAGAAGAAGAGCTCTCCTCGTTGAGGATGAAGATGATGAGGAAGACATCACCATCTTTGCATTGGCTTTGAAGAATTTAAGTCGTCCTGTTCCACAGAAAGAATCAGAACAATTGACGAAAGAAGCAGAGGAGAAGGAAGAAGAAGAAATAGAAGCTAAAAAGAAACGAGAGGAGGAAAGACCTGAAGAAGAAAGAAGAGAAGAAGGAGAACCCGATGAACACTCTTCTCCACCTGTAGGCATGGAAACAGGGGGAGTGAAGTCTTCATATCCTGATGCAAGTGAAGAAGTCAGTCGCTCACCAGCAGACCCAGAGGATGTTTATGCATCTCAATTTCCAGAGGAAGGTCATGAAGTTTCATTGCCAAACCTGCGAGATTATGCTGATCTACCATCGTCTACATTTACTCCATCAGATCGAGCCGAAGCAAGTACTCAAACTGATAATGGAGCAGATTTTCGCAGAATCATGGATATTCTCTTGGAGATGCGAGGTTAAATTTATGCCTTGGGATGCGAAGTTCAAAGCTTGAAGAATGAAGGTCAAGCTTCTTCCTGTTCATTGAATGATAAAATGCAAGCCCTCTCTGTTTAGAATCAGGCCAATGCCAAGAGTAAGGAGATTGCACAACTAAAGGAAGACTTTAAAAGGTTGGAAGGCATCGTTCAATCTATGGAAGATTTCTAGCTTGTCCGCGTTCCCAAGCAATCTTGACTTCATCTCATCCTTTTTAATGATGACAAAAAGGGGGAGAGATGCAAGATTTGATCAAAAAAATTTCATTCATTAAACTTTTAATTGTTTGTTGGATTGTTTTGTTTGAACTCTGTTTGACTTTGTTTTGTGTCTGGATGAGAACTAAACTAGACTTGGACTTGACTGCCTCTATTAACTAATATTGATATCTTATGGATGGCGTCATCATATACTGGACTAACTTATTTTCTGTGGTTGCAGATTCTAGTGTTATTCTGTTAGCCATTTATCTGTATAAGATATGCATATGTGTTTGAGAAATGTTTTGCAGGTCAAAGATATCCAAATCTGCAGGAAAGTTTTGTCACCATCAAAAAGGGGAGATTGTTGGAGAAATCTTCTTGAAGTGTTTTGAAGTTGACAAAACGTTTCCATCGTCTAGTCTCGAAGGCTTGCGTACTCGCTCTTTAAAGTCTGAAGACCTCCGGACAGCCAGACTCAAGACTCAAAGTCTAATTCTCATTGACAGTCTCTAATCCGTTGACGAAAGGTTATCTAGAACTGGATGTTTCGTTAAGGATTTAACCTTATCAACTGGGGAAGATCTCGTGGCTGGAGAAGACTTAACAGAGTCCTTTGATTGATTGAAGATTGACTCGATAATTGAAGATCCGGTGATTGCCTAAATATTATTGGAAGGTTATGCTTATGGAAACCGAGATCCTCATTGTATGGGCGAATAGGATTGATGGGCTATCAACACGTTCCTTTAATAGCTTGAACAATCTTCCTAATTGATTCCGTCTAACGGGTAGATTAGAGGAATTATTTTGGTAAGTGCCAACGGGTATGATGGCATAAAGGAGTATATAAGGAAGATTGTCTTAGTTGTTCAAGGTGTGCGCGATAGATGAATTCCAAAGTCTGAAGCTCCTTTTTGTTTAGACAATTCCTTTGAGCAAATACTTGTATACAAAAGAGAGTCTATATTTGTGAGAAATCTTGAGGAGGTGTGGTAGAACATCTACACTGTGAAATCAAGGCAAAGCTGTGCTGTAACTTCTCTTTTGGTCATAGTGGAATCCAGCCAATAGGCTGTCAGTGAAGAAGAGTGGACGTAGGCTTAATATAAGCCGAACCACTATAAATCGCGTGTTCAATTTTCTCTTCTCTTAGTCTTACTTTGATTATCGTTTCCTTCAACTGTCTAGTATTGTGCAATTGTTGAAGAAAAATCTTTTATATACCTATTCACCCCCTCTAGGTACTCATACTAGCAATATCAAACCACACGCTCAGACAGAACTCTATTTCTTCATCAAGAAAATAAAGCTTTGCTCTTTCAGCTCTTTCAGCTCCATAGAGAGAGAGAGAGAGAGAGAGAGAGAGAGAGTTAGAGTTTTCCATAAAGAAAGCTGTTTGTTTGTTCACTATGGTACATTGGACGAAAATTTTCCATATTGGACTTCATTTTCCTTTTAAAAAGCCATATAAGAATTTCTCTTTCTCCAATTTAGATTAGCTATCAAGTAGGCATTGTATGAAAGTTATAGCACTTTAATGTTATTTTTCCCCAAAAATTTGGTTATATATAAGATGTATCTATGTGTGTATATACATGACCTCTATTTTGACTTATTAACTTAATGCAAGAAGGTTGCTCTTGCAAAAGAGTGTGATGTACATATGTTATTATCCTATGTCTTCATAATTTAATTTGGGAAAGCAACACCAATAATGTCATAATTTCACTTGGCAGATGCCATAACTTCCTAAATGATCATTTAAGTGTTGTGAATTTTAAGTACCAATCATTTGAGTTACATTGGCCATTTTCCTAATTTGTATAAAAGTTCAAGTCATTAATTTGAATTTTGACGCTGTCTCCTGTATCAATTATGTTTGAACTTTTTAATTCCTACAATTTTTTTTTCTTCTAAATGTGAGGGAATCAAGATGCAGCTATGTTGGGATACTTGTTTCTCTAGGAAAATTGATATCATAAAAAAAAAAAAAAAACAAAAAAATTTGCGCCAGGTCTTCCATCCTATTGAGGTCTTTCTATCGAAAGTTAAAACTTCTTGAGCAAGTCGAACGGGAACATGAAGTACTTAGGTATTCTCGAGGGCTATCTTTCTGTTTCCTTCATCTCGTGTAGCTAGATCTAGCGGAACAAATATAGTCAATTTTATAGGTACATTTCAAATTTTTTTGAAAGTCAAATCGATGGGATGCATTATTTAATTCCGTCTTATTCTCAAGAAAACTCTATAAAAGGTATCATTATAGTATACGTGGGGATTTTTCTTCCTCTAGACAACCCTATACTTATCTTTTCTATTTTTGATCGTCTGTATGATGTTACGCTCACGTCCTGGGTTTGAGATACAAGACCGGATTATGGATGAGTGAAAAAGAAATCTAACGAATATGCTACGAATAATCTATTGACTAGTTTTTGATAATTTAAGTTTCCCGATTTGAGAATTGATTGGATTGCTTGCCTAACACCTCTTGGAGCAAGTCCTCATGCCAGCGCGAGAGACACAATGCAGTAGTCTTTGGGGGAAGTGTACGGGTTTGAGTGAGTGGGTTTTCTCCAACTACGTTGTTAATTATTGTGAAAATATATTCAAGTTTTAGGAATTTGTTGAAGAATTGTCTCAAGAGGACTAAGCCTTAGCCAACACTGTCGCGACCTTTTTTTCGGCACCCAATTAAGCCAAGCGCCTATGGAGGCTAATGGTTCGGTTAGGTTTATTAGGCTTAGTTCGGGCTCTCCCAAGCCCAACAATTCATGACTTAATTGTAACATCCTGAATTTTTGACCCCGTTTCGATAATACCAAATGGGCATTTCATTGACGTGCCTATGGTCCTTTTTCTCTGAATTGGCCACTCATGAGTTAACTAATCTATCAAGTGAAACCATTAAGTAATATATGTTAGAGAAAACTTCCTTATCTATTTTGAAGTTGACAAAACGCTTCCATCAGTCTAGTCTGAAGACTTGCAGACTCTATCATCAAAGTTTGAAGACCTCCAGACTCAAGATTCAAAGTCTACTCTCACTGATGGTTTCCAAATCGTCGAAGAAAAGATTTTTTCGATGAAGAAGGCTTATCCAGATACAAGTATATCTTTAAGGATTTGATTCGTACGGTTGAAGGAGATCTCACGGCTAAAGATAGCTTCTCGTGATCAATTATTGAAATCAACTTGAATAATTAGATCCGTTGAATGGTGAAGTATATTTGGAAGGTTTTACTTATGGAAACCTAGATCCTGATTGTATGGCGAGCATGATTGGTGGGCTATCATCACATTCCTTAAATAACTCGAGATCTTCCTAATTGATTATGTCCAACGGGTAGATTGGAAGAACTCCTTTGGAAGGTGCTAACGGTTATGATGGCATGGAGGAGTATATAAGGAGGATGCTCAAGTTATTCGTGAGTGTACGTGAAAGAAAATTTCCAAAGTCTGAAACTCTTAGTTCTTTGCTATTACAATTTGTCGAGATTAAACTGTACTCAAAAGAGAGATCAATTTCTTGTGAGACCTTGAGGAAGTGTAGCTGAGTCTCTACACTATGGAATCAAGGATGTGATACTATAAAATCTCTTTTGATTCTTAGGGGAATCCAGCCGGTGGGCTATCAGTCCAGGAGAGTGGACGTAAGCTTGGTCTAAACCGAACCACTATAAACCTTGTGTCTCAATTCTCTTTCCCTAATCTCTTTACTTATTTTGTAGTCTTACATATCAGTTTATAATCTTTTATCTACTGTTTTATTATAAGTCGAGTTAAGTTGTTAAATCTTATAAAAAACTTCATTAACACCTATTCACCCCTTCTAGGTGTTTATACTAGCATTATCAATTGGTATCAGAGCCTGTGTGCTCAATTAATTGAAGTGTTTTTGCCTCTGAGTTAAAGATCCATGGCTAGTATGTTGGCTCCAGGTTTGGTTGAAGGCCAAAGCAACACCAGACCGCCCTATTTCAATGGAAAGGAATACAACATATGGAAAAACAAGATGAAAGCATTCTTAAGATCGAAAGATCCTCTGGAATGGGATGTGGTAGAAAAATGAATTATTCCTAAAGCTACATCAGTTTCAGAAAGGGGAAAATAAGTTGCAAACACCGGTGAGATAACTCAAGAAGAAATAACTAAGAGATAAGCCCTTGATGCTAAAGCAATTTACTCCTTATATTGTGCATTATCTCCTACTGAATATAACATAATATCTTCTTGTGAAACAACCAAAGAAGTTTGGGACAGGTTGCACATTACCTATGAAGGAACTGACTAAGTAAAAGAGACAATGATCAATATTTTACTCGAACATTATGAAGCCTTCAAGATGAAGCTAGGATAATCTATTACTAACATGTTTAGTCATTTTATAGAAATTGTAAATGGTCTAGAGTATTAAGGACAACCAATCTTAGTACCCATGAAGGTTAACAAGTTGCTGCGTGGACTCTCTAAAGACTGGAATCATGTAAAGACTTCGATGAGGGAAACACAAAGGATCATGCCACTTTCTGTAGATGAATTGATTGGCACACTTTAGTCCTATGAAGTGGAGCAAATCAATGAAGAAGAAGATCCCAAATGTAAGAAATCAATTGTTTTAAGATCTAACGATAATTCTGATGTTACAGACTCTGAAGATGACATGTATGATGAAGAGCTAGCCCTTATGATAAAAGGTTCAATAAACTGAACAAAAAGGGAAGAAGATTCAATTGGAAGAAACAAAACACTCAAAAGTCTCAAAACAAATTAACTGAGGATGATGAATCCAATAAAGAAGTGATCTGTTTTGAATGCAAGAAAAATGGATACATCGACCCAATTGTCCCATGTTGAAGAAAAAGTAAGGAAAAGCTGATAAATACAGAAGGCTCTCAAGGCAGAGACATGGAGTGATACTGAACGTGAAGAAAATGATGAAGATTATGCCAATATTTGTCTAATGGCAAAGTCGAATTAGACTCGGACTCCGAAATAGATACAGACTCGAACTCGAGATAGTGAAAACAAGGTAAGTAATTTAAAAATCCCTACTAAAGTCTCGAAATACATCGATGAATTGTGTCTTAGTCTCAAAACCTCTCGCAAGAGGATTTTCGAGCTAAAAGGGAAAATTTTACACTAATGTAACAGGAAATTTTATGGAAAGAAAAGTTTGAAAATGTAGATAAAAGCTTTGTTACATTAAAAGAAAATGCAGACTCCTTTCAAAAGAAAATACGCTTTTGAAAAATGACATTTCAAATATTCAAAGAGGTCTTCTATAAGATTTGAGAAATTGGAAAAGATTTGAGAAATTGGAAAAGACCCTACTTTAACAAATCAGGCTTGGGAATGATTTCTGAAACTATTCCTCTAATTGATTTTCCAAAAGTGAAAGAAAGAATCAAATAAAGACCTACATTTTTTTTTTACATAAATCATTTTCATAAAGTCTTTGTAAAGCCTGTTAGACAAAGTGCTCTCAAATGTTCTAAGTGCAACAGCTCGAACACTTTGAGAAGGAATGTCCTATGGCTTGGAGACTTGTTAAGAAGGAATGGGCAAAGACTGCTTATTGCACTAACTCGTCCGGACTGAAGAAAATGTGGGTACCAAAGAAAGCTTGAGTTTCTTTTTTAATTACGGGTCATTATCAAGAAAAATGTTAAATGGTATTTGGATAGTGGCTGTTCAAGACATATGACTGGAGATTCAAGCTGTTTTATAAAGCTTATGCAAGTTAATGATGGAAAATTCTCTTTTAGTGGAAACAGTAAAGGAAAAATTGTTGGATGTGGAAAAGTAAAAATTGGAAGTCTCATAATCAACGACGTCTCCTTAGTGGAAGGACTCAATTACAATTTGCTTAGTATCAGCCAATTATGCGACACTGGATTCAAGATCAATTTTCAAGAAGGAATATGTTTGGGAACTAGCAAAGATCTTTCACAATCTTTTACTGGACGAAGGTATGGGAATATCTATCTTCTGAATATAAAACCAGAGAAGTCTCAATGTATAATTTCAATTCGAGATGAAGGGAATCTTTGGCATCGAAAGCTTGGCCATGTCAATATGAAGCAGATTGCCAAGATCTAAGCTATGAATCTCATTCGAGGATTGCCCAACCTGAAATTTCAAAAATCTAACTTATGTACACCATGTGTATTGGGAAAACATGTTAGAAGTTCTTTTAAACCATTGAATCGGGTTTCTACTAATCGTTTTTTGCAGCTTCTGCATATGGATCTCTTTGGGCCAACCAGAACTAGAAGCATAGGCGGAAAGAGATAATGTCTAGTAATCGTTGATGACTATTCGTGATTCACTTGGGTTTACTTTCTAGCAAGTAAGTCTAAAGCTTTTTCTCACTTTTCAAAGTTTGATAAGAAAGTTAAGAACGAGAAAGGATATGCTATTTCAAGCATACGAATATACCATGGAGGTGAGTTTGAAAATCAAGACTTTGCAAAATTTTGTGTTGAATAAGGTTTTTAGCATGTTTTTTCTTCTCCGTACACTCCAGAACAGAATGGAGTTGTGGAAAGAAAGAATAGATCTTTGTAGAAGATGGCAAGAACTCTTTTAATAGAAAGTAGTATTTCCTCTCATTTTTGGGTTGAAGCAGTTTTTACAGCATGCTATATTATTAACAGTCTTTTTAAGGTCTATTATGGAGAAAACTCCTTATGAGTTATTCAAAGGAAAGAAACCAATTGTTTCTTACTTTCATGTATTTGGTTGCAAATATTTTGTTTTGAAAAATGCAAATGATTGAACTGGTAAGTTTGAAGTCAAGGTGTGCAACTATAGCCAACATAATCCGAATGGATTTTAGCATGGCCACAGGTGAGAAAGTTTCGTCATAATCAATTCCCTCTTTTTGACGATATCCTTTCGCCACCAGCCGTGTATTGTAAATTCCAATTTGACCTTCAACATTCATCTTCCTCTTGAAGATCCATTTACAGCCAATTGGTACAATACCATCAGGCAGGTCAGTCAAGGTCCATACCTCATTAGAATACATTGAATCCATTTCGGATTTCATGGCTTCTAGCCATTTACCATAATCGATGTCCAACATCACCTCCTCATATGTTTTAGGATCACCGGGTTGATCACTATCATTCACAATTAATAATGGTTCAATATGATCAACCGAGTGTCTATAACGAGTAGGTGGGCGAGACGTTTTCGCACTTCTCCTAAGAGGTTGTGTATCAGAAGCTCCCACTGAATCAGAGATTGGTATCTGAACTCGGTTGTTTGGCACTTTATTATTTTCTTCTTGTAAGACTATTTTTCGCCCAGCACCACTTTCTTGGACGAACTAATTCTCCAAAAAAGAAGCGTGCTTGCATACCAAAATTATTTGGTTTGAATGAAAATAGAAATAATATCCAAGAGTTTCCTTTGGATATCCAATGAAGCGACCTTGTTCAGATCTTGCCTCCAATTTTTCCATTTTTAGCTTTTTCACGAAAGCTGGACAACCCCAAATCTTAATATGATTAAGACTGGGTTTCCTACTATGCCATATCTCATAAGGTGTAGTTGGAATAGATTTGGACGGCACTCTATTCAGTATATATACAGCTATCTCAAGGGCATATCCCCAAAGGGATATTGGCAAATCGGTGTAACTCATCATAGATCGTACCATATCTAATAAAGTATCATTTCTTCGTTCAGATACACCATTATGTTTTGGAGTTCCAGAAGGTGTCAATTGTGATAAAATGCCATTCTCTTTAAGATAGTCTAGGAATTCAGTACTAAGGTATTCACCTCCTCGATCTGATCGAAGAGCCTTAATACATTTTCCCGTTTGTTTCTCAACTTCAGTCTTGAATTCCTTGAACTTTTCAAATGATTCAGATTTATACTTCATGAGGTATAAATAATCATACCGTGACTGATCATCGGTGAAGGTAATGAAGTAATTATAACCACCTCTGGCAATTTCATTAATTGGTCCACATACATCTGTATGTATTAATTCTAATATGTCAGCAGCTCACGCACTTTGTCCCACAAAAGGCGCTTTGGTCATTTTTCCTAGAAGACAAGCCTCACAAGTTGTGTATGACTCAAATTTTGAAGGATCAATGTATCCATCATTACTCAACTTGTTAATTCTGTCTTCTCCAATATGACCTAATCGAAGATGCCAAACATACTTTTAATTTGGACCGTCTCTAGGGCATTTATTAGTTATGGCATTTATATCAATTATATTTTGCTTATTGACATTGGTAATCGCATTACCAGACATTGTAATGGTATAAAGATTGTTGGTTAATAAGCTAGAACCAACACATATTCTATTATGATAAATAGAACATACATCATCAGCAAAAGAAAATTCATGATTCTCTTTACCCAAACGAGGTATAAAGATGATGTTCCTAATAGCATTCTTATAATGCAAACAGTTCTTTAAAAACATTACATGTCTAGAAGGCAAACATAAATGAAAAGTCCCTATAGCTAATGCAGCAACTCTTGCTCCATTGACAAACGTCAGGACAATCTCATTTCGCCCTAGCATCCTGCTTATTTCCAGATTCTGCAAAGACATACAAATATGTGAAGTTGCAGTAGAATCTAGAACCCATGAGCTAGATTCAGCACTAACCATAAGATTGGTTTCAATAAGCATAGACATCATACCTTCATAAGGTTGGTTCTTGGGCTTGACCTTCAAGCTCGCGAGGTACCTCCTATAGTTCCTCCTCCAGTGCCCTTTGACACCACAGTAATGATATTTCCCTTTATCAATCATGAGTTTTGGTTGCACAACAGGTTTGGCAGGCCTCTTCCATTTATTCTTCTTTAAAACAGTCTTACCATTTGAAGAAGAAGCCTTAGCCATAGCCACTACATTTTCCCTCGTGTTATGCATTTCCTTCTCATAAACTACCAGCATGCTATGTAACTCAGCAAGAGTTTTCTCCATCTTATGCATGTGGAAGTTTTGGACAAAACCAGAGAAGGAATCGAGTAAAGATTGGAGGATCAAATCCACAACTAACTCATTGTCCATAACGAGATTCAGCCTAGCCAATTCTTCAATGTGCCAGATCATTTTCAAAGCATGATCATTAACAGATGATCCTTCAGCCATCCTCATACGGTACAATGCCTTAGATATCCCATATCTAGAGGTTTGACCATTCTCATCAAAGTATTCCTTTAAGTGCAAAATGATCGACCCAGCATCTTCCATAGATTCTTACTTCTTCTATAATTCATTATTCATAGAAGCAAGCATATATGACTTAACTTTTAAGTCATCATCACACCACTTATCATAAGTAACACGCTCCTCTTAGGTCCCACCCTCAGGAAAGGAGGTTGGCATCTTTTCATCAAGCACATACCTAATTTTTCTGAATTGAGAACAATTCTCAAATTCCTCACCCGGTCGTGAAATTGGGTCCAGTCAAACAATTCTTGTCAAGTATAGAAGCAAGTGGTTTGTGGTCACCATTTTTCAGAGTAATAATATATCTGTTGCAGAAAATAAATTGTTAGCCGTTGTACTTTTCATAATAACTATTTCATTTTGGTCTTTAAATGAAATAGATCCCCCCACTAAATTTATCTTCGAATCCCATACTCCTTAAGATGGGAAGCGGTAATCTTTGTTGGGTAAAGATTACTAGTGGGGATTGGAGTCCCACTAGCCCAAAGTCCACCTCACCTAATAGTTATTGGTTTCCTATGAACTTAGTGAGTGAACCAGCTTATTCAACGCATCATATGCGAGTTCTAATCATAACTTCGACCTCTAGACCATGAAAGCCTCACCTAACAGTTATTGGCATCATGATCATAGTTAAGTCTAGCCCATCGTCTCATGCAAGTATTGAAAACACAAATGATTCCCTCACTTGACAGTTATTAGAAATCATTTGGCTCCAACCCCATAGCATCATATGCATAATGGAGTGGTCAAATATTATAAATGGTAATTAACCCCTATGTATCCATAACCGGTTAGTTAACCACTATAATATTGGATCAAACCACGACGATGGAAGGCCACGAGTCCAAAACCCGTTTCGACTTAATATTCTTTGTAAGGAGATTTGGGTCGTTATTAACGGTCTCACTTTGCACATTAATCGGTTTAACATGCACGATACCATAAACACAATAAATAAATAGATATCACATAATATCTATCCTATGTGGTGATCATGGAATTATGGTTCAATGGGTCTCGAGCCAAAGAGACCCATTTAGCCATTTTAATGTTTTAATAATATGGACCTGCTCTTCACTTTTTCTTCAATCTTTGAACTCTTCAAAGACCGGGCCCACAGAGCTCACCGGTTTAATGGCTCCTCCAATGGCTCCTCCTCTCTTGTAGTATTTACATCAATAATTGAAATACTAAACTATACTAAAATTACATTTCATAAAAATAAATATAAAAAGAAGGACACAGCCTCCATTTAATAATTACATCCCTAAAAAGAATACCTGTAATCATCATACATTCATCCATACAACAATCACAACAATTAGGGATTTTTCCATGATCACCACCCTTCCTTATGAGCCATAAATTCAAAATTTAAAGCTCCGGAAGGCATGCATAAAATTCTGCATATCATTTGCAAAATATAAACATCAAGTATAACAAGTTACAGATTTTTGATTCAAAATTGATTTAGTTCTAATTTTTGCATTGTTGATTAAATTTATCACATAAATCAATCAACTTCTATAGGCCACATTTGAGCAAGAGAACCAATTCTCTTAATAAAAATAAATTGGCCATTAGAACGCAAAAACATATTTGAACTATAAATCAATTAAACGCACGAAAAACGCCTAAACCTGGCTTTGATACTACTGTTGGGGTTTCAAGAATCATGTATAAGAGAAATTAACGAAATGAACGCAGCGGAAACAAATATATATATTACACATGATTCTCCTAAGGCGTTGTTTGTGTGTTTTAATCAAAAATCTAAACATAAAAGAGAGTTAAATGAAATACCTCTCGAAGCGCGCTTTGAAACAAGTCGGTTCGGATGTTCCACAGTTCGAGTCCCACAAGTGTTGGACCTTTAGTTCAGACACACCAACAACGAACGTCAAACATAAGAGAGAACTTTCAGATGTTTACCACTTCGATCGTGCTAGCAATCACGTGGAAACAATCCGTTGTATTCTTGATGCATAATAGTCACGGCCCGAACGAGAGAATCGTTTTTCTTCCTCGTGTCTCGAAGACATAAGAACACACGCACACTTTTACTCAATATTCAGCAACTAGCAAAACTTCAAATTTTTGTTCATGGTGAAGAGCTGATCCGGAACAAGAAGACAAAACACTTGAAGTCTCCCCTTTTATTTTTTTTGCAGCACTTTAACTCTCGTCCCTCAATTGCTTTTTATAATAAAACCGACCACCAACGGTTGCTAATGGATGGACGATCAACAACCGTTGCTGATCATCCATAGCAGACGATCGTGCATGAGCGGTTGCTCATGCACGACCATCGTGCTTGAGCAACCGCTCATGCACGATCTTGGCATGATGGTCAGCAGTTGCTGACCATCCATGCTTCGTGCATAATGGTCAGCAACTGCTGACCATTACGCTTCGTGCACATGCAGGAAGCTTTAATTTTTTTTAATTAGTTAATTTATGGCATAATTAAACACGTGTGACGACTTGGACGAGAGGCAGAGCTACTCGACGTTGGTTGCTAGCTCTCCTCTGGTTTTCTCAAGCTTTTTCTAAGCCTCAACAATGGAGAAAGCAAGGCTTCAAGGAGGAAGAAGGCTGCTTAAGAGAGGGGCTCCCTAAGGGCTTCCAAGGCTACTACACTTGTCGAATTCTCCCTTGCCTTGCCCCCACTAGCCATCAGCCATCCACAGCTTATTTCTCTCTCCTCAATCTTCCCCAAGAAGCTTCGTAAGTTGTCCAAAAAGTTGTGTCCCCCATAGCCTACGAATTTTGTACATTTCCTCTTCAAATCCATTCAATTCTCTTTCAATTCAATCCAATTGATGTCCCGAAAATTCAGCTAAGGTGTCCTCACTTAATTCCACATTTTTCTATATCAATTGAACCAACTTGAATCCCAAAAACGCTATAAAAAACAAGCCTACAAATTTCCCGGTCCAAAATAACCTTACTTTGATTTTTCGCTGAAAATCTCGGATTGCAGAAAAATCTTTAGAGGATGAGTCAACGTTCCTAAAATAAAGTGTAACATGATAGAACTTTCAATTTCTAAAATCGTGTTTAAATTTGTGGTTAATTTCAATCTTATTGATTTTAGTGCGACCTAATCTACCGTGTAGCTTTTAGGAATTCTAGTGCAATTTACCCATGGTTGATTATTTTCAAGCCACAACATACATCTTCGTCACATTAGTGACTCTCGATTGTTGTGAAAATCTCAAAGTTTCAAATGAGGACATAGGGTACAGAAAAGACAGAAAAATCGGTTTAGTGCCAATCGACAAGAATTTTACAATTATGTGGAATCACCCACACTTAATCACACACCTTTGTTGAATTGACCTATCTTTAGTCTCTGATTGATTTTGACAGTGTCGTCATGACAGTTGCAGATTAGCATAGTCGAATAGTCGCTTTATGATCGAATTCTCAAGTCTATTGCGTTAAAATCATTTAAAGGCTTCACCAGATAGATTAGTTATCTCGTAAGTGATCAGCTCAGAGTAAACGACTATAAGTGCCTCGATGAAAAGCCCGACTCATTCACTTGAAAACAGAACCTGAAATTCAGGATGTCATAACTCTTTCCCTCTTGTAAAAATTTCGTCCTCGACATTTAAACTATTTCAAATCTTTAAACAAAAAGGTGGGGGTACAGTCGTCTCATCGACTCTTCACTTTCCCAAGTTGCTCCTTCAAAAGCTGATCTTTGTGGTGTTGCTTGGACCACTTTGACCAATGTGATGGTCTTGGTATGCAGAATCTATTCTCTGCGATCCACAATCTAAACCGACCTTTCCACGTACGACACTCTATCATCCACGTCTAACTCTTGAAAATTTAGCACGTGGGTCGGGTCAGGCTCATACTTCCTCAATATCAACACGAGAAAGACGTCATGCACTTGCGCCAACCTTGGTGGCAATGCAAAACGATACGCTAGAGTCTTAATTCTTTCCAAAATCTCAAAGGGACCTACGTACCTCGAACTCAGTTTTCCCTTCTTGCCAAAGCACGAAGTACCCCTAATTGATGACACCTTTAGAAAGATGTACTCACCTACTTGGAATTCCAATGGTCTTCGACGCTTGTTGCGTAGCTTTTATGGCGGCTCTTAGTGGTCATTAATCTGTTCCTAAAAACAGCAACTGCATCCACTGACTGCTGGACTAACTCTAGCCTTGTGATCTTCCGTTCTCTGACCTTCCGTTCTCCAACCTTATCCCAACAGACTGGCATCTGTACACTCTACCATATAACGCTTCAAAAGGAGCCATTTGGATGATGTGCTGGTAGCTGTTGTTGTAGGCAAATCAACAAGATGAAGCTGCTCCTCCCAGCTTCCCTTGAAATCCAACACACAAGCTCGCAGCATGTCTTCGAGGGTTTGAATCGTCCTCTCAGACTAGCCATCCATCTGAGGATGATAGGTTGTACTGTACTGTGGCTTCATTCCTAAAGCACTCTGCAAACTTTTCCAAAAGGCAGCTATGAACCTCGGGTCTCGGTCTGATGTAATTGTTACTGGCACTCTATGCAAACGAATAATTTGACGCACATACAATTCTGCATGCCTATCCAAATCAAGGTCCTTTTGTACTGCGATGAAGTGGACCGACTTTGTCAATTTGTTGAGCACTACCTAAATGGAATCATTACCCCTCTGACCCCTTGGTAAGCCCGTCACAAAGTCCATCATGACATGTTCCCATTTCCACTCGAGAATCTCAAAAGGTTGCAGAAGTCCTCATAGCTTATAGTGTTGTGCCTTCACTTGCCGACACATTAGACACTTAGCGACGTGCTTGGTGATGTCTGCCTTCATACCGGACCACCAATAATGTTGACGCAGATTCTGATACATCTTCATACTACTAGGATGAATGTTGTAACTGCTACAATGAGCTTCTAATAAGATCTCTTCTTTAAGCTCTGCATTGTTAGGTACACACAGTCGTCCTCAGAACTTCAATGTTCCATCTTCAAAAATATGAAAGTTAGCATTTCTCTTCTCAATATCCTCTTGCAGGATTTTATGAATCTCTACATATGTCCACTGAAGCGTCTTGATTCAAAGCTACACTTCCGTTTCAATTTTAAGGGTGGTCATAAGGTTTGAAAGGTGGCCTGCCTTAAATTTGAAAACTAAATCTTAATCCCTCTTGAGTAAAATCCATTCTTTGAGTACCATCTGCGCAACTGAAGACTTCTGACTTAGCGCGTCTGCAACCTTGTTAGCCTTTCCAGGGTGGTACAGAATATCACAATTATAGTCCTTCAAGAGTTCCATCTAGCGACGCTGTCTCATATTCAACTCTTTTTGAGAGAATAGATACTTGAGACTTTGATGGTCAGTGAAAATCTGGAATCTTTCTCGGCACAAATAATGTCTCCAAATCTTTAGATCGAAAATAATCGCTGTGAGTTCAAAGTCATGCGTCGGATAATTCAACTCGTGAGGTCTCAACTGATGAGATGTGTATGCAATAACTCTACCGTGTTGCATTAACACGCAACTCAGTCCTCTGAACGACGCACCATTGTAGATCTCATATCCTCCAGGTTCAGATGGAATGGTTAGTACTGGTGCGGTAGTCAGCTTCTGCTTAAGCTCTTGGAAACTACACTTGCACTTGTCTGTCCACATGAACTTATCTTCCTTATTCAATTGTTGAGTCAAAGGCGAGACTAACTGAAAACCCTTCCATAAACCGCCAGTAATTTCTTGCTAAACCCAAGAAACTTCTTATCTTTGTCACTGTTATCGATCTTGGCTAGTTGATCACTACTTCAATCTTGCTTGGGTCCACGGAGATTCATTCGCCTAAAATCACGTGACCTAGGAAAGCAACACGTGTCAACAAAAAATCGCACTTGCTAAACTTGGCATACAGCTCATGATTTCGCAAAAGTCTGTAGCATTATCCTTAAGTGCCTTTCGTGCTCCTTAGGATTACTAGAATACACCAAGATGTCGTCAATGAACACAATCACAAATTGATCCAAGTACTCCTTAAACACTTTGTTCATCAAATCCATAAAAGCAGCTAGGGTATTCGTCAAACCAAACGGTATTACAGTAAACTCATAATGATCGTATCGAGTATGAAACGCTGACTTCGGTATATCTTCCTTTCTGATCCTTAGCTTATGATACCCTATCCTTAAGTCGATTTTAGAAAATATCGATGCTCCTTGCAACTGTTCAAATAAGTCATGGATCCTCAGCAGTGGATACTTGCTCTTGATTGTCACTTGATTGAGTTGATGATAGTTGATGCACAGGTGCAATGAACCATCTTTCTTCTTCACAAACAGAACAGGTGCTCCCCAAGGTGATGCACTGGGACGTATAAATCCCTTATCCAACAATTCCTGCATCTGCACCTTCAGTTCTTTCAGCTCCGACAACGGCATCGATAAGGAGCCTTAGAGATTGGCTCTGTCTTGGGAGCTAACTCAATCACAAACTCAATCACTCGTTCTGGCAGCAAACCCGACAATTCCTTTGAAAACACGTATGGAAACTCTTGCACCACTGCAATATCTTCTATCTTCTACTCCTCAACTGTCATATCCACAATAGTCGCTAGGTAACCTTGGCAATCCCCATCTAACAAACGGGTTGCCTCAAGCGACGAGATTAAGGTAATCGAGGGTCCTCATTGATTCCCAATAAACTCGAAACTCTCACCTGCTAATGTGTTAAACTGAATCGCCTTGTGATAGCAGTCCATCTTAGCTTGTTGCTTGGTGAGCCAATTCATGCCAATAATCACATCGAAATCATACATGGCTAGGACTATCAAATCTATCTTCCCCTCTCGCTCACTAATCACTAACTTGCAACTAGGACAACTCACAACAGCTAACACCTTATCATTTAATGGTCTAGATATACTAACCACTGACTCAAATAACTCAAGAATCAACACAACCAGCTTAACAAACTGCTCAGCTATAAATGAATGAGTAGCTCCAGGGTCAAATAAAGCATAAATATCATAATTTTCACAATCACTACTCAATTTGCACAATCCAGCTATGACATCCTGAATTTTTTACCCGTCCCGATAAAACGAAATGGGCATTATGTCGACACGTCTATGTCCTTTTTCTCTGAGCTGATCACTCATGAGTTAACCAATCTATTGGGTGAAGCAGTTAAGGGATATAACCGCGGTAAAATCCCTAAACGCTACCTAATTGGTTGGATTGGACTAAAATCGCATTCGGTCAATTTTAACCACGAAATTGAATTTGGTTTCGGAAATCGAATGTTCAAGGATGTCATGATTCATTTATAGGACGTCATCTTGTCTTTTAGAGAAATTTCGTCGAGTTCGAGAATTTTTATGGGAAATCTCTTTGGACGATTCGGAAAATGGACGAAAATTGGGATGAAATTTAAATTGAAGGGAATTTTGATTTTCAAACCGAGCTACTTGATGCCAGGAAAGTGTGGAAATTGTACGGGATTTTTCTTTGGCAAAATTGGACGTCAATTTGGAGAAATTTTCAAGAAATTGAAGTCCCGGAATTGTGAAATTCGGAGCTATGGGAGGGTTGCATATTCTTGGCTTCAAATTGGAATTTTGGTGGATAATTTGCAAGATTTAATTGAGGGACATAAGAGGATAATTATGAAAACTTTAGGGGACACGGTTTTAATGCAATTGGATAATGTTGGTTGACATTTCCCTCTTTCTCTCATGAGCTTGCCGTGCACGCCGCCCTCTCTCTCTCTCTCTCTCACGCAAGACAACCGAAGCTCAGCCACGCATTCTCTTTTTCTTCCCCTTGCCTTTCTTCCTTTTCATTTTTTCCCTGCAGCTGAATGCTTCCTCCTTCCTCTTCGTAACCCCACGCCGGTCAAACCTCAAACTCTCAGAAACAAATTGTTGACCGCACTATCCCTTCTTCCACGTTGCTGCTCATCCACCAAGTGTTGTCCCCTCCTTATGTCTTCTATTCCTTTGGAGTCAACAACCCGCAGCGTCCACCGAAGAAGCCAGCACCCCTCCACGAAGCATTTTCTTTGACCGAAGCCCCCACCGCCCAAAGAAATCCACGGAAGACACCAGCAGCTTTGGTCTTCACGTCTGCCGCTCGTCCTCGTGCTTCTCCATGTCTTCTCCATCGAACCGAATTTCCCTACAGCCTTCCTCCACGCGGCCACGAATTTCAGCTGTATGAAGCCAACAAACGAAGCAGCTGCCTTCGTCCGTAGCGCCCCATCAACGGAAGCAGCTTCCCCAGCAGCTCCCATCTTCGCACGCTGAGTCGCAGCAAACTTCAGCCCAATTGAAGTCGTGGGCTTTAGTTGCAGCAGCCCAAGTTTCCTTCAACTGCCCATCTTCTCTTCAGCATTTGAAGCCCATAAGCCCTGCAGCAGCCCAGCAATTTGAGGCCTAAGAGACCAGCGAAGCCTATCTTCAGCAGCCTAGTTTTGGAACTAGCGAATTCAGCCCATCAATTAAGTCCACTTGAGGCCCGCGAAGCAAGCCCAAGCCCAAGAGCAAGCCTAGTCCAACGTAATAACAAATCTCAGTTTGGGCTGAGATTTGTTGCCAATTCCAGGCCCGGTCCAAGTCCATCAACGCCGCCGAAAGTTTGGGTTTCGGCCGCCGTCGCGGTTTTCATTTTGCACAATTGAGTTTTGTTCACTAATCCCTTCTTAGTAGGCTAATGATGCTTAGGGGTTGATTATATTTAATTAAGTGCAATTAGGTGGTTAGATTAGAGTAGAATAATTAAATTGAGGATTTACCTATGTATGTTAGGAGAATGGTTAGTGTAATTAGCGAGTAGACATGCCCTATCATTTATTGAACGAGTCTCAATAATTTTCTAGGCTCATCTTGGCTTTCAATTAGGCATTACGGGCCTAAATTAGATTTATTGCTATTTAATAATTAATTTTCGATATTAATTATTTATTTATTTATTTTCCGAAAATTAGACCGGGATGGTCGACGACAGGGATTTTACGCTAATTACCGTGGTGCAATCTGTTTATTTAATTGAGTATTAATTTGTGCTGAATTGATTTATTGATGATTTTATGATTATTTTCCTAAATTAAATAGTTTTGGAAATTAATTGAAAAATAACAAGGTATCGGTTGACAGTGCAAAAAATATTTTGGTAGACTACAGAAAATGGTTGGATTTATAGAAATGAAATTGTTATATTTTGGCTAAGGCCGACTGTGTACCTACACACGATAAAATGGTTATTTAATTGTTGCTTGGAATTGCATGTATACCGGCTCGATGACTCTACGGTGCATCTTGAGACAGAACGGTATGATCTACCGGCTCGGTGACTCTACAGATTTTCTTGAGACAGTACGGTATGATATACCGGCTTGATAATTCTACAGATCATCTTGAGATAGTACAATATGATAAATTGTGTGTATACCGGCTCGGTGACTCTATATATCATCTTAAGGTAGAATAGTATGATCTACCGGCTCGGTGACTCTACAGGTTATCTTGAGACAGTACGGTATGATATATCGACTCGATAATTTCATAGATCATCTTGAGATAGTACGGTATGATTTGACAGCTTGATGACTCTATATGTCATCTGGAGATATGATAATATACTATCTATATATCACCTAGGGTGAGTAGTCTTGGATGTCGATCAAACTTATAGATAGTATGGAAGGGGCCGACCAAGAAATGGTCGTGATGACATGTAATCGACTAGATCAATTGATCGATAGTTCGATCGCAATTGATTAATTGATGTGGTTATCAATGTTTATTGATTGAACTGACGTGTAGGTAGGGACCGAGACCAAGGTAAGTCTTTTGATTTGTGTTGTGCTTAGGCAGCCTAAGGTGTATTGGCTTCCTAATTAGGTCTTAGGGGGTAGAACTTGCTCAGACGTAGTCTTATCCTAGTTGTGAGACAACATTTCAGGACCCTAAGGAGAAAGAACCCGAAGAGGAGGACCCTGATGAGGAACCGGAGGAGGATCCTGAGGATAATCTAGAGTATGACCCGGATGAGGACTGAGACCTCACCTTGTTTTGCAAACGCTGAGTGTGAACTGCTTTGAGATAGATCAAACTCTTGTTAATATTATTGTAATATATACTATGAGGTTTGCCTTGTATAAAAGTGTGGTTGTGATTTTTCAGTTGAGAAAAATATAGCCCTACTTTTCTATCCCATTGTTTTATTGCCTGAGGATTTTTATCTGCTTCCGCATGCGTATTAAAATGAAAGGGTCGTCGATACATCCTGGGACGTCGCTATAAATCAACCAAGGTGAGGAATGGGTACGTGCTCGAGGATTGGGGTGTAACATCCCATCAATTGCATAAACTAACCACACCACATCAATCAACACAAAATTCTAAAAATCGGCTATCCCGGTGTAATTCCGGAAAATAATAAATAATTAAATAAATTACTAAATTAATCAAATAACATTAAATAATTAAATAAATTACTAAAATAATATAAATTAATTAAATACTTTCGAAATAATTAAAATATCAAAATAATTAATTAAGTGCCTAATTAAGCTTACATCAATGTAATTGCCTAATTAAGCTTACACTAATCTAATTGCCTAGTTAGCCTTAATTAAGTATCCACTAAACTAATTAAACCACATAATCTAATTAACTTCTAATTAGACCAATCTAACCACCTAAACCATGCTTAACCTAATCTAATCAACCCTTAAGCATCATTAAGCTCCTAAGCAAGGTTTAGTGAGTAAACTCACTGGTTTAGCGGGTCGGTATGTTCATGGCAACGGCAACGCGGAGGCGAGCGATAAACAAGCCTGTGGCGACACCAAACGAGGTCGAGAAGTGGCATAAAACAGGCCATGAAGCCTCATGGCTTGCTGGAACTTCGGCTACTAATCTTGAGCTGAAGGGGTAGAACCGTGCTACTTGGACGGCTGAAATGGCGAGACAGGATGGCGCGCTATTGTTGCGGGCAACGGCAGGACTCTCAGTGGCTAGACGGTGGTTGAACAACGACCAAGGGAGCTGTGACCGTGGCCAGAAGGCGAGCTTGAGCGGAGACGATGGCACACGGACGTGCGGACGGGCAAGATAGGCGGGAGCCTGCGGGCGCATAGTTGCTGGCTTCAACGGGCATGTGATGGCTTGGACGAGAGGCAAGGTTGCTTGGCGGTGGTTGCTAGCTCTCCTTTGGTTTTCTCACGCTTTTCCTAAGCCTCATTAACAATGGAGAAAGCAAGGCTTCAAGGAGGAAGAAGGCTGCTGAAGAAAGGGCTCCCCAAGGGCTTCCAAGGCTCCTACACTTGTCCAATTCTCCCTTGCCTAGCCCCCCACCAGCCATCAGCCATCCACAGCCCATTTCTCTCTCCTCAATCTTCCTTAAGAAGCTTCCCAAGTTGTCAAAAATGTTGTGTCCCCATAGCCTACGAATTTTGTACATTTCCCTTTCAAATCCATTCAATTCTCTTTCAATTCAATCCAATTGATGTCCCAAAAATTCAGCCAAGGTATCCTCACTTAATTCCACATTTTTCCTTGTTAATTGAACCAACTTGAATCCAAAAAACGCAACCAAAAATGGACATATGGATTTCCTAGTCCAAAATAACCTTACTTTGATTTTTCGCTGAAAATCTCGGTTTACAGAACAATCTTTAGATGATGAGTCAACGTTCCTAAAATAAAGTGTGACATGACACAACTTTCAATTTTTGAAATTGGGTTTAAATTCGCGGTTAATTTCAATCTAGCGCGATTTTAGCACGATCTAATCTATCGGGTAGCTTTTAGGAATTTTAGTACAATTGACCCATGGTTGATTATTTTCAAGCCACAACGTACATCTTCGACACATTGGCGACTCTCGGTTGTCGTGGAAATCTCAAGATTTTAAATATAGACACATGGTACAGAAAATACAGAAAATCGGTCTAGTGCCGATCAACGAGAATTTTGCAATTAGATGGAATCACCCACACTTAATCACATACCTCTATTGAATCGACCTATCTTCGGTCTCTGATCGATTTTGACATTGCTGTAATGACCATTGCATATTAGCACGGTCGAGCAGTCGTTTTCTGGTCAAATTCTCAAGTCTATTGCGTTAAAATCCTTTAATGGCTTCACCAGATAGATTAGTTATTTCGTAAGTAATCAACTTAGAGAAAATGACTATAGGCGCGTTAATGAAAAGCCCAACTCATTCAATTGAAAACAGAACATGAAATTCAGGATGTCATAGCTAAGTAGCACTTACACTGACATGTGACATTCGACAAGACACGACACGTCGACACATCGTTTCTCAAAATATAGAAAATTCTGACGCATCGAGACACATTGTATATTAAATATATATTTTTATATATAATAAATTATTTTTTTTATGATTATATCAATCACATTAATATGATTCAAATTCACAAGTAAATAAATAATAAAAAATAGCATAGAATGAATTTATGCTAAAACATTAATCTAGCATTTATCAAAATTATTCATTATTTTAATTTGAAAATTTTAATTCCATTCAAATAGTCTATAAAACTTGGAAAAAAAAATTCACATACTGGACTCGCGTGATAGACGTGTCCAAAGAAAAGAGAAAAAGCTTGGGGTTGAATTGTATATCACAAGGAAGTGAGAGTTAGAAGAAAAGAGAAGACTAGATTTTTCTTCTTTCCTAATTTATTATTATTATTATTGTTATTTATTTTTATTTCCATATTTATACATTTCAACCAATTATTTATTAAAAAAAAATTTAAAATTAACCTAATGTGCTAGATTCATATGTCGAAAACTCGCATGTTAGAATTCCGATTCAAGTATCGAAAGTTGACTAAGTGTCGGATTTTCCAATATGTGTTGACTGAGTGAAAAGTATCTGAGAGTGTTAAAGAGTGTTGGACACGTGTCGAAGTGTCCGATATGACACGAAGGCTCTTGGAGAGTATCGGTGCTTCCTAGGCGAAGAGTGAGGGAAAAATTTGAGTATGAATGGAGGGATTTTTATTTTTCCATATCTGTAAGGGAGGAGCAATTTCAATGGAGAGAGAGAGAGAGAGAAGGGGGGGGGGTATGCCCTAAAATTTTGAATAATCTTTCGTATGGGCCCGACTCAACACATGCTGCTGGACGATTTCATGTATACCCCGAGCGAGCACAATCCAGTCATAACCATTGATAGCAACAGACGTGTAGCGAGAATCGTCACAAAGTATGGTCAACCTGTTCGATTGACAAAGGTTTGTTGTTTGAAGGAAATTTCCACGAATTAATGCCGCCCTCTCTTGCTGAAGGATGTCATAAGAAGCTGAAAACGACAATTTATAGGACGTACATTTCATGAGATCAATGAGGCAGGAAAGCGGAAGTGAGCTTTAAAGGTTCCTGGTAGCCCGAATTGTAGATCACCAAGAAATTAATTGCTTTCCACTATATAACTCAGGATCCCCAATTGCCCTAAAATTTTGAATAATCTTTCGTATGGGGCCGACTCAACACATGCTGCTGGACGATTTCATGTATACCCCGAGCGAGCACAATCCAGTTATAACCATTGATAGCAACAGACGTGTAGCAAGAATCGTCACAAAGTATGGTCAACCTGTTCGATTGACAAAGGTTTGTTGTTTGAAGGAAATTTCCACGAATTAATGCCGCCCTTTCTTGCTGAAGGATGTCATAAGAAGCTGAAAACGACAATTTATAGGACGTACATTTCATGAGATCAATGAGGCAGGAAAGCGGGAAGTGAGCTTTAAAGGTTCCTGGTAGCCCGAATTGTAGATCACCAAGAAATTAATTGCTTTCCACTATATAACTCAGGATCCCCAATTGCCATGTACTAACCAGGAAAGTGAGATATTGATCCGCACAAATTAAGATTTTGGTCCTTTGTGCCGTGATCAACGGTGCTTTCACTGAACAATCCTAAGTAGGCATGATCGGAGTTGGGCGGGATTATGAAGCCAAATGGCATGAGGAAAAATTCATAGCCATAGCAGATTTTCATAACTTTTGGTACTCAAGTGTCCCTTCGTGCCAAATTTTGGTACTCTTGGTATCCGGCATTCGTATAATGCTCGTTCTTGGCACATGCATTCTTTTCATGTCCACCTTTCGAAATAGATTTTTATTTCCTTCACAAGCATGTACAAAGTATTAACAAAATCGATTCTGCTTTCAAAAAAGACTTTATAAGCCACACTCATGATAAAGTCCCTCTCATAAGAGTTTATGTAAGTGGCAATGTAACCATGCACACAGGGTTTCAGGGAGAGCTACTTATGAGCTCAAGTTTCCTAGACGACAATAACGTCGTGTGCTTTCCCTTCAAGGGGGCGTTTGCTGCTCAATCAATGATAAGACCTAAAGTGTCCTTCAATATTGAGGCAGAACAGCAAATTTGACACATTTGCTTGATTCATCTGGCTAATTCTATGTGCTCTCAACTTATGTGCAAGTAGCTAGGTTATTTGAATACACCGACACTGGTACATACATATTTAGTGTCTGTGTATATAGATATCTTGCTTGATGAATTTTGCCAGAAAAAAAGCCGAAGTCCTTCATCTTCGTCCAGAGGAAGGGCACTTCAATGACAATTGAAAGAGAATACTGAAGTAGGAGAAGGTGGATGGGGGAGGCTGGACCTTCACTTGTACGTTTGACATTTGAAGTTGCTTCCAGATGAAACATAGGCAACCATCAAGAAGATCAGTCTATGTAGAAACTGAAAACGCCCAGTAACCAAGCACCTTGCATCCTCCTCCTACTATGTCGTAGATAGATTGCGATGACACTTGATGTTGTGTCGCACAGCCAATGAAGTATCCTCGTTGCTGAATTTCTACAAGAAATGCAAGAAGTAACCATGCTATTCGATAGATATGTAATATCATATAAGCACGATAACGCATCATATTCAAGACCATAATTAACAGCAAGGTCCATAAATTGTGGTCCAGCTACTTGATTATCAGATTATAGTGCTGAGATATGCTATATCTTAAGTAATATTCAAACCATAGGTTTGGACCAGTGAACTCATCTGTAGCGTGAGGTCACTTAAAACTTATTTAAATCTGCTAGGATCCTCTATATTTGCTCGACAGCCAAGAACGGTGCTCTTGGTCATCAATTGATGGTCAGACCGTCGTGGACTATATAATGCTTTAAAACTCATATTTACTGCAAATTTTTTCCTCCTCACAGGTCTTAATCGAAGCCCTTAATCATTGTTTACCACGCACCTTGGTGACTTTTGGTCTCGATTCTCGATCCGCTCAATTGCTTACCATTCTATTCTTTGCCACATATTTATCCCTTACGTCACGCCACTTTCCTTCGACATTACTTTCTTCGAGCCTGATTCGGATGACGTAATCTTTCAAGGTGACGCCAATATTTTATATGCTGCCATAGATCTCGCTAGGATTGAATACGTGGTAGTTTTTACTAATAGGAGGTCGCCGTTTACATATGGGATGCCTCGACTGGAAGACATCTCGACACATTTCTCTTTCTTCCATGGCCTATAGCGATGGTTTTGTGTTTTTCCTTGCTCCTGTCGATTCCACAATCCGAGCCAACACTGCCAGCGATTTCTAGGATTGTTCCAGCGATGGTTAAAACGGAAAGAGCAATGCGAGAGCAAAGTCAGGGCCGATTTATTCAAGCGATTTAAAAAGTGGGGCAGCATATCTATTCTGGATTCTGTGAATATGATTTACTTATTCAAAAGCCCATGATATGTGGCGATATTTAGTAAAATAATTTTAAAATCACTGGCGCTAAAAAAGGTGGAATATCTCACTCAACCTAGAAGCCCAAACAAGACGGTGCGTGACAGTGCTTCAAGAAAAGACTTTCGCAATTCGTCAAAAGTCATCCGAGCAACAACAACCCCAAACAAGACGGTGCGTGACGGTGCGTGACAGTGCTTCAAGAAAAGGACTTTCACAATTCGTCAAAAGTCATCCCCGCTGAAAGAGCAACAACAACCCCAAACAAGACGGTGCGTGACAGTGCTTCAAGAAAAGGACTTTCACAATTCGTCAAAAGTCATCCCCGCTGAAAGAGCAACAACAACCCCAAACAAGACGGTGCGTGACAGTGCTTCAAGAGAAGCACTTTCATCATTAGTCAAAAGTTGACCCCGCCAAAACGCACGTGTTGTTGCTCTTTTCTCAAATGAAAATGCAACAACACTTCACGTGCCTTTCGAGCTGTCCCCTGTGAGGAATTTCCGAGAAAAACAACAGTCGATCCATCATCTAATGCACCTTCCTTCCCATAATTGGTGGAAATTGTCTTTGATGGTGCTATAGCTTCTTCTTCTTTCTTTCTTTTTGGATAGTATTTTTACCTTGGCGTTGTGAGTTTTTAAACGATCAATTAAGCATTACAACTTTTCGAATATTGACCATTCAAGTGACATTGGCTACTTGTGCTGCCGAGAAATTCTCTGTTATATTATTCTAGAATTAATTACTGGAGAAGTTAACATTCAAGTTACAAATCATATGAGGTTGTTTGGCAATGCAAATTGAGAAATGTTCTATTTGCTCTATAAACCAAACCCTACACCCAAAGTTCTTATCCCAAATTGAGAAATTATGTTTAATTTGTTTCCAAAATATCCTAGCCCCACAATTTCAATTTGAAGGGATTGCTTAGTGGCAAGATAGCTTGTCTTTTGGATGACCCGGCAGTGGCCAAGGCATTGGCGAAGCCGAACTTGAGATATTGATCCCAATGTGCGTGTATAAAGGGCTAACTTCTCTATTTCCAAGCTTGTCAAACTCGACAAATAAAGATTTTGGTTATTTTTTCCATGATCCACGATGCATTCCCCGGACAATCTTAAGTAGGCCTGATTAGAGTTGGGTGGAATTACGAAGCCAACTGGCATGAGGAAATGCATAGCCATCGTGGATTTAATGGGACTAAATCTTCCATGAGTAAAAGAGAATCAGGTTGAGAGATCCTTCTAATAGTATCATAATTTTTTCATGGCGCTCATTCTAGTGTCATAATCTTCCAAGTGATTAATAAACAACCACCATATTAAAGAAAATTGATCATTCAAATGAAATTGATCATTTGTGTCGCGTGAAAATCCTATGTTGCTTTATTTTTAGAATAAATAATCTGACTCATCTCGCTATAGATGTCGACATTTAAGATATAAATCAAATAACGTTTGGCAACACAATTTTCCTCCAGATTGAGAAATTAGGTTTAATTTGCTCCATAACTGTTTTATAAAGCACTTGAAAATGTGTAGACGTGATTTTCTCATTCAACATTTCTAGATGGAGATGGATAAAATATTGAATGAGGCATGTCTTGCCAAGTTAACAATAAACCATTCCATTCGTTGATCAATGGGGTCCGCGTTTTAAATTTTTAAGAAATTTCTTTTTCAATCTTTTGCTCTTTTTCATAAACACCCATCACCTTCATCTTCACACCCTCGACAAAAACTGACGTAGCCACTCCAACAACCAAGCTTCAAAGCTCGTGGGGCTTTCCAGTGCTGGATCAACTTCCTCTCCAGCTGCATCACAGAAAATACACATCGAATAAATTCTTTCTTTTCCTTATAAAAACGACCTTTACAAAAAAGCAATTTGGGAAAAATCGGCGCTCTGTTTGGGCACACACCTCACTGCATTTGAATTTCCTCGCCATTTACACAGCTCCTTCTTCGTCTTCTTCATTTCAGAATCAGTTCACAAGTTAAGGGCTTTGCTCGTCTCGTCATGTTGCAAAGATGGAGCCTTTGTAGTTTTTGGCAGATTGCTATATGAGAGACAACGGCAGTCAATTTTTCTTCTTGTTTTCGTGCTGATTTGGATTTTCCGGGTCGGTAGACAAAGATATTCCATGCAATGGGTGAACTTGAGAAGGAGCAAGAATAGGATATGTGAATAGTGTTCATGGAAAAAGAGCAGGTGAGTGAGAAAAGGATTCCTGAAAAATCAGAAACATGGGCCTCACCGGACACATCTTGATCCATGAAATGGAATTATTTATTACCGACACTGACACCGAAGATGGGGGACCACGGGGAGGAGCGACTTTTCAGAAGGAGCCACTTAGAAAAGCCAGGTTATTTGAGGTATGAGAAAGACCAAATAGATATTTTTCTAGTAAGAATGTCCCTTGTCCAACAACTTCAGCAAAGACAGCAAAGACTGCAAAGAAGCTATTGAACGGGTCAAATTTTGGTTTTGGGAATGCGTGGTTCATTATAAAAGCACACCATCCCGAACCAGTTGAATGATGCAGACCTCATCTTTAACAGTTGTGGAATACGCTTCTCCTTACAACCATGTCTTGTTCTCTTCCTTGTTGCACTCTCTTGATCCTTTTCTCCCTCGTCTGCTCTCCTGTTATCCCCTTTGTCAGTCCTCTTTCCTTCAATATAAGTAGCTTTGACATGAATACAAGCGACATATTACTCGAAGGAGTTGCAAGAATTGTGTCTGGATCTGTTGTTCTCACTGAAGCCGTCTCTCCACCATCGTTTGAAGTAGGCCACATGCAGTATACCAAACCCCTAGCTATATGGGATTCTGCTACGGGGAAACGAGCAGACTTCTCTACTCATTTCTCTTTCATCATTGATATTTACAACCATACTCAACACGGTGATGGCATTGCCTTTTTTCTTGCTCCTGTTGGCTTCTCAATCCCACCCAACTCTGCTGGTGGATACCTAGGACTCTTCAATACGAGCACATTTAATCTTGGGCCTCAGAACCAAGTTGTGGTCGTTGAGTTTGATACTTCCTATAACTCACCATTTGATCCTCCAATGGAGCACATAGGAATCAACAAGAACTCACTCTCGCCGCTTTGTTATGACCGTTGGAATCCAGTGTCACATAGCAGCAAGGTAACTAATGTTATGGTGACCTATAATTCTACTACCAAGAATCTTAATGTATTCTGGTCATTTAATGACAAGCCGGCTTCTCCATATAACAACAGTTCCTCGCTTTCATGCCAAATTGATCTTGCTGAAATTCTTCCCGAATCAGTAGCCATTGGATTCTCAGCTTCCACTAGCCTCTCTACCGAGAGACACAGCATCAATTCATGGGAGTTCAACTCAAGCTTGGGCGTTGTGCATCACCCGTCTATGGATCCATCAGAAAACCGGGTAAAGGCAGATTCGTCAGAAAAGGGGGTGAGTAAGATGTATAGGATTCTAACATTCATCACTTTTCCCGTAGCATGTCTGTTGCTGGTCATTTCAGCAGGTTCTTGCTCAATTATGATCAAGATGAGGAAAAGAAATGAGTTTCGGGCTCTGACTCACATTGACAGAGAGCTAGTAGCATCGCCCTTGAAATTCTCTTATCAAGAGTTGCTTGTTACGACAAATAACTTTGCAAATGATCGAAGACTAGGCCAAGGAGGATCAAGCCAAGTTTACAGAGGATTTTTGAACCGTTTAGATCGCCTAGTCGCCGTCAAAAGAATCTATGCAGAATCCAAACATTCAGAGAAGATCTTCATTAACGAAGTGAAGATACTAAGCCGCATGATACACCGAAATCTGGTGCAATTCATTGGATGGTGCCAAGAAGAAGGTGAGTTTTTGCTTGTTTATGAATATATGCCTAATGGTAGCCTTGATAGTCATCTCTTTGGAGCACGAAAAAGTTTGCCATGGGATGTGAGGTACAAGATAGCTTTAGGGCTAGCATTAGCCCTCAACTATCTTCATGAAGATCTAGAGCAGTGTGTTCTCCACAGAGATATAAAAGCCGCCAATATATTACTTGACATGAACTTCAACACAAAGGTCGGAGACTTTGGTGTGGCTAAGCTCATTGACCCTCGGTTCAGGACACAAACGACTGACGTGGTAGGGACATATGGTTACCTGGCGCCAGAATATTTGAGTGAAGGTAAGGTTACTAAAGAATCCGACATGTTCAGCTTCGGGGTTGTGGCTCTAGAAATCGTATGCGGTAGGAAGACCTATCGAGAAGGGGAATTTTATGTTCCGCTACACAAGTGGGTTCAGCAGCTTTACCTTGCTGGAAGCATGCTTGAAGCAGCGGACGAAACATTGGGTTCAAGTTTCGATAGGAAGGAAATGGAATGCTTGATGATAGTGGGACTGTGGTGTGTGCATCCAGATCCCAAGAGAAGGCCAAAAGCAGGACAAGTTATAAGATTTCTTCAGCCAGAAGTCCCAGTGCCTGAGTTTCCATGTGGTACCGATGAGGCCCCCACTTCATATCAGCAATCGACACTAAGAATAGAGTCTTCCTCTTCTATGCAAGAATCACGTCCCCGTAAGCAAGACATGTCATGGCTCCTGAAGCCATCTAGCAACACATGTTGACTTTTGGGAAAATGAAACAAATGTTGTGACGGATTATTTATGCTCAATCGAGCTTTTCTTTGCTGTAATATATTGTCTAGCTGCTGATCATTTGGTTGATGCAGATGTCACAGAGACATCGGTACCGTTAAAGATGCCTACTTCTGCAAAAGCTTGCATTGCATAACCTGATTTTTTAAGGAATCATGCCAAAGTATGTGCTTTGACTCTATCTCAGCTACAATGTGGAGATGCCTTGAGCCTTTACAGGGGGTAATTTAGTCGAAAGAGTGGGTGGTTATAATAAGTAGAAACTTTCCAATAAAAAACTTATTTAATTTATGCTTCGAGGATAGTAGCGAAACAACAGCATTAGAAGTGTGCCTGCAATTAGAGCTAAACCAAGCGAAAAAAAAAAAAAAAACATATTGGCGACAAATTGTAGGTTCTTGACAAATCACCACTAAGAACTTTCTATCTCGTAACACTAGGTATAGCCAATCTAGCCGTATTACCTGTAGTCATGCTTTCTTTTCTTTATGTAGAATAGGCCATTCCAGAAATTAGCGTTGCTGCATAACTTGGTTAATGTTACCTACAAAGTTCTTTTTTTCTATAACCTAATGCTTTGTATGAGGAACTTGTCGCTAATTATAAACTTTCCTCTTCGAAATAGAAAAACACCATACTCGACTAAACCTTTCCAGTCCCACCATAGCTTTGGCATGTTTCAAGAATAATGGTCCACCATAGAGGTTTCCACAGGTAAGTCAACACCATTGAAATATTAACTTTTGTTCTGCTTCCTGGGATGAGTTAATTTGAGGGGAGTTAGTCCTAGCAAGAATCTATGACTAGATTGATATTGCAAGGACAAGTAAGCTTCGAGTTGTTTTGTACTGTTAGATTCCCACGTTTTCTCTCCATGCGAGCTCTTGCCAAATTATGAAGGGGAAAAAGATCTTGCTTAACACATGAAGCGAAGATCTGGTCGCGACATTTCTCTTGCCGCTTGTTATATTAATTCATATAATTTAGGAGTAGGATCTTAAGATCTTTTATATTTATATCTCATTCGAGTATTTTAGTCGTTATCGGGATAACATGATCAGAAAAGCTAATTGGAAGATGAGTAGCATGATCCGAAATTGCAAGCCAATAATCAGAAAAAAGAAAAGCAGGAAAGTGGAAAGGTGCCCCAGACTTGAATTTGTATTAGCATGGATATATGTTTTAGCATGTCAGGATTCATCCAACGCTAATTGAACTAGTCTTGGTCAATTCACGAGGCATCAGTTATAATCAAGTCGAGCAGCCAAAAGAACTTAAAAAATAGGCTCTTTGTGTTTCCAGATAGTGAGGTTTGACCCAGATGCATGTAGTCAAAGCTATTCACTACAAAATATACTTTTGTGCATTCTGTCCGAAAAGGTTCTGCTAGTGCTAAATTCAAGAACAAGCAGTAAACCTACGGTAGAAAAACTGCCTTTTGAAGAGGTTTAGTATTACACGAGAGACATAAACTTCAGGATTGTGAAAGGCTCCATCTCTGTGCTTAGAGACAAGTACAACAACCACGCATGATCAACAAAAATAAACTAGACATGACTATTCGTCTATGTTACCTGGTTTTGCAGAATTAACTGTCTACTTCAGCTGTTGCAATACTCATGATATACTCGATTTCTTCAGCAACTTCTTTCATGGAAGGATAGTTCTACCTCCGTTCCTCCAAGCATCCCACGGCAAGAAACCCCGGCGCATTTAGGGTCTCCATGTCGCCAATGTTCACTCATGATATACTGCTAGATTCACATCATCAGTCGGTCGATTGTAGTCTATCACCTATTGAGACACCAAGAGCTCCAATAGCACTAGTCCAAAGCTATATATGTCACGCCCCGAACCTCGAGCATGCGCACATCTCTCGGTGGTCGATAAAATTGCGATGTTCCTAGGACGCATGGCACCCCGGCCCCCAATCCGTTAGGGTCACCACAGTTCGATCTCCTTTCACTTGTCCTGATAATATATCACTCTGATACCATAGAATTATAATAGGTCCATAAGTCCTATTTCCTCTACTTGGATATCCCTTTTTTTTTCAATGGACTTCCGAGAAGTCATATGGGGATTCTTTCATATACTCGATTGGTCCTTGCGCAAAAGTATGGCATAAGCGTATTCAACATCTCCCTATTCCATATTCGGAAACAATGCACACCAACTAAAACTTTTATAAGATAAAGCTGAACACTTTTATTTACTTAAACCAGATTGACATCATTTGTTGGTACACCAAAATGCCATAGTCTTCTATACTCGATTATATTTCAAAAGATGACCGACATTTTTTCCAACAATCGTATATTTAAAGTCCATCGATCAACGTCGGTGTCCAAAAGTTCATTCCTCTGCTGTCCTCCTTCTCGTGGTCATATTCAATCACTCAGTCCATCTGCTGGTGGCGGTGGCAGCAAAGGTATCTTGTCTAGTCTGAAATGTTAGTCCCTAAACAGGGTGAGTACAACAACTCAGCAGTAAAAGATTCATTAAGCTATATCACGCAGTACCATCAATATCCAGATTCATGCAAGATAGACAAAAACAGGTAAGCAAAGGATAAGCATGCATCAAAATCATGTAATTCCTCAATGCAATGGCAAGTACAATTTTGAAACTCTCAAGATGCATCATGTCCAATTACATGAGTCCCGATCATAGGGCCAAATTGTTATGACACATCCCATTCCATGCCATACAATTTAGTCCCATAACCATACCACACTCACACTTAATATAATCATCAGCTTTAATCATTCAAATGGTTTTATCCCCCCAGAGGACCAATGTTTGCATCCTTTTAGGATTCCGCACCCAACCCTAGCGTCGCGGAAGCCTCCGAGCATGTATTCAAAATACAATCGAGCATCTAAAGGACATCGAATCATTCGAACCTCTGGGCATCTCGCACCCCACCTGGCATCACGAGAAATCACTGGGGACCATAGACATGGTTACCCCTAACCTCCAGATTTACGTACCGACAAGCATACAACCGGGCATCCCGATGCTCCCGGGGAAAACCTCTGGGCATGTATTCATAATACAACCAAGCATTCAAAGGGCATTGACTCATTTGAACCTCTGGGCATCCCGACTCCCGAGGCATCGTTGACCCGAGGGTCCAACGGTAACAATTAACATCTTAATTTCCAAAAAACACTTTTCAATGCAATGACAAGATGTCCCATGAGCCTTCATCAAATCTCAATATTTCATGATATGCCGAATGTCAATATCATCATGTCAAATAACAACTCAAGATGCATTCACCTTTGGGACAAATTGAGAAAATTCGGAACAAAACAGCTCAAACATCACAATGCACAGTTTTAGTAACAATTTCGGAATAACCCCTAAATGAACTCAGAAAATTCTGAAATTTTGATATGTTATAAATAAGACCTAAAGGAAAACTTTTCATGAAGAACATTAAGTCAGATTCATTGTATATCAAGAGAAGTAATTGCTATATTCTTTACTAACATTCTGTAATGGCTTCCAGATTTAACATTTACAGATAAAATCGTTTTACTGACCAAAATTTGTCCATTTATTCTCAAATTTTGATATGTTATTCCTAAGGATATTTCCTACAACTTTCTTTAAGGGTTAGAAGTCCAATTATATCTACAAAATTACAGAAAATTCGTGGAATCATCAAAGGTCATGCTGTCTTCTACAGTACAGCTTACTGGTTCAAGGTAAATACTCTTACCAACACATTTTCTCATTAACCTTACTATAACTAGATGTCAAACTTATTCTTTTTCTTATCTTCATCATTAGAAATCAAGGCGACACAAAATAAAATGCTTTCTACCTATATTTCTCTAAAACAGAAACACCTTATACCGTCTTCTTCGTTTCTAGCTAAATCAAACCGTTAGTTTCTCTACCAATTTCTTTTACAGCAACTTAATACTCTTCTACAGCATCTAAGGTTAATCACAGTAGGTTTTTACTCTTATAAAAACCTGCCACAGTTCAATACAAAGAAAATATTCACACTTTGGCTCACCTACTGCAACATACCTCACTCTTCCTCACTCGACAACCACCACTACACCTTGCTCGACAAACACAGCCATCTTACACTCAATTTTCGAGACATGCAAGACCCTAATACAACATGCAATGACTGGTAGCTTCAATCTAGTACTCATCTAGCTCAATCCAACACAAAACAGCAATATCACATTTAATCCTTCACAATTCGGCATTCGATCTTCATCCCAATCATCCAAAACCCAACATGCAGTTTCCATTTCAGCGGTTTCTCAAGTCTAACAGCACTTCACCAGATAATCACAGCATGCATAACATAGATTAATGAACTTCTACTTGCCTCTAGCTCTTTTACTCGAATGCAGCAAAAACAAGGGCTCAGGGTCTCGGGCTTGGCTCAACGGTGGCGAAGACCGGCGGTGACGATGGCAGCACCGTGCTCGACGGAAGGGCGACCTCCTCCTTCCTCACGCAGTGCACCTGCTCGATGCTCACACTTCTCTCGCTCACAGCCCTCTTGATTGCTCACTCTCTCTCTCTCTCTCAAAATTTCGCTCGGTTCACTCTCTCTCTTCCTTCTCGACTATTCCACCCATTTTGTCCCTCAATTAATTTCTCTAACTAATCATTTGCATGCAGGTTGAGGTGGCATCCAAGGCTGAAGACACTTCGCACGTCCATGCAGTGGCGTGCCTTCACTTGTCGAAAATTAAAGGAGAAAGTAGTGTTGCATGGGCCCGTGGGCTTGTGGTCACACGGCCCTTAATTCACGGCCCAAAATCCTCCCAAAAATTAATCCTTATGTTTTTAGTGGTAATATGAAGAAAGTGATCCTATAACTTCCTCAACGATCGAATCATTATAACACGTTGTGCATCGGTCCAATGATGAAAATAAAACAATGCCCGTTACTTACTCATGGACCGTTGCATATCTAGGGGTCATCTCAAAATTTCTCGAATGCGACAAGACGCGTCGCTAATGCAAACATGATTCATGTATATGCGGAAGCGAAATAAACAATCCCCACACAACAATCAAACACGTGATAGAAAAGCAGAACAATCAAATTTTACAAACACACTTTTATAAACAAACTAAGTTTATATACAAAAAAATCTAACTCAAAAAGGGGCACTGAGCTATCTAAACTTCTGGTTCTATAATCATGGGCTACGGATCCACCTCGACACCATCAGGAGTGTCAAGATCCATCGGGTGAGCTGCTTCCCACTCCCCAGTCCCAACGGGAGGCCCGTTGAAACCCCAAAAGGGACCCACTTGACCCCCGTGAGGGAAGCTGATGTACCACGCTATGAATCGGTGAGGTACCAACTAAGGTAGACCCTCTTCGACCCAGACCGTGGTCTCAACCAACTCCCTGCTCGGGGTGGTCCTGGGAATAGGGAAGTAGGTAAACTCAAACTCCATCATCTACAGGACCCCATATCGCACGTGATGTGCCTCCATCAGGGACCTGTAAAGGGTTAAACCATGATGGGATGAGACAATGTCTCAGCGAGTCTACACCCTAAACCTTGATTAGGAATGAAATACACCTAGAGGCAGCCTAAGCACACATCAAATTGGACTTACCTCACCTCAACATCTCCATGTACATCAGTACCGTTTATATAACATATGTATGCAATACACACAATCAATAATTGGAACACTTCAACTCATATACCAATCAATGATAGGGGTCCCGATTATAAGACTAAATCGTTATGACACGTCCCATTTCGTGCCACACAATTTTATCTCATAATTAGGCGCGATCATCTCACTCATTCAAGCGTTCCAATTAATTACGACACCACGGGCACGGCCGACTCAACAGTCAGCGGTCTTTTGGCATAATTGGGCATCGTCTTACCCCATCAAGCACGGAAACGTCTACCTCTAGACGGCATTCTCGAATAAGCATCGATCCAACCTCTACTGTGATTTGGCATCCATTGACATGGGGCATTCCATATATGAGCATTGCCCAGCATAAACGCTTGTGATGGGTTCTCGTAACGATCATGCGCACATCCAATCTTGGCCAAGGACATCGTACCTTTGTCATGCTCCAATCCTCAGGTATGCACCCATTCCTCATCTTGGTTGATTTATAGCGACATCCCAGGATGTATCGCCGACCCCTTTAATTTTAATACGCATACGAAAGTATATAATAATAATCCCCAGACAATAAAACAATGGGATAAAAAAGTATGGTCATATTTTTAACAACTAAAAAACCATAACCACACTTTTACACAAGGCAAACCTCATAGTATATATTACAATACTATTAATAAGAGTCTGATCTATTTCATAACAATTCACACTCAGGGTTTGCAAAACAGGGTGAGGTCTCAGTCTTTATCCGGGTCATACTCCAGATCATCCTCAGGATCCTCCTCGGACTCCTTCGGTTCCTCATCAAGGTCCTCCTTTTCGAGTTCTTCCTCCTCAAGTTCTTCCTCCTCAGGTTCCTTCTCACAGTTCTCTTCTAGGTACACCTCTTTTTGTTCAACCTCTCTTTCTTTCATGCTCCAGGTGGAGTCCACTGCTGATTGCTTGGGAGAGTCGGTTTCACTCTCGAGCTTAAGGTCATTGGCATTGGTCACCGCTCCATCCTTGGGATCCACAGTCCCTTCTCCGAATGCTTCCTCTAAAACAAACAGAGGTACATCACCATCTAGCATGGGACCCTCCCTTCGCCCATCATGATATTCACAATACCACAACCGATACTCGTGGGGCCTCAAAGTGTCTTTACCCACATCAACCTAGACGATCAACTTAACCAAAACGTACTCTAGTCCTTGCGGGTGGGGGTGAATCGGGAATTGAGTTTCTTTCTCAATGACTTCCTTGGGTATACCAAAATGCATGAGAGGATGAGGAGGTGGAGGTGCTGCCATATAGAGACCTGAAATGTTGTCCCACAATCGGGATGAGACCTCGTCTCATTGGTGACTTTCGGTTGTCGTAAAAATCTCGAGGATTCAAATACGAACACAAGGTAACAAAATGACAGAAGAATTAGTCTAGGGCCGGTCGACGAGAATTTTCCAATTTAGTGATGTCTCCTACAATTAGCCACACATCTCAGTCGAATCAACCTATCTTTGATCTCAAATCGATTTTATACTGTGCCGTAATGGCCTCTAAAGATGAGCACGGTCGAAAAACCGATTCCTGATTAAATTCTCAAGTCTATTGCATTAAAATTTCTTAATGACTTATATGAATAGTCTAGTTATCTCGAGAGTGATCAGCTCTAAGAACAATCTTATAGGCACGTCAATGAAATGCCCGATTTATTCAGTAGAAAATAGAACTGAAAATCTGGGATGTCACAACTCTTCTCCTCTTATAAAAATTTCGTCCTTGAAATTTGAACCATTACAATGCTTCTTTAAAAAGGTGGGGGTATAACTGTCTCATCAACTCTTCAATCTCCCATGTTGTTCTTTCAATACCGTGGTGTTACCAGACCACTTTGACCAATGGAATGGTCTTTGTATGCAGAACTTCCTCTTTCTGATCCATTATCTGAATCGGGCTTTCAACGTATGATACACGATCATCCATGTCCAATTCTTCGAAATTGAGCACGTGGGTCGGGTCAGGCTCATACTTCCTTAACATCGACAAGTGAAAGACGTGCACTTGAGCCAATCTTGGCGGCAACGCAAGACGATCCGCGAGGCTCCCGATTCTCTAAAGAATCTCAAACGGACCTACGTACCTCGAACTTAGTTTTCCTTTCTTACCAAAGCGCGAAGTTCCCCTCCTTGGAGACACCTTTAGAAGAACGTGATCACCAACTGGGAATTCCAAAGACCTTCAATGCTTGTCTACGTAACTTTTCTGTCTGCTCTGCGCGGTCTTTAATCTGCCTTTGATCACTGTCACGGCTTCCACTTATTGCTGGACCAACTCTAGGCCTATAATATTTATTTCCACAACTTCATCCCAACACACTAGTGTTCTGCACACTCTTACATACAACGCTTCAAAAGGAGCCATCTTGATGCTCTGCTGATAATTGTTGTTGTAGGCAAACTTCACCAAGTGTATATGATCTTCCCAACTTCCTTTGAAGTCTAATACATAAGCTCTCAGTATGTCCTTGAGGGTCTGAATTGTCCTCTCAGATTGGCCATCCGTCTGAGGATGATATACTGTACCATACTGAAGCTTAGTACCTAAGGCACTCTGCAAGCTCTTTCAAAAAGCGGCAGTAAACCTCAGGTCTCTATATGAAGTTATCGTAATCGGCACTCCATGCATATGAACCACCTGACGCACATACAAGTCTGCGTGTCTATCTAAACTGAGGTCCTTTTGAACTACAATGAAGTAAGCTGACTTTGTCAGTCTGTCGACTACTACCCAAATCAAATCATTTCCTCCTTGACTCCTCGGTAGTCCAATCACGAAGTCCATCATGATATGTTCCCATTTCCATTCTAGGATCTCGAGAGGTTGTAGAAGTCCTCCCGACTTGCAATGATGAGCTTTAACTTGTTGACATATCAAACACTTAGTGACATGCATGGCGATATCCGCCTTCATACCTGACCACCATTAGTTTTGACCTAAATTCTGATACATTTTGGTACTACCAGGATGAATACTGTAACTGCTACGATGCGCTTTAGATAAAATATCATCTCTAAGCTCCACATCGTCAGGTACAACTAAACATCCTCGGAACCATAGTATCCCTTCATCAGAAACCTAAAAGTCAGCTTTTCTTTTCTCAGTGTTCTCTTGAAGTATGTTTTGCACATCTGGATATGTCGGTTGGAGTAGTTTGATTCTGATCTGAACATCCGGTTCAATTCTGAGGGTGGCCATAAGACTTCAAAGGTGGCCTACCTCAAATTTGAATACCGAATCTCGAGCTCTCTCGATTAAGTTCTACTCCTTAATTAGTATATGAGCGATTGAAGACTTTCGACTCGAAGCATCAACAACCTTGTTTGCCTTTCCCGAGTGATATAAATATCACAGTCGTAGTATTTCAGTAATTACATCCATCGGCATTGTCTCATGTTCAACTCTTTCTAAGAGAACATGTACTTAAGACTTTGATGGTCCGTGAAGATATGGAATCTTTCTCCGCACAGATAATGTCTCCAAATTTTCAAGGCAAAGAAAATATACCGTGAGTTCTAAGTCATTCGTTGGGCAATTCTATTAATGAGTTCTCAACTGACGGGAGGCGTATGCAACAACTTGACCATGTTGCATCAGCACGCAACCCAGTCCTCTAAATGACGCATCACTATAGATCCTCGAATCCTCTAGGACCAGATGGAATGGTCAGCACAGATGTGGTAGTTAGCTTTTCCTTAAGCTCTTGGAAACTAATCTCGCACTTGTCTGTCCACACAAATTTCTCCCTCTTCTTTAGGAGTCTTGTTAGTGGCGATGCTAATGATGAGAACCATTCCACGAACCGTCTGTAATAACCTGCCAAACCTAGAAAGTAGTCGGTCATGGCCAATTGATCATGGCTTCAATCTTGCTAAGGTCCACTAAAATTCCTTCGCCTGAGATCACATGCCCTAAGAAAGCAACACGAGTTAATCAAAACTCGCACTTGCTAAACTTTGCGTACAACTGAAGGACTCTTAGTGTCTACAGCACTAGTCTCAAATGACTCTCATGCTCTTCATCACTTCTTGAATACACCAGAATATCATCTATGAACACGATCACAAACTGATCTAGATATTCCTTGAATACTCGGTTCATTAGATCCATGAAGGCAGTACGAGCATTCGTCAACCCAAATGGCATCACTGTGAACTCGTAATGACGATACAGAGTACGAAATGCTGACTTAGGAACATCTTCTTTCTTGATTCTCACCTTATGATATCCTATTCTCAAGTTGATCTTCGAAAATATCGACGCTCCTTGTAACTGATCAAACAAGTCATCAATCATTAGCATTGGATACTTGTTATTGATTATTACCTGATTGAGTTACCGATAGTCGATGCACAAACGCAGCGAACCATCTTTCTTCTTTACAAAAAGAACTGGTGCTCCCTATGGTGATGCATTGGGACAAATAAATCTCTTATCCAAAAGCTCTTGCATCTGCACCTTCAGTTCCTTCAATTCAGATAACGCCATCTAGTAAGGAGCGTTAGAGATTGGCTCTGTCCCGGGGGCTAACTCAATCACGAATTCTATTTCTCTTTATGGCGGTAAACCTAGCAATTCCTTTGGAAACATATCAGGAAAATTCTTGCACAACTGAAATTCCTCAAATTTTAGCTCCACAACTATCGTATTCACAACAGTTGCCAGGTAACCTTGACAACCCTCGTCTAACAGACGAGTTGCCTCTGGCAACAAGATTAGGACAATCGAGGGTCCTCCTCGATTCTCAACAAACTCAAAGCTTTTATCCTCTAACTAGTCAAACTGAATCGTTTTGTGGTAGAAGTCCATAATAGCTCGTTGCTTGGTGAGCTAGTCTATGCCAATTATCAAATCAAAGTCGTACATAGCTAGGACTAATAAGTCTATTTTTTCACTCGCTCACCAATCGCTAACTTGCAACCAGAACAACCGAAAGCAGCAATCACTTTATCGGCCTTGTTTGGTTCAGCATTCCCTAGGGGCTTTCAGCCCCAAAAGCCCCTTGGGAAAAAAATTAGGTGTTTGGTTTAGCATTTGGAGGTGTCCTTGGCCAAATGCTGGCATTTGAAATGCAAGTCCACCTCTACTATTCAACCATTGAATTCTTTTTCTTTTTCTTTTTCTTTTTTAAACCAATCATCTTCCCCACACCCCAACCACCGTTGATCGGCGACGGAGTTTCATCGGATTTTATTTTTATTTTAAAAAAAAATAATAAAAGCCCTTTGCAAATGTTGGGTTCACCTTTTTTTTTGTCATTTTTATCTTTTGATAATCAATAGCCCAAACTTTTATCAATACACTAGAATGATCATTAATTAATGAAGATGATTAATACTACAATAATTAAAAAAAATTATTCAAATTTGAAAACAAACCTAAAAAAACCCTAGGCCAAAAGTTGAGCTTTGCATCTAATCTATAATCAAATTCTTTTAATATAATTTTTAAATAAATTTACTAATATATATCTTTTACATTACTCTCAACATGAAAATGTAAAAGGTTATATAGTCATTGTTTCTTTTTTACAATTTTAAAAATACTAAAACTAAAAAATTTAATTTGGTTACACTAAAGGGCTTTTCAAATATATGTTTACCAAACAGTCTTGCATTTCCCTAAAGCACTTTTAAGTTATAGTTTACCCCAAAGGTATTTGCATTCTCCTAAGAGCATTTTCCCAAAGCCGAACCAAACGGGCCCATCCTTCAATGGTGTAGATATGCAAATTGCCGACTCCAGCAATACAGGATTTAATCCTAATAGCTTAACATATTGCTTGGCAATAAAGGAATGAGTTGCTCCAGAGTCGAATAAAGCATAAGCAGGTTGGTCATTCGGCGAAACCATACCTGTGATTACGTCAGGTGCTGCTAAACTGGAGGTCTCAGTGGACCTCCTTGCGGCGCATTCTGAGGCACATACCCTTTAATCTGGCCCATCGGCGACGACGGCGGTAACTGAGGTTGTCCTCTTGGCTTTATAGGATAGTTTATGGCTAGGTGGCTTTGTGAGCCACATTCAAAACATGCACCCAACCTAGCTGGGCATGGGGCTGACTCATGTCGCCTTCCACAAAAGCGACATGCTTCACTCCTACTGGGCATTGGCCAACTAAACCCATTCCTCTTGTTGGGTGGAACATGAGATCTAACTCCAGGCATGGGCCTCTTTCCCTGTTGGATTGCTTCTCTGTGGAAGTTAAACCTCAGCCTAGATGAGGCGGCTCTTTCGTTCTGATCTTTCTTGATCTTCTAAGCTCTCCCATAAAGGTCATTGTAAGTTCTCAGATCCAGATAAACCAATGTGCTTCTCAAGTCCAGTCTAAATCCATCCTTAAACTTTCTTGCTCAGTTTCTCGAATTCTCAATTAGTTTAGGAACATATTGTGAAAGTTAAATGAACTTTGCCTCGTATTGGTCAATAGTCAGGGAACCTTAGCAAAGACGTTGAAATTCTACCATCTTCACCTCTCTCGCCGTCTTGGAGAAATATTTATCGTTAAAAGCCTTTAGGAAGGCGTTCCACTCCGAGACAACACCTTCTAGATATATTGTTCATTGGGTAGTCCTCTACCAGGTTTTTGCAACTCCCTTAAGTTGGTAAGTTCTAAGGACTACTTTCTCAATTTCATTGCACATCAGTAGTGCAAAAGCTTTCTCCAACTTCTGAATCCATGAAGCAGCAGCTTCAAGGTCTCCCGTCCCAATGAACTAAGGTGGGTTCAATCTTAAGAATTGCTCCACCAGCTTGTAAATTGGTCTTTCAGTAACCACAATTCCTGGCGGACCTCCAACAGGTGCTGCGGCAGCAGGGGTGGCTTCAGCAGTAGCGGTAACAGTAGCAGTATCAGCGGCTTAAGCGACGGCTTCAACAACGGCAACTTGGTTCAATGCTTGCTGATCCATTCTGTTACCCAAAGCCTCAAGTACTCGCATGATCCCTTTAATCCTAGGATCACCAGGGGCTATTACCCTAGCACCAACAGGAGGTAGTGCTACTCCACTGGCACAGGCCTCTGCTGATGCCCTAGCTCTGCCTCCTCGGGTACTGACCCTAGTCGGAAATCTAACCCAAGCTGTAGGCCTAACGGTATGCTTACTCGGAGTTCTCTACTCCAGCTCTCTCATGATTAAGTCTTTTCTACCGAAACCTGTCTTCTAAATCTACACTAGATTAGAAGATGAGCGACACACACACAACAAACAATTTTACCAATGATCTAGCATCGACATGCACCAGACATGAATTTAAATGTCTTTCCTACCCTATCCCATGGTCCATCGCACATTATCACTCCATCGCTCTTATATCACTTAAACGGGATGTCACGCCCCAATCCTTGGTTACGTACCCATCCCTCACCTTGGTCAATTTATAGTGACGTCCCAGGATGCATCGCTGACCCCTTTGATTTTAATATACATGCAGAAGTATATAATAATAATCCGCAGACAATAAAATAATGGAATAGAAAAGTATGGCCATATTTTTCACAACTGAAAAACCACAACCACACTTTTATACAAGGTAAACCTCATAGTATATATTACAATACTATTAACAAGAGTCTGATCTATTTCATAATTGGGTGAGGTCTCAGTCCTCATCCGAGTCATACTTTGGATCATCCTCGGGATCCTCCTCGAACTCCTCCTCCGGTTCCTCATCAAGGTTCTCCTCTTATGGTTCTCCCTCCTCAGGTTCCTTCTCCTAGTTCTCTTCTGGGTACACCTCTTCTTATTCAACCTCTCCTTCTTCCGTGCTCTAGGTGGAGTCCACTACTGATTTCTTGGGAGGGTCAGTTTCACTCTCGAGCTTAGGGTCCTTAGCATCGGTCACCGCTCCATCCTTAGGATCCATAATCCTTTCTCCAAATGCTTCCTCTAAAACAAACAGAGGTACATCACCCTCTGGCATGGGACCCTCCCTTCGCCCATCATGATATTCACGATATCACGACCGATACTCGTGGGGCCTCAAAGCATCTTTACCCACATCAACCTAGACGGTCGACTTAACCATGACCTACTCTAGTCCGTGCGGGTAGGGGTGAATCGGGAAGTGAGTATCTATCTCAGTGACTTCCTTGGGTATACCAGCGACTCGACGCCTGTAGCTCACCACCCGTGACCTACTGTTGCTGCCGACCCGTCTAGTGTCCGACGTCCCCCTGCTCGCTCGCTAGTCCTCCTCGCCGGAGCTTCAACGACTCCAACCTCTGATGATGACGCACCACAAAGCTGCCAAGTCGTGGGTGAAAAAGCAATACAAAAAGAAGAAGGAAAGTCATATTAGGTAGTTTTATTTCTTTATTTTTACTATTATTTTTATCTTTTTTTTAGTAGAACTATTCTTGATGTATGGTTGAATTCCCAACATGAATTAGCCCATCAAATTAGGGATTGACAGTCCGATTTTCACGCCCGAAATCCGACTCACAATCTCATGCCCGAGATTCGATTCGCGATTTAGTTTAAAATTGGCCAACCCAATCTCATGCGCAAGATATGGTTTGCCAATTTGTGGATATTAATCCTATCCTGTCTGATTTGCTATCGTGTTGGTTAATTGATTTTATTTTCATATAAGAAAAAATCCAAATAAATCTAAGTTAGGATTAAGTTAGTTTTAGAATATTTCTTGTTTTAGGGATATCTTGCATATCTTGAATTTTTGAAAAAAATAAAAAATCAAAAGAAATCAATTAATTTAGGATGCTAGTTTTTTTTTTTTTTTACTTAGGTTGCACACTTGATTTCAAGTTTTAATTAAAGCAATCAATCATGCGTGTGCCACTCAAGATTAGTTCATTCATTACATATCATTAGTAAAGTGCACGAGGGTAATGCATGACATGTTAGCTTAGTGACATTAATCTTTTCCTATCATTAAGATTAGGTCATTTACTAAATATTGCATGATATATAATTCGCATATTAGGTTTAGAGCATTCTTTGTGCGTCATTACATGTTAGGATTGCATATATGTTTAGGTAATTACTCCTAGATAGATTGCATGCTTTTGTTAGGAAAATAAAAATCATGCGTACGTCATATAGAATTAGGGTCATGAAATGCATGTCATTTAGTGATTGTTGCTAGGTCCATTTCATTGCTCGTCATTAGAATTAAGTCTTTAGATTAACTTAGATTGCACATTTAATTATTGCATTTCTTTACTCATGTCATACTGCTATGTCATATCATTTCATTAGTAGCATGCATCCATGATTTTCATTGATTAAGTGAAAATAAAAAAGAAAGATATTGCGTGTTAATTAGAAATTATATCTAGGATTGTCGATGTGAATTCTGATCTAACATTGCAAATGCTTTTGTTGCTTTGAGATCAAATTTGCAATTTGTTGATCACTTTATCTGGGTGTTAAATTGATGGTTTGTGCGCCCGCATGATCGCCTCACATGTTAAGGAAGCGAATTAAAATCAATTCAAACTGTCTGCCAAATAATTTTTTTTAAAATAAAAGAGAAAGGTACCAAAAGGCCGTTAGCGAATTAAAATCAATTCAAATAACCAAGTCCCCGTACCAAAACTCTCTTGTTCGTAGGAGTAAAATAATCCTCCCATTATTTTACTTAGGTGTCTAATAGACCTACTGTAAACTAATTAGCGGCGACTCCCCTTTGTATGCTAGATATTTAAACCTAAGTCACGAATTGGTATGGGCTTTGGGAGAGCCCAAGCTAAGTTAGACTTAGTAATCCATTAGCCTAATTTTAGGTGGTGCACCAAAATTTAGGTCGCGACAACTTGACGATTCCACTGGGGACTTGAGTTAATACTCTTAGTGGACTTAGGCCAATTTTCTTTTCTTTTGAAAAATCTTTTTATTTGGCAGTGAGGATCCCAGGTACGTCCCTAACATTTAAGGTGTTAAATGTTCTTGCAGGATGGGAGGTATAAGGGGAAGTGTTTGCTAACCTTTTTTTTACAGGTAGGTGTAGGAATGTATGGTTTATTTTCATGAACAAAGTGTTGTTCGATATAAACTGTTGTGCATGCTTATGCATTTACACTACACTATTGCACACACAACCTCCCGTCGGACCTGGGCTGCGTAGGATCATCTAGGATGGTATTGAGATGGATACCACTTCAACCACACGCCTGTGGTAGTCGCCCATCTCAATCCCAAAGTTTTTTTTTTATGGTGTCGAGAGTACCCACCTCGGTCCGTATGCCCGCAACCTAGGTCGGCTCTTTGACCAAGCCAGAGTCATGAGGACCCGACTTAGTCCGCACGCCCGCGGCTAGTCCGATCATCCTTCAGGCTTCACTTTGTTAAGCCTTATAGACTAGAAATTGTGCCACTTACCATGCACATGTCTATGTGATTGCCATCTATTTTCCTTGGTAAAGTGAGTCTTCTATCCCTATACCATGCCATTTATTTCGTTGTGCTTTTGGTTGGTCCATGACAATTTAGGCCAATCATTGATTTAATTCCTTTGTCAATTAAGAATGAAATGAGGAAATTGCCATGCAATGAATCATTTGAAAAAAAAAACTTTGGAGGATTTGTTTTAAATTTATGTCCAAAACATTTGGTTCTTGCTAGGGTGTCCTAACTTTAGGAAATTCCCTTCCTACGCGAACTTGTCATGAAAAAATGAAAAATCGATCAAATCATTGTCATGGATTGGTTCTCTATTTACACCTCATGCTTACATATTTTCATTTATTCAATTAGGTGATAATGGATCCTCCACGTATTACACTATCAAGAGCTAAAATGGCCGACCAAACTGAAATGTGTGATCATATCTTCGCTATGGAAGACCAACTCCAATAGTTGCTCACCTATATGCAACTCATGACAGCTCAAATCCAATCCCTTTGAGCGGATTTGACTACTGCACCTGCTCTCCTCGAAATAGTATTTCCGAAGCAGGCAAACAAGACCCAAATGAGCGATGACGACATGCCTAAGCTAGAAGATAACCCACTATTGGTTGCTGCTGAAAAAACTAAGCTTGACAATGTCCCTAAGACGGGGCAAGTGGAAGTGATGGACATTATGGGGCAGCCAAGTGAAAAATTCGATTATTGGGTGAAGTATTCGGCTCCTCCCAATTTTTATGTTGATCCCTGTGACATAGTTTTAGGCGGATGGGATGGCATGGATGATCCAACGCCTCCAAAGACAGAGAGCTCTGATGGGCCCTAGAAGGAATCACAAGTCTATTCAATGATCTCTTCATAGAAGCCAATGACGAAGGACCCTCAGAAGACATGGGCGTTATCCCGCAAGAGTAACTTGTTACTTTTGTACATTCCCCTACACAGGAATTTTTATCGCTTTCTAGAAATTTTTATCGCTTTTTAGGAATTGTTTTTGATTTCTTCTTTTACTCTCTTTTTAGGATTAGGGATTGCATTTTTCATTCCAATAATGTAATTCATTTGATTCTATTCAATGAAATTACAATTTTATTTCCAATTTTAAGGGCATGACGGGGTACACCAGAACAGTCCAATGACGATATCCAATTATGAAAAGAAAATTTATCTACGGAGAAATCCTGAGGGCTAGACTTTCTCATGCTTCCTCCCAAAAAAAATTTCAAAAACAAAAGCATTTCACTGTTAAAAAAAATATCCCAAAGTTGGTGGCAGATTAAACCTATTTGTTATTTACTTCTTGTCTCAGAGCATAATTCTATAACTTGTTATGACAAGGGACATTTGAAAATAACATATCAAGATTCAATGATCATAAATTTGACTTGTGATCAACAAGCTTAAAGCATACTTGCAAAGGATTTGGGGTAAGTAAAAGAGGACCATCATTCTCTGGTGGAAGATCTTGGGGGCAAGTTTGCTCCAAATTACAGCCCATATGTGGTAAGGAATGTACTTCCTTGAGGTGACATCTTAGCAAAAATGGATGGTCGTGAGTTTTCCACTCCAATCAATTCTGATGCTAGTATTATCCATGATAGAATTTGTCATATCATGTTTTAAATTGCAAGCATTTTTATGATGAATAAATTGCCTCAATGAGGTTGCAAATTCAATGGTCCAAATTTGTTACAAATCTTGTATGTTTTCCTTGATGAATTGTGTGAGATAAATTGAATGTGTCATATGGGATACTTTGGAATGATGAAAGGCAAACCTTATTCCATACACTGTTTCATAAACTAAACCCCAGTGAATTGTGTTGAAAAATTCCATGTCTAGGAGAAAAAAGGGTGATCTCGCAAAGGGTACGTCAACTAAGGTGATGAAAGGCAGTTTCTTCTTTTGCTCGAAACATTACAGGTATACCCATTGTTTAGCCTTTTGAGCCCATATACATGAAGAGTTTTTTTTTTTTTTTAATTATCCCTGTCAAGGATCATCCCACATCAGGACAAATTTGAAATTAATGGTAGGAGTCTTCTTACTCACACTTGCATCAATCTTCGGGAATTGCTTTCACAGCATAACTCGTACGATAATTTGAAGTGCCATAGGACGATGAAGAGCAATTATTTCTCTATCCTATACACTTTTATCCATTGCATAGCCCACTTGAGCCTATGAATTCATTTCATGTTAAACCCAGTTGGTGATCATCCCCCACACTAAGGCAAGGCAAAGAAACGAAAAGATTCAAGTGGCATGGACTAGAATGCCGACAAAAATGGAGACTTTGTCCAAAGAAAGTAAGAGCAAAAAATGGGGCATGAAAAAGCAGTGTGCCTGGTAAAAGCAAGGCCAATGTTCACAAAAGGAAAAAAATCAAACATTGGTTGAAATCGTATCCCCAACAAGGTGGTACCAAAAACAAAACTCAAATGCTAAAATGTTGCAATTGATGGAGTTTAGATATGAAGAAATTCTCATTGGTGGAGAAGGAAATTGGTGGAAGTATCAAGATGATCACCAACTTTGACCATTTAAACACTTTTTGAGCCTAATGATCCTTTTTCTTCTTAACCCATGAACCAAGCCTACGTTACGTCCATTGCAAAGTCTCTTCAGATTAGGGCACTTGAATTAACATAAAAGTTCATATGTTTCAAAGCATTGCTTGAAGAAGTGTGAGTAAAATAATTTATGCTTTATTTCGTACGTTTCTTCACTTGTAAACCTCAAACAATTGTGAAATATCATTCTTCAATAGCCTCAACTCAAAAGTCTCATTTGTTAAGCCATTGACCAAGCCCATGTTACGGTCCCTATTAAAGACCTCTCAGATTGGTAAGGTCGTACCACTTGCGAGATTGCTTAGACCCTTATTTGGCATGATGATGGTGAGATAGAGAGATTGTCAAAATCCTGCATCAAAGGTCATAATGAAATTCCCATTTTAATGAGAATGAATGAAAAGTCCTTTTAGACCGAAAGATCCCTCATTTAACACATCCATGACACTCATGTGTTCGGATTGGAATCATTCCCAATGGAAATTAGGTGATGCAAGATTGATAGAAATTATCACACATGAACCTCACTTGAATTAATGCATGTCTGTGAATGCATGTTGCCTCTCCTATGACCATGTTTTGTAGGAGACATATCCCTAAGGAGCAGAGATGTTACTAGGTAAATATATCTCTATCCATACCTTAAATACTTGTCATTGCATAGGTATTCCCTTTTGAATACACTAACACTCAATTGAACTGTCCCCCAAAGACTTTTCTCCAGATTCAATGTAATTAAGGCGACCGAAGAAAGGTTCGGGTCCTGGTTAAATGATCTATGCTGCAATGCTAGGCGACCGAAGAAAGATTCGGGTCTTGGCTAAGCAAAACCCCATAGAAAGGTACGGGTCCTAGACAACATTTATTGCTCTAACAGGTGACCGTAGAAAGGTATGGGTCCTAGAAAAGCAATTTCCCCATTCAGGCGACCGTAGAAAGGTACAGGTCCTAGAAATTGATTTCCTATTCAGGCGACCGTAGAAAGGTACGGGTCCTAGACAACATCTATTTCTCATTCATGTGACCGTAAAAAGGTAAAGGTTCTAGACAACATTTATTGCTTTAAACAAGTGACCGTAGAAAGGTACGGGCCTTGGAAAAGTAATTTCCCCATTCAGTCGACCGAAGAAAGATACGGGTCCTAGAAAATCAATTTCTTCGTCAAGGCGACCGTAGAAAGGTACGAGTCCTAGGAAAGCAGTTTCCTTACAAAATCTTACTGCCATACTGAGCGACCGTAGAAAGGTATGGGCCCTAGGAAAGCAGTCTCCTTACAAAGCCTCGTTGCTATTCTGGGTGACCGTAGAATGGTATGGATCCTAGACAAGTAACACCAACTATCTTGAATCACTCTACCCTTCTCCATGGTAAGATATTCTAGGTAGGTTCCTTTTGACATCTCAATATGGATCTGGATGTTTTAATTCTTTTCGTTGAACATTTCACTCTGGATGTGAATGTTTTTCAAGCTTTCTCATTATACCTTAGTTTGGATTTAGGTATTTTGAGTTTAAAAATCTTGACATCCCGGTCTGGATCTAGATGTCTCAATTCTTTTCATTAAACATTGCACTTTGGATGTGAATGTTCTTCTCAGTCTTGATGTCTCAATTTATTATCTATTAGACTTTTCAAGGAACCTGAGTGAGAGTTAGGTATTTGTAGAGTAAATGGGGATTTATCATGTAACTCAAGATGCTCTACCGCACTAATTGGTAAGTAACTGCAGGTCCGTTATTTCCTTTCGCATGATACATTTGCATTAGCCTTTCCATGCATCATATAAATTGCATTTTAAAATGGGAATTCATTTTCCAACAAAAAAATCAATCATTCAGTATATTTGTATGGTCAAAATTTAGGTTTCAATTTGTCTTTCAAGGTAACCTCTACGAGCTCACCTTTAAAGAGGGGTAACTATTGACACCTAAATTTTGGAGATTCAGTTATTTATTTATTGCATAGAAAATTATGGGTTAATTTACCACCGCTTGCGGTGGCCTAGTTGGATAAGGCTCCCATGATCCTTTGCGAGGAGGAGAGGAGTTCGAATCTCGCTGGCTGCACGGGATCTTAAGTGTGACGTCGGGGTGGTGGGTCCTTCGCTAGCGTCACCCTGGGTTTACCTCACCGGCTGCCGACTGTACAGGGGTTCCCAGGTCATAAAAAAAATAGGGGTTAATTTTATCCCCGAAAAAATATTAATTGCATAGCAGTGGTTGATGGGTTGGAATTAGTGGTTCTGAGCTTTAACTTGGCAGACCGAGCAAGCCTATGAAGAATGCAAATTGGCCCAAGCCCGTTGTTTTTTTTTTAAATTAATTATCTTGTGAATGATTGGAGATTTGATATGATATTACGGTGGATTTTTGGAATTTAAGAAAATCCCATTGCAATCTTATCTTTAGCAATAGGCGACAAAATCAGTAGAAAATATTCAGGAGATGGGGATTCTTGTGATCAAGAGGTTATAGCAATCTTTGAAATATCCCACGAATATCACATTTTTTCTTGCCTATTAAAAGGCCGTATACGGTGAGGAATGGGGCTTCTCTTCGTCGAAAAAAAAGAGAAAAGTCAAACAAAGCTTCCGCTGAAAAGTGAAAGGGGGCAGAGAGGAAGGGACGTGCGAACAACGAGAGAGAGAGGAGAGCAGAGGATAAAGGAAGAAAAGGGAAAAAACAAAATCTATTGTTTCTCCTCTTAGGTGTGCCCCTTGCCAACCTTTGAGCAGCCTCGCTGGGCATCTGCCACCATCGGCCCTGCCTTGCCGACGCCCACACCTTTGCCAATCTCATTCGCCATCGTATGCTAAAGCCATGTCGATCCCTACCCACTGCACCAGCAATGACGTCCCCACTCCGCCACTGCCCGATCTATTGCACTGGAGCTACAACTCGAAACAGACGCCCTACCAAACCTCCGCCGGCCACCGCGCTTGAACCCTCGCGATGCTAGCTGTTTTTCTTCCCCTGACTATGCAATCGCTCCCTTATGGCAGCCGCGACCTAACGCCTCTACAATTTCACCTTCTGCTGCTACCCAATGCCACTGGAGCCCGTACCGCCGGTCTGCTGCCCTACCGGAAGCTGTGCCAATCCCTGTCGCTGCTCTTGCCATGATTCAACCCTCAACTTGTCCATCTCCACCTCTAATCCTCCCGCGAAGCCACCGCTGCTGCCGAGCCACTCCACCAGCCCAACGAAGCCGCCACTGTGTCGATTCGCGACGACCTCGACGCTGCTCCTTGTCCATTCGTCGCCGATCCTCGCACCATCTCTGCCCCGACGCCCAACAGCTCTGCTCCAAGCCTCATTTGAGCGAAGCTGCCTATTGGTCCGCCCGCGCCACTCCGACCAACACCCCGACGCCTTCAGCTCACCACCCGCGACCTACTGTTGCTGCCGGTCTGCCCGACATTCGACGTCCCCCTGCTCGTTACTGGTCCTCCTTGCCGGAGCTCCCACGACTGCAACCTCCGACGGTGACCCACCACAAAGCTGCCAAGTCGTGGGTGAAAAAGCAAAAAAAAAAAAAAGAAAAAAAAAAAGAAGGAAAATCATATTAGGTTGTTTTATTTCTTTATTTTTATTATTATTTTTATCTTGTTTTTTAGTAGAACTATTCTTGATGTATGTTGAATTCCCAACATGAATTAGCCCGTCAAATTAGGGATTGACAGTTCGATTTTCACGCCTGAAATCCGACTCACAATCTCTTGCAAAATCGACAATCCAATCTCATGCCCGCGATTCAATTTGTGATTTAGTTTAAAATTGGCCAACCTAATCTCATGCGCGAGATATGGTTCACCAATTTGTGGATATCAATCCTATACTGTCTGATTTGATGTCGTGTTGGTTAATCGATTTTATTTTCATATAAGAAAAAATCCAAAAAAATCTGAGTTAGGATTAAGTTAGTTTTAGAATATTTCTTGTTTTAGGGATATCTTGCATATCTTGAATTTTTGAAAAAATAAAAAACCAAAAGAAATCAATTAATTTAGGATGCTAGTTTTTTTTTTTTTTTTTTTTTTTTTACTTAGGTTGCACACTTGATTTCAAATTTTAGTTAAAGTAATCAATCATGCGTGTGCCACGCAAGACTAGTTCATTCATTACATGTCATTAGTAAAGTGCACAAGGGTAAAGTTCATTCATTACATATCATTTACTAAATATCGTGTGATATATAATACGCATATTAGGTTTAGAGCATTCTTTGTACGTCATTACATGTTAGGATTGCAGATATGTTTAGATAGATTGCATGCTTTTGTTAGGAAAATAAAAATCATGCGTGCGTCATATAGAATTAGGGTCATGAAATGCACGTCATTTAGTGATTGCTACTAGGTCTATTTACTTGCTTGTCATTAGAATTAAGTCATTAGATTAATTTAGATGGCGCATTTAATTATTGCATTTCTTTACTCATGTCATACTGTTATGTCATATCATTTCATTAGTAGCATGCATCCATGATTTTCATTAATTAAGTGAAAACAAAAAATAAAGAAATTGTGTGTTAATTAGAAATCATATCTAGGATTATCGATGTGAATTATGATCTAACATTGTAGATGCTTTCATTGCTTTGAGATAAACTTTGCAATTTGTTGATCGCTTTATCTGGGTGTCAAATTGATGGTTTGCACACCTGCATGATCGCCTCACATGTTAAGGAAGCAAATTAAAATGAATTCAAACTGCCTGCCAAACAAATTTTTTTTTATAAAATAAATGAGAAAGGTACCAAAAGGGCGTTAGAGAGATCTAGCATAACCAAGTCCCTGTACCCAAAATCTCTAGTTTGTAGGAGTAAAATAATCCTCCCGTTATTAAATAAATGCAATAAATCTCATTTAGGCCCATAATGCCTAATTGGAAGCCGAGACGAGCTCAGAAAACTAACGAGACTCGTTTAATAAATACCAGGACTTATTTCCTTGTTAATTACATATCAATTTTCCTCACATGCATCAATAAGTCCCTAATTTAATTACTCTAATCTAATATATCCACCTAATCTCACTTAATTAAATTTAATCAACCATTAAGCATCATTAGCATACTAATAAGGGATTAGTGAGCAAAACTCACTTGATTAATGCGCGGGTCGGATCAAACTAATGGGAACGACATGAGGGTCACTTTTCTCCAAAGCGGGCCTAGGATCCAAGGTCAGGAACACCTCCAAAACAGACCTACAAGGCGACTGGAAACCCACTTTTCCACTTGCTAATTGGGGCTGCAAAACAAAAGAAATGGAGTTGGTTTGGGCAGCAAGGCTCGAGGAAGGGCAGTGGGGGTGGTTTTGGTCCAAACAGGAACTCGACGGACCTCCAGCGGGCTTCTACAATCCCTCACGGCCACTAGATAGCAAGCTAGATAGCGGGACAGGGCTGCAGGGGAGTCGGGATCGCACAGTGGAGGCGGGGTAGCTCGCGCGGGCGAGCGGTGGTTGTGAACGACAACGGCGAGGTGTACGACGGCTGCTTCGACTTCCACTGGCTTCTCTGCCAGCTTAGGGGTTGGAACAAAGCAAGGACAGAGAGAGAAGGGAGTTGTCACACGGTCAAGAGGGGAGGAAAGAGAGAGGAAGGAGAGAGAAGGGAAGAGGGGCCACCATGGCCATTTTTTTCCACAACTTGTCCCCCAAGATTCATCCTTGGCCAAGTATCTTCCTTGGCTATCCATGAGCCACCAAGGCACATCTCAACACTCATGAAATGGTCCAAAAATGGCTAGGGGAAGGGGGCACACGAATTTGAGGGGCTTTGGCTTCAATGAATCTTAATTTCATCTTCAATTCAATCTCATATGGTCTTTATAAATTCGATTGACATCTCAATGTTCCAATTTATATTTTTCCTCACCTATGGATCCATCTTACATCCCAATTTTGCGACCAAAATGATCATCGGCTTTTTATGAACAAAAATGGTCCTACACTAACTTTTTCCCAAAAAGTCTCGAATTGGAGAAAAATCTTCTAAGACTGAGTCAACGTTCCTAGAATTTATTGTGAAATGACAAAATCTTCAATTTCTAAAATCGGACTCGAATTTGCAATAATTTCCATTCGGCGCGTTTTTAGCATGATCTAAGCTACCGGGTAGTTTTTAGAAACTTTAGATGCAAATGACTTGTGGTCGATCTTCTTCGACTCACAATGAACCCACTCTACACATTGGCGACTCTCGGTTGTCGTGAAAATCTCAATGATTCAAATATAGACACAAGGTACCAAAATGACAGAAGAATCATTCTAGGGCTGGTCGACGAAAATTTTGCAATTTAGTGGTGTCACCCACGATTAACCACACATCTCAATCGAATCGACCTATCTCTGATCTCAAATCAATTTTATACTGTGCCGTAATGGCTTCTAAAGATGAGCACGATTGAGAAGCCAATTCTGGTCAAATACTCAAGTCTATTGCATTAAAATTCCTTAATGGCTTCTCTAAATAGTCTAGTTATTTCGAGAGTGTTTAGCTCTGAGAATAGCCCTATAGGCGTGTTAATGAAATGCACAATTTATTCAGTAAAAACATAACTGAAAATCTGGGATGTCACAGTTTTGCACTCAAATTTAAATAATGTGTTTGGCCTATTTTCTTCATATTAAAAACACTCGGTAAAATAGGTGTTGTGGACACACGGTCAAATCGAACCATAAAGTGTGATATCCCATCATTTTAAAATTTCACGACTTTATATAGTACTAAAAATATTTTCGGCATTAAAAACCGACACCCAGTATTTTTCTAATTAAATACCCAAAATTCCATATTTTTTAAATAATTATTCAAAATCAACACTCAGCATCACATTGCACAAATTAACACTCAATTGCACAAACTAACTGCACCATGACGATTAACACGAAATTCTAACAACCGGCTATCTCGATATAATTTCTAAAAATAATTAAATAATTAAATAAATTACCAAATAATTAGATAAATGCAAATTAATTAAATAAATCACTAATTAAGCTATATACACTAATCTAACCACCTAATTGGACTAATTAAATAATCTACTAAGCTAACTAAATTACACAATCTAATTAACCTTTAACTAAACTAATCTAACCACCTTATTGATCTAACTAACCAACTAAATAACTAATTACACTAATTATTTCTCATAATCCAAACTTAGTCTAAAATAATCCTCCTATAAGTATAATTAACCTCCTAAGTAGAGTTTAGGAGGTAAACTCACTGGATTAGCAAATAAACTGGTTCACGGCGACAATGGCACAGAGGCGAGCAAGACTCGGGCCTACGGCGACACTCAAGGAGGTCCAAATTGGGCTAAAAAGAGCCACAAGGCCCACGGCTAGGAGCTGGCCCTCGGTTCTGTGGATTGAATCGAGAGGCTGGTCAGACGACTTAGCTGGCACGGGAACGCCAAGGCGAGACCAAGCGGAGGCAACGAATTTCCTGATTTAAAATCGCTCAATTTTGATTTTCTGCAAAAAATCTTGGCTCGCTGAAAATTCTTCAAAGGATGAGTCGATATCCTAAAAATAAATTGTGACGCGCCAAAACTTTCGATTCCTGAAATTGAGTCCAATTTTGTGGTTAATTTCAACCAGATGCAATTTTAACGTGATCTAACTACCGTGTAGCTTTTAGGAATTTTTAGCGCATTTCACTCATGGTTCATTATTTTTTATCCACATTGTGCCTCTTCGACTCATAGGCGACTCTCGATTGTCGTGAAAATCTCAAGGTTTCAATTACAAGCACAGGGTACAGAATCGATAGAAAAATCGATTAGTGCCGTTCGATAATAATTTTGCAATTACGTGGAATCACCCACAATGTACATGCCTCTGTCGATTCACCTATCTCCAGTCTCTAGTTGATTTTTAACGATGTCGTATTGACCCTTGCAGACTAGCACGATTGAGCAATCGATTTCTGATCGAATTCTCAAGTCAGTCGCATTTATATTCTTTAATGGATTCACCTAATAGATTGGTTATCTCGTGAATGATCATCTTAGAGAAAAAGACTATAGACACGTCGATGAAAAGCTCATTTCATTTAAATTGAAATAGGGTTGAAAATCAGGATGTCACAATAGATGTCGCTCTTATGAATCAACTGGTACTTGCAATAGTACTTAGGGTCAAGATATCCAAGCGTACCTTGAGTACACATAGATATGTGGCTCATAATAGGGTGAGCCAACTGAGATAACCCGAAATCCGAGACTTTGGTCATCAACTTCTCATCAAGCAATATGTTGTTGGACTTGACATATCAGTGATATATTAGAGGAACTACCGAGAAATGAAGGTAACCAAGGTGCTCAGCCATGTCATGCGCAATTCGGAGGCGATGAGTCCACAATAGTTTACTCTGTCCTTCAGTTCCTTTGTGATTGACCTAGCATAGGATTTGAACCTCATTGAGGACCTGATCAGCTCCTTTGTTCTCAAGTTTCGCACACTCGATGGCGACAAAAATGCCGTCATTTGGGATGCCTCAATAGACCTTGCCATATCCGCCAACACCGAGAAGCCGGTCCTTGAAAAAGTTTATCATTGCAATTTTTATTTATTTCCTAATGAAAAATTTGGCTACTCTGCCATTATTGGCATTGAGGATATCCTCACACTACCTAGTGAGGCGTTCTCAAGCTTCTTGAATGCATTGGTGATGCTTGTATAGCAACTAGAGCAATGATGGCTAGTTGCAATCCAATCTTGCCACCATTCATTAAGAGGAAAGGAAGGGGAAAAGTCGGATTTAGGGGTACTTGACCACAAAAGTTCCCTTACGGTTCTCAACTATAGGGATGTCATCACCCTACCCCCCGAACATATTTCGTGTGAGTTCACTTAATCGTAATCGTGAGTTCTCACAAACTCGTACCACGCTTGACAGTGGAGTGTTGCGACCTTACCTCAACGCCATTATACGTCTTGATTGACGGTTTTAAGGTCAAAAGGAATCTAGACATAAAGATGAGTTTAGGGGTACCATTACCATGATAGCTGTGACATCCTTGATCCAATCTCGATTTTCAGAATGGAATCATATTGGCGACCAACCTTCGGACGAGATTATCATGAGAATCAATAAACCACAATAACATTGGAAAGGCCACTTTGAGGGTGAAAACTTAATTTTTCTTCGATAGAATGCTAAAACTCGGAAAAGTAGAAATGGGCCATGGGCGAGGACCTAAGTGGACCCAAGCTCATGTTGGGCAACCCAATGGGCCCAGGCCCACAAATAGCTAGCCATGGGTTGAAGCATATCATGGACGGAACCCAATCGACCAAATGGGCCTAAGCTTATTAGGGCAACCCAAGGCTCACACGGTTAAAGGGTCGGCAGCCCAAGGCGAGCCATAGATCCTCCAAGTTCATCAAAACCATCATTTCAAGATCATGCAATTAATGCACCCCATGTTCATGAATAGTGTGCAATCAGTGACCAAATTGCCCTCTCATTCAATTAAGGACGGAAGGGAAAAGATGGAAATTGATTGAGGAAGGGGTGGCACACGTATGAGGGGCGACCAAGAAGAAGCGTGAAGACCTATCTAGCCTAAGCCTAGCTAAGCCTACCTATTCTATCTTCTAGCCTAACCATGATGAGTTCATTTAATGTGAATTGAATGGCATTAATGGAACTTGGGCAAGAAGTAAAGTGAGAAGAGATCCAAGACCTTGATCTTGGATGGGACGTGGCAAGATACAATATTAGCCATTCAAGTGGTCTTGGATTGAGTAGCTCTCTCTTCTCTCTTCCTCCCCCCACCAAACTGACGGCCATCCCTTGCTCGCTCTTCTTCACCCTCATTTTCTCACTTTCTTCTTTCCCCTTCCACCACCGAACGCCTCCCTCTCCATCTTCATATTCTTGGCAAGCTATTCTTCCCATTTTTCCTCTTGTTTTCCCTTACTAGCAACTGACCACCACCCACCGTCGTTGAATTGCTCTCCACATCGCCGTTCTTGTCGTGAAGCTGAGTCTTAGAGCCTAGGAAGCTGTTGTCCAGCCCTTACCATAGCTCCCTCAATCTCTTTTCTTTCTTGCGGCTTGGTCCCCATGAAACCTAGAGACCGATCACAACCCCAACTCTATCTCTAGGGTCTTGAATGGCAAGGATTATTTTCACAATGTTCTAGGCTCGTCGCCGTCCCGATTCTTTTTATCTTGTTATCATGCACATGTGGAAACATGAATAAACAACTCCTTGAACAAACAACAGTTGGAAGCCTGAAACATATATCACACAGAACACACTAATTTATAGTATAACAATACTTTTACAAGGCATTTCTTTACAAGCCATCTTTTCTTTTCACATCACACTAAAGTTTCCACATAGCTCAGGGGAATTTCCTATCTCCTTTAGCATGACTGTAACTTTCAAATTGACGTGGGACTTCCATGCCTACAAGACTAAAAGATGAGGGAGTAAGTCTTGGGAACTCAATAAGTAAAATTCTTAGCTCTTTACTAAGAAAGCATGTCATCATCAAAGCCTAACAAGCACAACACTCATAAATAGTGTCGATGGTAGATTAATAGGAAACTTATTGCTACATCTTGAATACATGTAGATATCCATAACAACATGCTTCAATGCATGCTTACCTTTGGCTTAACAATAAACACATCAACTTATCATGCTTATGCATAGTTGACACTCATGCAAATTCATTGAGTGTTGTCCTAACTCAATTAAGCTCTCTCGGCTTGATCAAGGCTTCCAACTTCTTGCTAGGATTCGTAACTCAACCAGGGCATCTCAGCTAGACCAAGGCTTATTGAGGCTAGCTTCTCAAGGCTTTCGGGTTCAAGATTGAGGCACCTGGCTCAATCGAAGCATCTCGGCTCAACCGAGGCATCTTGTTTAGTGAATGAGGCATCGCCACCAATGCTGTATGGGGACAAGCATTTTTTCCTCTTTAAGTGCATGCATATATGCATCATACAAGCCAGTTCTTATCTTTTTTCTTCACCAACACATGCATGGCCCAAAGGTGTGGTCATTCGTTCGTGTGTCGTGAATTCTTGTACTTCACTAGTAATTATGTCGGGAATGATTCTTGCTCCGTAACTTGAATCAATCACTTAGGGCTAATCCCCACATTGGACAAGGCTTGGAAACGACATGCCTCAATGCCAAACCAAGACCTTGAGGCTTGGGTTGTGACATCCTAATTTTCGACATTATTTCAATTAAATGAAATAGGATTTTCATCGATGCGCCTATGGTTATTTTCTTTAAGTTGATCACTCATGAGATAACTAATCTATCAGGTGAAACCGTTAAGATAAATGCGACAAACTCGAGAATTTAACCAGAAATCGACTACTCGACCGTGATAATTAGCAAGGGTCAATACGGTACCGTTATAATTTATTAGTGATCAGGAATAGATCGATTCAATGGTATGGTGTGATTAAATGATGGGTGATTCCACCTGATTGCAAAATTCGCATCGAACGACACTAACCTAATTTTTTGTCGATTATGTACTCGGTACTCGTAATTGACACCTTGAGATTTTTACGACAACCGAGAATTGCCCATGAGTCGGAGATGCACAACGTGGATCAGAAATGATCGACCACGGTCAAACGCGTTAAAAATTCATAAAAGCTACCCGATAGGTTAGGCCATGCTAAAATTGTGTCCGATCGAAATTAACCACGATTTAGTTTTAGTACATTGTCTCATCCTTTGAGGAATTTTCAGCGAGCCTGAAATTTTGGCAGAAAAATCAAATTCAGCAATTTAAACTCAAGAAATTTGGAGGGGCATTTTCAAGTGAAATTTTGGCCTTCAAAATGGATTGATTTATGAAGGCAATTGTGGAAATTGGTATGGGCTTCCTCTGTCACGCCCCGATCCTCGAGCGCATGCCCATCCTTTGGTGGTCAATAAATTTTGCAACGTTGCAAGACACGTCGCCAACCCATTCATTTTTAATGCACATGCAAAAGCGAAACAATACCCCTGACAACGATCAACACAAGATAGAAAAGCAAGAAACAAATTCACAACCAAAACACTTCTATAAACACCCGGTTTATATACAACAAAAAACTAAAGTCAAGAGTCTACAAAAGACCAACTCTCAAAAAGTGAACTGTCCTATGACCAACTAGCTGGTCACATTCGCTAATCCTTCGGTTTCCACAGGCTCTAAGGGCGTCGGCTCCTCCATAGCACCATCAGGAGGGTCAGCTAGACTCTCACCTAGAGTGGCATCGACTACCACAGTGAGACTTTCAAAACCCTAGAGGGGACCCACACGGAATCCATTGAAACCGTAGCGAAATCACGCTATGAACCAATGAGGTACCCTATGAGGTAGGCCGTCATCAACCCAGACAGTGGTCACCATGAGTTAATAAACCCATTGACCCCACGGGCATGGTAGTCAAAACTCCACTTGGTAACCCTCATAGGCCGACCAAAACGTTCCGAAAGAACCGCCATCTAAGGACTTGAAAAAGGTTGAGCCCATGACAGGGTAAGACAATGTCTTAGCAAGTTCACCCATTAAACTTTGACTAGGAAAAAAATACGCCTTAAGGCAATCTATGCACACAAAGCATAGGATTTACCTTGCTTCAGTTCCTTCCTCTACGTCAATACAATTCATATACTCAATCAATCCATCCATTCAATCAATTCAATCGATTCCAATTCGATTATTGCTCGCACAAGCATGAACTACCAACACACATCGGTCCTCTAGCGTAGCTAGGGACTATTGCTCACACAAGCTGATATGAACCGTTGCTCGCACAAGCTGACAAATTGTTGCTCACACAAGCCGACAGATCAATGCTCACACAAGCTGAGGTAAAGCATTGCTCACATAAGCTGACGGAGCATTGCTCACATAAGCTGACCGACCATTGCTCACACAAGCTGACACACTGACTCACATCGAGGATAGGTTCACTTAATCATCACATGATCAATTTGAACAAAAAAAATTGATATTCATACCTTTAAAATCTCACGACTCGATATAGTCCTTAAAACCATCTTTGGTGTCACAACCTGACACCAGGGATATTTCCAATCAAATATCAAAATTTCACCAATTTGGAATTAATATCCAAAATCACAATTTTCACTCAATTTGCACAATTTAGCATTCAATTGTGTAAACTAATCACACCATTGCAATCAGCACGAAATTCCAATCACCAACCATCCCGGTATAATTTCTATAAAATCATAAATAATTAAATAAATACAAAATAATTAAATAAATACAATTAAATACCAAAAATACCAACTTATGCCGGAAATGCTTAATTAACTACTTGAACGGGCCGGGAAAATTTCTAAACCTATCTAGATAAATAGTACAACTTATCTAGTCTTTAATTAGGCTATTCTAACCACCTAACATGCACAATTGAATAATTAAATCACTAATCTATGCTAACTAACCACATAAACCATACTTAGCCTAAACTAATCAAACCCTAAGCATCATTAACTCCCTAAGCAGAGTTTAGCAAGTAAACTCACCGGTTTTGCCATCCGGTGAGTCCATGGCGATGGCGACGTGAAGGAGGGCGATAAACAAGCCCACAGCGACACCAAGTGAGGTCTAGACGGGCCTTAAAACGAGCCTAGAAGTCTCAGCTCTTGTTGGAACTTCTGCTTCTACTTTTGCTCTTAGGCTGTAAGGACCGGTCGAAGGGTTGCTCGGCTCGGGGAAAGAGGCATGACAGGACGGCAAGGGCAATAGCGGACCTGGTGAGACTTCTGGCAACTGGACAAGGATGGTGGCACAACTTCGACGGCTGGAAGGGAGCTTGAGAGAGTGGCTAGGCTCATGCGACAGTGAGCACGTGCGTGGGCTATGATGCGTCGTGAGGTAGTAGCAACGACGCATGACGGGCTGTAGGGGGCTTGGATGGGCGGTTAGGCTGCTCGGCGGTGGCTGCTGGCTTTCCTTTGGTTTTCTCAAGCTTTCCAAGCACAACAACAATGGGGAAAGTAGCCAAGGGAAGAAGAAGATGGCTGCTGCAAGAGGGGGACCCCAAATGGCCTTCAAGCCTTCGACACTTGTCCAATTCACTCATTGCTTGCCCCCACCATGCTCAACCATCCACAGTATCCCTTAGCCATCCAAAGCTTCCCCAACAAGCTTGCCAAAGGGTCCAAAATGTTGCTCCCCCCTTGGCCTACGAATTTTGGACATTTGCTCATCAATTTCATTCAACTCCTCTTCCAATCCATCCAATTGAAGTCCAAGCAATTCAGCCAAGGTGCCCACATCACAATCCACATTTTTCCTTATCAATTGAACTAACTTGAATCCTAAAAACATGACCGAAACAAGCCTACGAATTTTCTGGTCCAAAATAACCTTACTTTAAATTTTTCGCCGAAAATCTTGAGTTTGCAGAAAAAATTTTGGAGGATGAATCGACGTTCCTAAAATGAATCGTGACATGAACAAATTTTCAATTTTTGAAATAGACTTTAAATTCGTGGTTAATTTCAATCGGACGCGATTTTAGCGTGACCTAACCTACCGGGTAGCTTTTAGGAATTTTTAGTGCAATTAACCTGTGGATGATTATTTTCGCACCACATTATTCATCTTCAACACATTGGCGACTCTCGGTTGTCGTGAAAATCTCAAGATTTCAAATATGGACACAGGGTACAAAAATGACAGAAAAATTGGTCTAGTGCCGTTCGACAGAAATTTTGCAATTAGGTGGAATCACCCGCACACTCATACATACCTCTGTTGAATCGACCTATCTCTGATCTTTGATCGATTTTGACAATGCTATAATGAGCTTTGTAGATTAGTACAGTCGAGTAGTCGATTCTTGGTTGAATTCTCATGTCTATTGCGTTTAGATTCCTTAACAGCTTCACCTAATAGACTAGTTATCCCGTGAGTGATCATTTTAGGGAAAAGACTATAGACGTGTCAATGAAAAGCCCAACTCATTCAATCGAAAACAGAACCCAAAAATCAAGATGTCACATCCACCTCAGCAATCTAGGCCATCAAATTGGAGAGATTTGTGAAGAAATTGAAGTGTAATGGGTGCAAATTCGTAGGGGCAGCAACTATGTGGTTTTGGGCACTAAAATGAAGTATTGTGGTGAAGAATTGTGAAGGAATGGCTTGTGGAAGAAGCTTGGACAGCTAAGGGCTAAAGACTTTGTGGCTTAAGACACTTGAGTGCTTGGATATTTGTCTTGGAAGGCTATTGGCTCAAGCCAAGACTTTCAATGCCTCTTGTTCCCCCTTGGTTCCCCTCTCTCCCTCTCCTTTCCTCCTCCCTTTATAGACCAGCCTCATCCCCTTTGCATACCAGCCTTGCTCTCTTCTTCTTCTTCATTTCTTCTTCTTCTTTGTTGCTGCAACACAAAGCTAACAACTAGCAAAGCCCCTCATCGAAACCACCGCCGCTTGCTAGTCTGCTAATCCAGCAACCAGTCACCCGTGCGTCGTCCCCGCGCCCGAGCTCGACAGCCCGAGCATTGTCTACCAACCCCTTTGCTGATTGCTTCAGCTTGTCCCAGCTCCGCCCCAACTCATCCCCATCACTGCCTGACTGCCTCTGCCGTCCCCTGCGCCGTGACCAATCGCTAAGTCCCTCAACCAGCCCTTCGATTCACCCCCATAGAACTAAAGGCCAACTCCAAACCGTGAGCTATAAGGCCTTATATGGCCCTTTCCCGGCCTTTTTTGGTGTCGTCGTAGACCCGAGTTGTGGTCGTTATCGTGCCGCCGTCATTGTGAACTGGTTTTCGCACTAAACCGATGAGTTAACCTCCCAAGCTCTAATTAACATTAATTGCACTTAAGGGAGGGTTATATTAGGCTAAGTGAGCATTAAGGGAATTAGTTAGTCTTAAGTGAGGTTAGTGTAATTTAGTGAGCTTATTTAGTTAATTAGATTAATTAGTTAGGCCAATTAGGTGGTTAGTTAATTTAATTAGTTAGTTTAGTAGGTTTATATGTAGCTAGACTAGATGGATTGATTTCATTAGTGTAATTAGGTGGTAAGATTAGTGTGTAGATTAATTGGTGGTTTAATTTAATTATTTATTAATTAGCATAAATTATATCGAGATGGCCGATTGTCAAAATGTTGTGCTGATCGTTGTGGTTGCATTGGTTTCTGCAATTGATTGCTAATTTATGCAATTGGATGCTTGGTGATGGTTTTTGAATTATTATTTCAAAAATATGGAATTTTGGTATTTAATTAGAAAAATACTAGGTGTCGGTTTTATACCCCAAAAATATTTTAAGTACTATTTTAAATTGTGGAATTTTTAAGTAGGAAAATATCACGTTTTGTGAATCGATTTGACCGTGTGTCCATGCACAATTATTTTACTAGGTATTTTTAATATGAAGAAAATAGGTCAAGTACATTATTTGAATTGAGGCATTTGAGTGCAAAGCATGATGTCCTTGGCCGAGATTGGATGTGTGTGTGATCGCTATTGGAATCCGTCACGATGCATTTACGCGGGACGATGCTCCTTCGGAATTGACCCATGTCAACGGATGCTAGTCGCAGTGGAGGCAGGGCTGATTCTCATTCGGGAATGCCATCTAGATGTAGACGTTGCCGTACTCGACGAAGCGGGAGAACGTCGGTTATGCCAGATGACTGGCCATCATTGAGTTGGCGGTGGCTGTTAGGTCGTAACTAATTGGAACGCTTGTATGAGTGAAATAGCCGCGCCTAATTATGGGACACAATTGTGTCGAATGGAATGGGACATGTCATAACAATTTGGTCTTATAATCGGGAACCTTATTAGTATTTGATGATTGATGTGCAATGTTCCAGTTGTTAAATATATTTGTTGTATGCATATGTTTGTGGGCTGTACTAATGTGTAGGGAGGTGCTCAGACGAGGTAAGTCTTATATGATGCGTGTTTAGGCTGCCTCTAAGTGAATTATCTTTCTAATTGGTGTTTAAGGTGTATACTCGTTGAGACATTGTCTCACCCCGCCGTGGTTTATAATTTTCAGGTCCTTAGATTGAGGTACATCATAAACATTATGGGGTCCTGCAGGTGATGGACTTTCAGCACTCTTATTTCCTAATTCCTAAGACTAACCTAACCCATGAGTTGGTTGAGTCCACAGTTTGGGTCGAGGAGGGCAACCTCAGTTAATACCTCACCGGTTCATAGCATGGTTTATTAACTTTCCTCAAGTGGGTCAGGTTGACGGGCCTCCCGTTGGGACTCGAGAGTGGGAAGTAGGGCATCCTATGGATATCGACACCCCTGATGGTGTCGTGGTGGAGTCGGAGCCCATGACTGAGAGTCTGGAGCTTTGATGACTTAGTAGCCCTTTTTGAGTTAGTCTCTTGTGTATAAACTGGTTATGTATATAAACCCAGTCTGTTTATAAAATAGGTTTTGTGAAAATTTGTTATCCTACTTTGATATCCCATGTTTGTTTGTTATCTGGAGATTGTTTTATTCGTTTTCGCATGTGCAATAAAATAAATGGGTCAGTGACGCGTCCTAGGAACGTCGCATTTTGATTGACCACCGAGGGATGTGCACGTGCTCGAGGTTTGGGACGTGACATCCCCGCCCGAAGATGAATCAAAGTTGGTCAGTGTTTAAAGTGATAAGGTGCGATGGGTCTTGGGATAGTTAGTAGCAAAGGCCTTTTGTTATGCTTATGCATGTGATTGATTAGTTGATTGGTAGCTTGTTTTGTGTGGGTCACTCAGTTTTCTAATTCTGTGTGGAATTGAAAATCGGGTTCTATAAAGAGTCTGCACCATGAGCGATCAATAGCAGAGGACTCTTAGGAAGATGACGGTTATGACCATCACTTGGGGTAGGATGCCAACTAGGGTCGGTGCCCAAGGTAGAGTGAAGGCTCAGGCCATCACAAGTGGGATAGTACTGCCATCGGTCGGTGCTAGTGTAGCAACATCTGGTGATCCTAAAATCGATAGTATCGTGTAGGCACTCAAGACCCTTGGGAATCTAATGGGGTAGCAAGCCCAAGATCAAGCCGCCACTATAGCGGCTACCATTGTTGCCACCAATGCTACTATCGCCAATGTTGCTGCCGCTGCTGCAGCTGCACTTGCCGAGGTTCCACCTAGGAACGTGATTGCTCAAAGACCGATGCACAAGCTTATAGAGCATTTTCTGAAGTTGAACCCCGAGATTCACAAGAGCAGGTGATCTTGAGGCTGCAACCCTCTAGATCCAAGATTTAGAGAAGGCCTTCGCACTGCTAAGGTGCACAGAGGAAGAAAAGGTGGTCCCTGCAGTCTATCAGTTACAGGGAAATGCAAGTACTTGGTGGAGGGCCACCATAGGAAGAGTGTTACCTAAAGGTGTGGTTCCAAAGTAGAATGCTTTTCGTTGAAGTGTTCAATGGCAAGTATTTCTCTGACTATGCTAGGGAATAAAAGATGGCGAAATTCCAGTATCTTCATCAAGGTCTAATGTCTGTGGACCAGTATGAGGCGAAGTTCGCTGAGCTATCTCATTATGCCCCCAAACTAATCGAGGACTCGGTCGATAGAGTAAGAAGATTCCGGGTTGGACTGAGACCAGAGCTGAAGGACCCACCAGTGCTGTTCAATTTGAGGGACTACAATGATTTGAATGAGTGGGCCTCATTGATAGAAAGAAACCTAAACGAACTAGCCGCCATATTTGGGTCACGGTTCGGGTCGAATAGAGATGGCAATCAGTTTGGGAAGAAGCCGATGACCAGAGGAAGGTATCCTATTCTGCTCAACAGTAAGGGTGGGATTGGGAAGTCAACATCGAACCAGAATGGCATGTATCATTTCTACGGAAGACGACATGGCTTGGCCTCATGCCATTCTAGGATGGGTGCTTGCTATGGATGTGGCTAGCAAGGTCACCAGGTCAAAGATTGTCCCCATAGGCTGATGGGATCTCAGGTGTCGCCGCCGCCGCTTATGGGTCAGAACAGAGGTTATGTGCTGCAAAACACACCACAGGGTGAATTTAATAGTCCTCCAGCTCAAGGAAGGGTGTATGCTGTCACCTAATGCGATGCAGAGGACGCACCTGACTTGGTCACAGGTACAGTCTCGCTGAACGACCATGCTGCTTATGCTTTATTTGACCTAGGAGCTACTCATTCATTTATTGCTGAGCAGTACGTTCAGTTGGTAAGGCTAAGTCTTGAACCGTTGGGGTTAGTCATTAGTTTATCTACCCCATTAAAGGATAAGGTGTTATCTATAGTAGGTTGTCCTAGTTGCAAGTTTATTATTGGTGAGCGAAAGGAAAGGATAGATTTGATAGTCCTAGCTATGTATGATTTTGATGTGATAATTGGCATAGATTAGCTCACCAAGCAATAAGCTACTGAAGACTGTTACTATAAAGTGATTCAGTTTGACCTATTAGCGGGTAAAATTTTTGAGTTTGTTGGGTGTCGAGAAGGACACCCGATTACATTCATCTTGTCGCTTGAAGCAACTCGTTTGTTAGACGGGGGTTGCCAAGGTTACCTGGCAACTGTCATGGATATTACAGTTGAGGAGCCGAAGATGGAGGACATTGTAGTACTACAGGAGTTTGCTAATGTGTTTCCGAATGAGTTACCTGGTCAGCCCTAAGAAAGAGAGATCGAGTTCATGATTGAGTTGGCCCCCAGGATAGAGCCAATCTCTAAGGCTCCTTACCATATGGCGTTGTCAAAGCTGAAGGAACTGAAGATGCAGATGCAGGATTTGTTGGATAAAAGATTCATACGTCTTAGTGCATCACCTTGGGGAGCACCAGTTCTGTTTGTGAAGAAGAAAGATGGTTCATTATGTCTTTGCATCGACTATTAGCAACTCAACCAAGTGATAATCAAGAATAAGTACCCGCTACTAAGGATCGACAACTTGTTTGACTAGTTGCAAGGAGCATCGATATTTTCTAACGCCCCAGTTGAGGATAAAAAAAAAAAAGACATACCGAAGACAGTGTTTCGTACTCGTTATGGTCATTATGACTTCACCGTAATGCTGTTTTGTTTGACCAACACCCTAGCTGCTTTCAAGGAGTATCTAGATCAATTCATGATAGTTTTTATTGATGACATCCTGGTATACTTGAGAAGTCCAGAGGAGCATGAAAGACAATTGGGGACAGTGCTTCAGACTCTCCAAAATCATGGATTGTACGCCAAGTTCAATAAGTGCGAGTTTTGGCTAACTCGTGTAGCTTTCTTAGGTCACGTGATTTCAGGTGAAGGAATCTCCATGGACTCGACCAAGATTGAAGCAATTATCAACTGGATAAGACCGACGATAGTGACAGAGATCAGAGGCGTCTTGGGATTAGCAGGTTACTACAGACGGTTCGTGGAAGGATTTTCAGCAATAGACATGCCACTGACTCGACTACTGAAGAAGGAAAAGAAGTCTGTATGGACAGATAAGTGTGAGCATAGTTTCCAAGAGCTTAAGCAGAAGCTGACTACCGCACCCGTACTAACAATTTTGTTTAGACTTAGAGGGTATGACATTTATAGTAATGCATCATTCAGGGGACTGGGTTGCGTGTTAATGCAATATGGCAGAGTCATTGCATACACGTCTCGTCAATTGAGGCCTCATGAGTTGAATTACCCGACGCATTACTTAGAACTCATGGCGATCATCTTTGCTCTGAAGATTTGGAGACGTTACTTGTGTGGGGAAAGGTTCTAAATCTTTATTGACCATCAGAGTCTCAAGTATTTATTCTCTTATAAGGAGTTGAACATGAGACAGCGTTGTTGGATGGAACTTCTCAAGGACTATGACTGCGACATCCTGTATCATCCTAGAAAAGCTAATAAGGTCGCAGATGCGTTGACTCAGAAGTCATCAATTGCACAGATGGTAATTCAGGAGTGGATCTTACTCGAAGGAGCTCGAGATTCGGTTTTCAAATTTGAGGTAGGCCACCTTTCAAGTCTTACAGCCACCCTCAGAATTGAACCCAAAGTGCAAATAAGGATCAAGACATTGCAATTGATAGATCCAGAGATCCAGAAGATTTTGCAAGAAGATGCAGAAAAGAGAAAAGCTGACTTCAGATTTCTAAAGATAGAACACTAAAGTTTCGTGGACGATTGTGTGTACCTGATGATGTAGAGCTTAAGGAAGATATTTTTTCAAAAGCTCATCGTAGTAGTTACATCATTAAATCAAGGTAGTACGAAGATGTATCAAAATATGTGTCAACACTATTGGTGGACCGGTATGAAGGTAGATATCGCCAAGCATGTCGTCAAGTGTCTAACATGTCAGCAAGTGAAAGCATAGCACTGCAAGCCAGGAGGACTTCTACAACCTCTCGAGATTCCCGAGTGGAAGTGGGAACACATCACAATGGATTTTGTGATGGGCATGCCAAAGAGTCAGCAAGGTAATAATTCCATATGGGTTATAGTTGATAGATTGACGAAGTCTGCTCATTTTATCGCTATACAAAAGGATTATGCATTAGATAGATATGCTGAGTTGTATGTCGTCAAAGAGTTTGTCTGCATGGAGTGCCAGGTGATGATTATGTCTAATTGAGACCTGAAGTTCATAGCAGCCTTATGGAAAAGTTTGCATACTACTTTGGGAACAAAGCCGCAGTACAGTACGGCCTATCATCCGCAGACGAATTGCTAGTTTGAGAGGACAATGCAAACCCTCAAGGACATGTTGCGAGCTTGCATGTTAAACTTCTAAGGAAGCTGGGAGGAACAACTTCATCTAGTTGAGTTCGCCTACAACAATAGTTATAAGTAGAATATTTAGATGGCACCATTTGAAGCGTTGTATGGCAGAGCGTGCAGAACTCCAGTTTGTTAGGATGAAGTCAGAGAGCGTAAGATTACTGGGCTAAAGTTAGTTCAACATTCAGTTGATGCCGTCACAATTATTTGGGGAAGACTAAAGACTACTCAAAGTCACTAGAAAAGTTATGCAGACAAGCATCGAAGACCATTGGAATTCCAAGTTGTTGAACACGTCTTTTCTGAAGGTGTCACTGATGAGGGGTACTTCATGCTTCAGCAAGAAAGGGAAGCCGAGTCCGAGGTATGTCAGTCCCTTTGAGATTTTCGAGCGAATAGGGACTTTGGCGTATCGCCTTGTGTTGCCGCCAAGACTGGCTCAGGTACATGATATCTTCCACCTGTCGATGTTGAGAAAGTATGAACTTGACCCGACCCACATGCTGAATTTTGAAGAATTAGACATGGACGACAGAGTGTTGTACGTAGAGAGACCAGTTCAAATTGTGGATCAAAAGTAGCAAGTTCTGTGCAACAAGACGATCTCCTTAGTCAAAGTGGTCTGGCAACACTACAGAACATAAGGAGCTACGTGGGAAAGTGAAGAATCGATAAGATGGAGATACCCTCACCTTTTTTATAAGATTTGTAATGGTTTAAATTTTGATGACAAAAATTTTATAAGAGGGGAAGAGTTGTGATATTCTGATTTTCAACCTTATTTCAATTAAATGAAATGGGCTTTTCATTGACGCGCCTATGGTTATTTTCCCTTAGCTAATTACTCATGAGATAACTAATCTATCGGGTGAAACCGTTAAGGGATATAAACAAAACCGACTCAAGAATTCGACCAGAAATCGACTGCTCGACCATGATAATTAGCAAGGGTCAATACGGTACCGTTATAATTGATTAGTGATCGGGAATAGGTCGATTCGATGGAATTCCATGATTAGATGGTGGGTAATTCCACCTGATTGCAAAATTCTCATCGAACGGCACTAACCTAATTTTCTATCGATTCTGTACCCAGTACCCATAATTGACACATTGAGATTTTTATGATAACTGAGACTCACCTATGAGTCGGAGATGCACAACGTGGATCGAAAATGATCGACCACATGTCAAATGCATTAAAAATTCCTAAAAGCTACCTGGTAGGTTAGGTCACGCTAAAATCGCATCCGATCAAAATTAACCACGAAATTAAACTCGATTTTGGGAATCGAAAGTTCTAGCGTGTCATGATTAATTTTTAAAACATTGTCTCATCCTTTAAAGAATTTTCGGCGAGCCCGGAATTTTGGCAGAAAATTCAAATGGATTGATTTATGAAGGCAATTATGGAAATTGGTATGGGCTTCCTCCTCAGCAATTTTGACCATCAAATTGGAGAGATTTGTGAAGAAATTGAAGTGTAATGGGTGCAAATTCGTTGGGGGCAGCTGCTATGTGGTTTTGGGCACTAAAATGAAGTCTTGTGGTGAAGAATTGTGAATGAATGGCTTGTGGGAGAAGCTTGGAAAACTAAGGGCTGAAGACTTTGTGGCTTGGGACATTTGAGTGCTTGGATATTTGTCTTGGAAGGCTGTTGGCTCAAGCCAAGACTTTGAAGGCCTCTTGTTCCCCCTTGGTTCCCTTCTCTCCCTCTCCTTTCCTTCCCTCTTAGTCGACTGGCCTCATCCCCTCTACAGACCAGCCTTACTCCTTTCTTCTTCTTCATTTCTTCTTCTTTGTTGCAGCAACACTGAGCTAACAACCAGCACAACCCCTCACCGAAACCACTACCGCTTGCCAGTTCGCTGGTCCAGCAACCAACCGCCCGTGCGCGGTCCCCGCGCCCGAGCACTATCCGCTACCCCCTTCACTGACCGTTTTAGCCCGACCCAACTCCACTCCAACTCATCCTCGTCGCCACTTACCGTCTCCGCCATCCCCCGCGCCATGACCAGCTGATGAGTCCCTCGACCAGCCCTCCGGTTCAGCCCCACAGAACCGAAGGCTAGTTCCAAGCCATGAGTTGCAAGGCCTTTTCCGGCCTCCTTTGGTGTCACTATAGACCCGAGTTGTGGTCGCCGTCGCGCTACTGTCGCCATGAACCGATTTTTGCGCTAAACCGGTGAGTTAACCTCCTAAGCTCTAATTAGGGGTTAATCTCACTTAAGGGAGGGTTAGATTAGGCTAAGTGAGGATTAAGGGAATTAGTTAGTCTTAAGTGAGGTTAGTGTAATTTAGTTAGCTTATTTAGTTACTTAGATTAATTAGTTAGGCCAATTAGGTGGTTAGTTAATTTAATTAGTTACTTTAGTAGGTTTATATGTAGCTACCCTAGGTGGATTGATTTAATAAGTGCAATTAGGTGGTTAGATAAGTGTATGTAGATTAATTGGTGGTTTAATTTAATTATTTTGCAATTTATTTAATTATTTATTAATTAGCAAAAATAATATTGGGGTAACCAGTTGTTAGAATTTCGTGCTGATCATCGTGGTTGCATTGGTTTGTGCAATTGATTGCTAATTTATGCAATTGGATGCTTGGTGATGGTTTTTGAATTATTATTTCAAAAATATGAAATTTTGGTATTTAATTAGAAAAATACCAGGTGTTGATTTTTTACGCCAAAAATATTTTAAGTACTATGTCAAATTGTTGAATTTTTAAATGGGAAAGTATCACGCTTTGTGAATCGATTTGACTGTGTGTCAACGCACAATTATTTTACCGGGTGTTTTTAATATGAAGAAAATAGACCAAGTACATTATTTGAAATCGAGGCATTTGAGTGCAAAGCACGATGTCCTTGACTGAGATTAGATGTGCGTGTGATCACTATTGGAATTAGTCATGATGCGTTTACGCCAGACGGTGCTCATTCGGGAATGCCCCATGTCAACGGATACCAGTCGCAATGGAGGCTGGGCCAATGCTCTTTCAGGAATGACATCTAAATGTAAACGTTGCCGTGTCTAACGAAGTAGGACAATGCCCGGTTATACCGAATGACCACCAACTATCGAGTTGGCCGTGACCATTGGGTCGTAATTAATTGGAACGCTTCAATGAGTGAAATAACCGTGCCTGATTATGAGACAAAATTGTGTGGCATGGAATGGGATATGTCATAACGATTTGGCTTTATAATCGGGACCTTTGTGAGTATTTGATGATTGATGTGCAGTGTTCCAGTTGTTAAATATATTTGTTGTATGCATATGTATATGGGTTGTACTAATGTGTAGGGAGGTGCTTAGGCGAGGTAAGTCTTATATCATGCGTGTTTAGGCTGCCTCTAAGTGAATTATCTTCCTAATGGAGATTTAGGATGTAGACTTGTTAAGACATTGTCTCACCCCATCGTGGTTTATAATTTTCAAGTCCTTAGATGGATGTACGTCATGTATGTTTTGGGGTCCCTCAGGTGATGGACTTTCAGCACTCCTATTTCCCAATTCCCGGGACTAACTTGACCGTGAGTTCGTTGAGTCTGCAGTCTGGATCGAGGAGGGCTGACCTCAATTAGTACCTCACCGGTTCATAGCGTGGTTCATTAACTTTCCTCAAGGGGGCCGAGAAGGTCCCCTACAGGGTTTTGACGGGCCTCTCGTTGGGACCGGGGAGTGGGAAGTAAGGCAACCTATGGATATCAACACCCCTGATGTTGTGGTGGACCCGAAGCCCATGACTGAAGAGTCTGGAGCTTAGATGACTCGGTATCCTTTTCTGAGTTAGACTCTTGTGTATAGACTAGTTATGTATATAACCTGGTCTATTTATAAAATAGTTTTTGTGAAAATTGGTTATCCTACTTTTCTATCCCATGTTTGTTTGTTGTTTAGAGATTGTTTGATTTGCTTCCGCATGTACAATAAAATAAATGGGTCAGCGACGCGTCTTGGGAACAACGCATTTTGATTGACCACCGAGGGATGTGCGCGCGCTCGAGGTTTGGGGCGTGACATGGGTACACTTCGCTTCAATGAAAATCCTAAGCTTGATGGACCTTGGTTTCGACCCGATGTGAACACACTTGTGCCATGAATGGCCCTTAGCTCGTGGTTTGATTTAGCGCTAAGTGCAAAGTCCCTATACCAATTTGAACTATAGAATCGGCATGCTTTGGTGCTTACCATGACCACGTGGATTCGGGTGATCTTCATACCAATCGAGGCATAATTTCAGCATGCCTCAATGTCAATTAGGACCTTGCGGTCTTAAGTGATCCCCCTACCAAGCGAGACTTGGACCCAACATCCTATTTATGTCGAACCAAGGCCTTATGGCTTGGGCGACTTTGTCTTGTGATGAACTCAACCCAAGTGAACCTCGGCTTCATTCCAGGCATAAATGACTCAAGCACATGGCCACGCATAATTGCAAGCAAAATCAAACAAAGATATCACATACCACCCACGGTTTAATGATTGAGCATTTACTAGCCTCAACAATGGGATCTACCTTCTTAGAGGAGAAAGAAGAACTTTACTTACCTTGGCAAACCTCAAGAATTAACTTGAATAACTTGAAGGGTTGGTGGTGTGCGGCTGAGAGAAAGGAGGAGAAGGAGGAGGAGAAGGATAGGTGTGAATGTCAAGAGGGCTTAAAGTGGTGGAAATGAATGAGAGCCCTTCTTATTTATAGGCACCAAGATCATCATTACTCATCCAAGCAGTCCAATCACATTTCTTAAGGTGGCATGGCTATGACCTTGAGGTAGCAAGCCTACGTCGCAAGATGGCACACCTATTTGGAAAGGCGACACACCTAGTTCTATGATGTGGAGATCTAATGACTTAGTGTCATTATTTAAAGCCTTTCTTGTCTCATTTAAAGCCTACGTCGCAAGATGGCACTTAGCTCATTATTAAGGGGACAAATCATTATAGATAGGTGGCATCCTAAAAGATGAGGTAGCATCAAGACCATATGATAGCCATAATTTGCTCCAAAGTGTCTTATATTTATTGGGACATTTGACCTAGATTCTTTGCTTAATCTCTAAGGTGAATCCTTAGTAATCATGGCCATATCTACAAGAATCTAGATGAAATAGTGAGTCACCCGCCTTCATGAAGAAGCTAGGGTGTTCTAAAGAATTCTATTTTGTCAATTTCTAAGCAACATGGCAACCATGGAGAAATAGGCCATTGAAAATGCAACCGAGACCGGACAAGGGCTTTTTGCGTACATCCCTTAATGACCATTCCGACACACTCAAGGTTCGTGACTAAGCCTCCCTCTGTGTGCTTGTCGTAGGCAAAGTTGCCTTTCTTGGATAATTTGGTGGCCTATGGCATGGGCTTGATGATCGGCCCATAGATCAATTTCGGTTAGTTGGATCAGATATTGAATTAGCTGTAGGCTTCATCCAAGCTAACTCCCTATTGTTATGTGACTGTGTAAGATTGGTCAGATTTATATTTGACACACGGATGTATCAAGTCAAATCACGGTCATCCATGACCGATGCATGACTGAATGGAATCACTTGCGACTGACACATGATCGTTTGGACTAATTCGTGGTGGGTGACCATCCCTCGATCAACCCTAACGGTCTAGTAGTTATCCAATGATCGAACTACTTGGATCCATGATCTTGGTCATGGGATTGGTCCACGGCCATTCTCTTGATGGGACATCCTGATTTTCGACCCTGTTTCGATTAAATGAACTGGGCTTTTCATCCACGCGCCTATGGTCCCTTTTCTCTGAACTGATCACTCATGAGATAACTGATCTACTAGGTGAAGCCATTAAGGGATATAAACGCGATAGACTTGAGAATTCGATCAAAAATCGATTGCTTGACTGTGCTAATCGACAAGGGTCAATACATCACCGTTACAATTTATTAGAGGCTGAAAATAGGTCAATTTGATGGAATGACGTAATTAAATGGTGGGTGGTTCCACCTGATTGCAAAATTCGTGTCGAACGGCACTAAATCAATTTGTATGTCGATTATGTACCATGTACCCGTAATTGAAACCTTGAGATTTTTACGACAACCGAGAGTTACCGATGAGTCGAAGATGCACAAACATGGATCGAGAATTATCGACCATGGGTCAAATGCAATAATATTCCTAAAAGCTACCTAGCAGGTTAGGTCACGCTAAAATCACGTCCGATCGAAATTAACCACGAAACTAAACCCAATTCAGGAATTGAAAGTTCGAGTGTGTCATGATTTATTTTTAGGGCATTGACTCATCCTTTGAAAAAAATTCAACGAGCCTAGATTTTTAACGGAAAAATCAAAATCGGCAAATTAATTTGGTGGAAATTCGGAGGGCCACTTTTATGTGGATTTATGGCCTTCAAGATGGATGGGTTGATGAAGTAAATTATGGAAATTCGCTTGGGCACCATAGTTGGTATTTTTGGAGGCCAATTTGGTTTAATTGGTGAGGAATTGGATGGAAATTTCATGCAAATTCGTAGGGCTAATGGGCTACTGCTATTTGGCCTTCAAATTGGTTTATTTTGTGAAGAAATTGGCCCTTGGGTGACCTATTGACATTGTTGGCTAAGGATAAGGGCTGAAGACTTTGTGAAATGGTGATCATGACTTAGATATTTCTCTTGGAAGCCTATTGGTGCATGCCTTGACTTGCATGGCCATGTCCCCTCATTTTCCCCCTTGGTCGACCAGCATAGCAAAACCATTGCATCATCTTCTTCTTCAGTTTCTTCTTCTCCACTTTCCCTCTACTCAGCCCCTCCATCCCTACTACTACCTCTCTCGCCAACCACCACCCTCACGCCGCCTCCTCCTCCGTGATTGAGCCAACCCAGAGTCACGAGCCCGGCCCTGAGCTAGCGCTAGCCCGCGCGTCAACCATGTCCCACTCCAGCTTGACACCAGCCTCTGCTTGACCGTCAGCTAACTCTGCTTGTCCTAGCTCCGACCAAACCACCTGCAAGCTGCCATCGTCCGCCTGGCTCCGCCTGACCATCAACTACCATCCTTCCTCGCGCTGAGCCCCTCAACCAGCCCTTTGATTTAGTCCCACAGAACCGAAGCCAGCTCTAGCTGTGAGCTTGCCGAGTCTTTTTTAGCCCTTTCCGGACTCCTTTGGTGCCATCGTAGGCCCGGGTTTTTGTCGCCGTCGCGCCACCATCGCCGTGTGCTCGTTTGCTCACTAAACCGATGAGTTTATGTCCTAATCTCTAATTAGGAAGCTAATTGCTCTTAAGGGTGGATTAGTGGATTAGTTTAGGCCTAAATAGGATTAAGGGTAATTTAATTAGTGTAATTAGTTATTTAGTTAATTAGTTAGATTAATTAGGTGGTTAGATAGATTAGTTGATTAGCTTAATTAGAGTAATGAGCTTATCCTAGCTAGATTAGGTAATTGGTTCGATTAGGTGGTTAGATTAGTGTGTGTAGATTAATTAGTGGTTTAATTTAAATATTTTACAATTTATTTATTTAAATGCAATTTATATAATTATTTATTAATTAGCGGAAATTATACCGGGATAGTCGATTGTCAGAATTTCGTGCTGATCATCGTGGAAGTGTTCGTTCATGCAATTGATTGCTAATTTATACAATTGAGTGCTTGGTGATGATTTTTGAATTATTATTTCAAAAATATGGAATTTTGGTATTTAATTAGAAAAATATTGGGTGTTGGTTTTTGACGCCAAAAATATTTTAAGTACTATATCAAATCGTGGAATTTTTAAATGGGAGAGTATCACACTTTGTGGATCGATTTGACTGTGTGTCCACGCACAATTATTTTACCGAATGTTTTTAATATGAAGAAAATAGGCCAAGTATATTATTTGAAATTGAGGCATTTGAATGCAAAGCACAATGTCCTTGGCCAAGATTAGATGTGTGTGTGATCGCTATTGGAATCCTTCACGATGTGTTTACACCGAACAATGCTCCTTCGGGAATGCCCTATGTCAACAGATGCCGATCACAATGGAGGCTGGGCCGATGCTCTTTCAAGAATGCCGTCTAGATGTAGACGTTGCCATGCTCGATGAAGCGGGATGACACCCAATTATGCTGGATGACCGCCGACTATTGAGTTGGTCGTGGCCGTTGGGTTGTAATTAATTGGAATGCTTGAATGAGTGAGATAACCATGCCTGATTATGGAGAAATGGGACTTGTCATAATGATTTTGCCTTATAATCGGGACCCCTGTGATTGATTGGCATATGTTATGAGGTGTTCCAGTTAATGATGTACGCTTGTTGCGTTTATATATGTTATATGAGCCGTACTAATGTGCAGGGAGGTGCTAAGGTGAGATAAGTCTTTTTATGATATGTGTTTAGGCTGCCTATAGGTGAATTTTCTTCCTAATCGGGGTTTAGGGTGTAGACTCGCTGAGATTTTGTCTCATCCCATCATGGTTCAAAATTTTCAGGTCCTTAAATGGAGGTACGTCATATGCGTTAATGGGTTCCGCAGCAAATAGACTATCAGCATTCCTATTTCCCTATCCCCGAGACCAACCTAACCTGTGAGTTAATTGAGTCCACGTTTTGGGTCGATGAGGGCCTACCTCACTAGGTACCTCATCGCTTCAGAGCATGGTTCATTAACTTTCCTAACGGGGGTTGGGTGGATCCCCTACAGGGTTTTGACGGGCCTTTTGTCGGGACCGGGTAGTGGGAAGTAGGGCACCCTATGGATCTCAACACCTTTGATGGTGTCATGGAGGACCCAAAGTCCATGGCTGTAGAGTCTAGAGTTTAGATGGCACAATAGTTCTTTTTGATCTAGACTCATGTATATAAACCTCAGGTTTTTCTTGACTGTATATAAACCCGGTTTGTTTATAAAATGTGTTTTGTGTGAATTGGTTGTCCTACTTTTCTATCCCATGTATGTTTGTTGTCTAAAGATTGTTATTTCGCTTCCGCATGTGCATAAATTGATTGGGTCGGCGACGCATCCTAGGAACGTCGCATTTTAGTCGACCACCGAGGGATGTGCATGCACTCGAGGTTCGAGGCATGACACTTGATAGATCCTTAACCAGCATATGGCCGAATCTCAAAAAGATCCATGATTTATCCTTGCTAATATCACACCAAATTCATAGCCATTTCTCGTTCATTGAAACTGGGATGTCACAGTATTGTCGCTATGCTATCACCTGGCCACCATTCGATCCTCCCACATGAGCTGTGGAGGTGTGACCAGTAGCCTCCAGCCACTGTCCAGTCTTGCCGCTCCTCCCCAATGATTTTAAAGCTTGGACTTGAGTGTGAGTGGCTTTCTAACCCTTAAATAGGGTTATTGTTGCATTTTGAGTTAGTTTAGGACAAGATTAAGGTTAAATGGTGCTTTATTGATGTGATAAGTGGGTTTTGTGTGATAGTTTATCATAGGATTCTGATTGGTCATCTCAATAGCCTATCGAGTTTTGGGCGATAGCTTATCAAGTTTTAGCCGATAGCTCATAGGTTATCGAATTTCACCGATAGGTTATCACTTTTTGGTTTGATAAGTTATCATTATGTGATAAGTAGTTACACGATAAGTTACTAGGTTATGATAAGTGAAGTGTGATATGTTATTATAATATGCCATAATAGGGTGATAGACTATTATGCAGTGATATGGGTTATATGAAATGACATTGTAATAACACATTATTAAAATACTTTATGATATGGTGATATATTATATACATTGGAAGATGAGTTATTTGATAGTTTGTGGTGACCCGTGATAAGTGATTTTGTTTTTTACCAACTTATGATAATTTATTTTATTTTGATGAGCGACCTATATGCCATTGGAGTGGTGAATTGGATGGTACATTTATGTGATATAATATGAGGCACGTGTATGATAGGGTAGCACATAGTAACGGTTGTTGCATATTGTATGGGCATCACATTGATTAATGACAAAGATATAGAATGAATTGTGTGATGGTATGCCCATGTGATCACCTAAAGACTCTAAAGCGTCTTATGCAAGACGATACCTGATTCAGTTCGGATGTCCCCAAGTCAATGGGATGTCATTCACATATGAATTTCGAAATGAAGCTCCTTATAGGAATACCGTCTTGATGCGTTTACGTGGGATGATCACATACTCGATGGGGCGAGACGATGCCCAATTACGCCGGATGATTCGAACTTTCGAGTTGGCCTTTGGTCTCAAGTGACTATAATAATCTAAAAGCATGGTCTTGAGGGTTGCATGGTAGTCTAAGATGCCATGTGATTCTTGAGATGCCACGCGTGTAAAGTGCATGAGTGCATAAATGCATATTTTGAGAAGTGATGCTATAGTCAACACACGTGTGACCAGAGATCGATATATGAGTAGTTCTAGATTATTGCATGACATGGGTTCATGATTATAATGTGTTGTACGTTTTTGTGTTTGACTTGTGAATATGGAAAGTGTTTTAAGAATTGCTTACGTGCTTTGTTATGAAGGCTCAAGAAGGTAAGATGATCATTCCTGTTTATAGTTAAGGCAAACCAGGATCTGCTTTGCTATTGATTCGTTATCTATAGATAATTTGTATGTTTAGGCCGTTTAGAGGTGAATAACCTCCCTATACGAGGTCTAGGAAGTTCATTCATTGAGTTTATCACACTACTATTGTTTAAATATTTTCAAGCCTGTGATTATGGATGTACACCCTGTTCATTTTGGGTTCGCCGTGTCCTCTGAATGGACCATGATCAAGTATGCAGTGACAGGGATAAAGGCAACTCTTTTGAAGCACACCACCATGATTTGGGTTAATGAGGGAGTAGACCATTTGGTTCCCCATCATTTTGCGGCCTAGTTCATTAGGTTTAATAGGGATCTCTTTAGGCTTGAGAGCTTGGTTTAATGAACCGGTGCTTGTGCAAGAATCATCTTTTTAGACAGCCCTCATAGTACTAAAGGTGCTAGGCTTACTCGGAAACCTTTTGGATGTGTGTGACCGCGCTTTGGGATGTTAATGAAAAGTGGCATAGTGTGTGATGCTGAAGTTGTATGGAAGAAGTTTGTATGGAAGTATGTTGTTATGAATGTACATAAGTATGTTTTATACTATCCCTATTTGCTTGGTTAGGTGATGTATTTATACTTCCACTTGTGTATTTAATCGATAAGGTGATTGGGTCAGTGATGCCTCTTGGGATGTCGCAATAGAATGACCCAAGTAAAAGAGATAGCACGGGTTGTCGCAAGCCCAAAGCAAGTCGTGACAACAACTCAAATGTCAATAATTTATTGTATTAATTAATCTCATTAAATCACAAGTCAATGTTCAAACTTTATGTCAATGGTCTATCTCATTGACCAAATTCGTGCTCATATATCTAACCATGATCATCTGTAATGCCTTGTGATAAGGCAACTAGGATTTCCCTTGGCTAGGTTTCCACTTATATTACTAGCGGCTGCCCACATGGATACCCAGACATTAGTATTCATACCCACAAACCCCTAATCGGGTTCACAATGATCAAGTACCAAATTATTGTCCTACTAATATTATAATCAAATAATGAATCCATCTCATAAATCAGTTTCATAGATTGAATCAAATTACATTTGGCAATTCAATTTGTCAAATAAAGTGTATTTTATAAAGAATTTCACAAATCAATACATATAACCATTCATAAACCATACTTGAAATAAAAAGCTTTTTGTTATTCTTTCACAAAAAAGTTTCGTAAACCCAAAATATATAATGTTTCATAATCCATTTCATGTACCCCCTCCCCCTTTTCCTTTCCTTTCCTCTTCTCTCTTTGCACGTGGTCTTTTGACCCAGTCAACACCGCTATTACAATCAAAGTCATGGCAAGGCCCGCATTTGCTCGAGCTTTTTCCTCTTTTCCACGAGCAAGCATTACCCGGTCACAACCATTGATAGCAAGAGTCACAAAGTATGGTCAACCTGTGAATTTAGCAGTTCAATTGAGAGGTTTGTCGTCTGAAGGAACTTTCCACGAATTGATGCTGTGTGTTGCTGATGGATGTCGTAAGAAGCTGGAAACCCAATTGCCCCCTTTGTAAGAAAGTACTTCATTAGATCAGTGAGGCAGGAATGGGAGAAGTGGGTTTTATCGTCCGAGCGAAACTGTGCCGGTCATCCAACGACCAAAACGCTCCTCGCATTCATCATAACATTCTCGACAAAACTGCCGAAGCCACTCCAACAGCCAGGCTATATAAAGCTTGCGGAGCTTTCCAGTGCTGGATCACCTCCTCTGTAGCTGCATGACAGAAAATACACATCGAATAATATTTTCTTTTCCTGGGAAAAAGACCTTTCACTGCATTTGATTCCCTCGCCATTACACAGCTACTTCTTCGTCCTCTTCATTTTAAATCGGAAGTTAAGGATTTTGCTTCTCTTGTCGCGTTGCAAAGTTGGAGCCTCGGTAGTTTTCTGGGTGGGTAGGCAAAGAGATTCCACGCGATGGATGAACTGAACGAGGAGCAAGATCAGAAGATGTGAACGGTGTTTATGGAAAAGAGCAAGCCGAGTGGATAAGGGATTTCTGGAAACTCTAAAACGTGTGCCTCACCGTACACATGTGATCCACAAATGGAGTGATCCACAAACGTTTGCCACATATTTATCCCTTACGTCACGCCACTTTCCTTCAACATTACTTGCTTCGAGCCTTATTCGGATGACATAATCTTTCAATATGATGCCAGGATTTTATATGGTGCCATAGATCTCGCTAGGATTGAATACGTAGTATTTTTTACTAATAGGAGGTCGCCTTCAGTACTCCAAGCCTGTTGACGTATGGGATGCCTCTACTGGAAGAGATCTCGACACATTTCTCTTCCTTCCACGGCCTATAGCAATGGCTTCGTGTTTTTCCTTGCTCCTGTCGGCTCCACAATCCCAGCCAACTCTGCCAGCGGATTTCTAGGATTGTTCCAGCGATGGTTAAAACGGAAAGAGCAATGCCAGAGCAAAGTCAAGGCTGATTTATTCAAGTGATTTAAAAGTGGAGCAGTAGATGTATTCTCGACTAAGAAGCACGGACACTCTTTAGAAGCCTTCGTGTCGTGTTTGACACTCCAATACATGTCCGACACGCGGTCAACGAATGTCGAAAAATCTGACACGTGGTCAACTTTCTTTGACATGCTCTGACACGCGAGTCTGGAATTTCGACATGCTATTCCGACATGTGTGGGCTCAATTTTAAAAAAATTCAATACTTAAGGAGTCAAAATGTAAATACACAAAAAAAGGAAAAAATAAAGGTAGGGTTGGTTGCTAGGCATTATTGTTGCCGCCACCGTTAGAGGGGGCCACCGACCTTGCCAACCTAGGCAAGGCTTGCCCAGATTTGGGTGACGTCGCGCCCTAGCTCGGGCCTAGCAAGGGTTGCCGGCCCTCACCTAGGGCTAGCGAGGCCTTGCCTGAGGCTAGGGAGCTCACCGGCCATAGGTGATAGCCAAAATCCCCTAGATCTGGGCGAGCCTGGTTGGTCCCATATGACGAGTTGCCCAAATCTAGGCAACGCCTCACCCGCGCCTTGCCTAGGCTAGCGAGGGTCGCCCCCTCCGTCGCCTCGCCTGCCCCTTTCGACGGTGGCTGTGTACACCGCTGATGAGGGCAGTGGCAGCAACGTGCCCAACCACGATTGTGCCTCTCTTTCTTTTCTTTTTTATTTTTCAGTTTTTTTTAGAATTGTTTTAGCTTTTTAAAAAGTTTTTAACTATGAAAAAGTAATAAAAAATGCCACATAGGATAAATAAATAAATTTAAATATACCACTTCAGCATTTTCCTTTAAACAATGTTTTTTCCTTTAAGTTTTATGTGTTATTGTAATGGAATGCAGTTGAATTTGTCAAATTAAAATAATGAATGATATCAACAAATGTTGAATCAATATTTTTATAGCAAATTAATTCTAGGCTCTTATTATTTATTTATTTAAGTGTTTATATATAAAAATATATTTAATATATAACGTGTCGAAACGTGTTGGAATGTGTCGGAATTTTATGATTTTGATAAATGACGTGTCGACATGTCATATCGTATCATGTCGTGTGTCAATATCGGTGCCGCATAAATTATGGATTTTGTGAATATGATTTACCTATTCAAAATAATTTTAGAATCACTGGCGCTAAAAAAGTGGAATATCTCACTCAAGCCAGAAGCCCAACAAGACGGTGCATGACAGTGCTTCAAGAGAAGCACTTTCACAATTCGTCAAAAGTCAACCCCGCCAAAAGAGCAACAACAAGCTCAAACAAAGACGATGCGTGACAGTGCTTCGATTTGTCGAGAGTCAACCCCGCCAAAAGGCACGTAAAGTTTTTCTTCTTTTTTTCCTTTAAAAAAAAGAAGAAGAAAAAGCAACGACACTTCGCGTGCCTCTCGGGTCGTGCCTTGTGAGGACTGTCCGAGAATTACAACAGTCAGGTCCATCATCTAATGCACCTTCCTTCCCACAATTGGTGGAAATTGTCGTTGACGGTGTTATAGCTTTTTTTTTTAAAGGTATTCACCTTAGTGTCGTGACTTTTTAAACGATCAATTAAGTATCACAGCTATTTAAATATTTACCATTCAAGTGACATTACCTACTTGTGTTGTCGAGAAATTCTTTGTCATATTAATTTAGAATAAATTACCAGAGATGTTAACATTCAAGTTGCAAATCACATGACGTTGTTTGGCAACACAAATTGAGAAATGTTCTGTTTGCTCCATCAACAAAACCCTACACCCAAAGTTCTTACCCCAAATTGAGAAATTATGTCTAATTGTTTCCAAAAATCCTAGCACCAAATTCCAATTTCAATTTGAACGGATTCTTCAATGGCAAGGTAACTTGTCTTTTGGATGACTCTAAGTAAACAAGGCATTCGTGATGCCAAAGTGAGTGTCACACCCCAAATCCAACAAGAATTGGGAAAATGACATGGTCGTCCTTCCATGAGAACGATGCAACTTGAAACACTACTAACAACCTATTATCTAAATATATATTTCCATATATATATATATATATATTATAAATCAACAGATTGGTTACAACATAAAAGTTTCTAGAATTCATAATCCATAAAAAGTAATATGTATATCTCCAACTAACAACTAAAATTAACTTACTTATCTCAGTCAAATACAGCTTAGAAATATACAAACTATATCAAAATGGGGAATATTATCCAAAGAAATCATAAATTTGTTGCGATTTTACCAATTTAGTCCTAAACATTTATTATATTTTGTCAATTGAGTTCATTCGGCTAATTTTGGCTAGAATTCACTGACATGATTGCCGACTATCCTATGTGACATTGCTATGGATAATTTTTAATAGTATTTTAATATTTTCTGAATTTATTTTTTAAAATTTTCTATTTTTTTCAACTATTGTCAATGAGGGTTGCAGTTGGCGAGGGCCACCGGAACCTCGTTAGTCGCTAGCAAGGGTCGCACAACCCTCACCAAGCCTTGCCCGCGATCGCCATGGGCTTCTTAGTGAGGGTTGCAGAAGAGGCTGGGTGAGGGCTGCACCCCTCACTCGTTGCTGGCAAAGGAATAGACACCGTTGCCCTAATGGCCCATGAGGCCCGGTGACCCTCGCCGGCCATAGGTAAAACATAAAAAAATAAAGAAGGACAAAAAAATTCAAAAAAAAATCAATATAAAAATTCAAAAAATATTGAAATAGTATTAAAAATTGCCCACATCAGCACTGGTTGTGTCACATAGAATGGTCGACATCCACTTCTGTAAATTCCAATCAAAATTGACTAAATGGACTTAATTAACAAAATTGAAAGGTTTATGACTAGTTGACAAATGTGCATTAGGTTTAGGACTTTTTAAACAATTTTTCTTGTAAAATCCTCAGTGATAACACAAACGCTCTTGTTCTATTTGCCAATAATCGAGGAACTGAAAAGCATTTAAGATGAATGTTATGAGCAACCATGATTTAGTGAGTAGTATATTTGTTCAAAGCAGATCAAGAATCTATTATGCATATATAAAGGAATATTAGAAATTCATAATCTAAACCCAAGATAGAATATACATATCAAATCAATATGAGTTATTGAATTTCAACAAAAAATTTTACAAATCAAAATTACTCATTTAACCCATCATCACATTTCAAATATTAATGGTTAAGTCCATTAACCAATCTCTTTCAAATCACAAGTCAATGGTCCATTCTATTGACCAATCTATTGCTTAATATCAAACTATGATCATGACACAATATCTAGTAACAAGATGACTGAGATTCCCCATTAGCAAGATCTCCACTTATTATCAACTAGTGGTTCGGCCAAGAAGGGTATCCTAAAACAAATATGCATACCTAGAAACCCCTACTCAAGTTCATAGTGATAATGAGTATCAAACTATCATCCTCTAATATGAGTAATCCAATCTAAAATCAATCTCATAAGCCAAAATATATTTCACAAACCAAGAGATAACCTTTCGCAAAACAACTTATCATTCATAAATGCTTTTTTTTTTTTTTGGTAAAATTCATAAATGTTTTTCATAAAGCATTTCTCCAATAATTTTAGAACTGATTTCATAAACCAGTTTGCAAAACAATACATGTATACCCTTTCACAACACATTTCCTAAAACTATTCTCAGACCATTCACAAATACTAAAAGGTAGTAAATACTCGATCTAGAATTTTATACAACAAAAAATAAGATTTCATAACTTATACTGTTTAATCCACATCACCTTTGAAATATGAATTTTCAAACTCGAAAAAAAGTTACTCGAATTGACGAACTCGCAATCCTATCAAATAAGTGAGAAATAACATCAAAAACAAGTAAAACACTACCTCATTTACGAAATGATCAAACTAAGCTTAATCACTAACAAAATGATTCTTGTGTGTCAACAAATCGTTCACGCAAAGTAGATATTCAAAGTCGTCCGCACTACGGAGTTTGAGTGAGAGACATCGAACCCCACGAGTTCACAATGCCCTATCTATCATTTTCATCTAATTCTCTAGTTTAACAGCTCCAAAATCAGATGTCACAATTCAAATCTCACATAACTTCGAATTTGTGCCCTAATTTAGAAAATTACTCTGATTAGATCAATAAAAGGCTCAAGGAGTTGTTAAAGAGAGAGAGAGAGAGAAATTTACTCTGGTTGGCAAGACCTAGTAGCATGTACTCCTTCCCTTTTTCCATTCCCTTTCATTTTTTGGGAGGGTTAGTACCCTTAAAAACCCTAACTCGTGATAAATTTACTCCAAACTAATTTATTCATCACCAAAAACTCTAAATTGGTACACATTTAACAAATTTATCCCAAATTGGTACACTTGTGATAAATTTACCATTTGTTTATATCGGTTGAATTTTACTGTTAAATTACTAAATTGAATTACACTTGACAGTTGACTAGCATACCAGTTTGGAATTTTACTCTTCATTTATTACAGTTATACAATTTTTATGACTTTTTATGGTATTAATCCAATTGAATGGAGGGTATATTTATTACAAATGTACCAGTTTGAGGTTCTTTGCAATCAAATAAATTAGTTTTGAGTAAATTTGTCACAAGTGTACCGGTTTATGGTTTTTTATGATTAGTTGGGGTAAATTTGTCATAGGTGTACTAGTTTGGGGCTTTTCATGATTAAAAATTAATTCAAGGTAAATTTGTCACAAATGTACTAATTTGAGATTTTCGAGGTATTAACTCGTTTTTTCTCCCTTTATTTCTTTTCTTCTTTCTCTCCCTTCTATTGGTGCGTATGCTTTTCCATTTTGATAGCTAAACGTCCATTGTCTTCCTTTTGATGACTAGTCAAATTTATATTTTTGGCTGCCTCCCCATATTAACCAAGTCACAAGGAAAATTACATTGAGCCTCGTCAAAAGGTTCAATGACGAGGCTAGTTATGGAGAAAAGCGACCAATGTGGTGTCCGAAGTTATTCTGTTTGTTTTATGGAATATAACTTCTAGAAAAACATATTGCTGAATTTTCGGTATTCACTTTACGAAAAATAAATTAGTCAAAGCAAACATTTTCCACCATTAGAAAAAAAAAAAAAAACACCATCAAAAGTGGGCAAAACATTTTCCACTTTTCAGAAGGCCGAAAACGTTTTCCTACTTTTTCTTTCACCACTCATTTTAATTATTATTATTATTTTTTAAAATTTGAATTTGAATTTGAATTTTTTTTCATTTTTATTTTTATTTTTTTTCTTCTTAGGCCAATCACGGGCGATTGGCCACCAATGAGGTCGGGCCACATAGATCGGTGACACTCAAGCGTGGCAAGAAGGTGGCAAGGCTCGAGCCTCGTAGATCAGCGACGCTTGAGCATTGCTAGAGGCCATGAAGCTCAAGCCTCACTAGATTGATGATGCTTGAGAGGCACCAAAAGGTGGCAATGCCTCAGCCCTGCCTTATGGTGGTTCTTGCTAGCTATCCTTATGGCCATCGATCGGCTGAGGAAAAGAAAAGAAAAATTAAAAATTAAAAATTTGAATTTTTTAAAAATTTTAATTGAAAATAAAAATAAAAAATAAAAATGATTAAAAGAAGTGCATAGAAGGAAATCGGATCAGATACCAAACGACGGAAAATATTTTCTACTTTAATTTCAGGTTTCAACCAAACACATGAAAATATTGTCATTTTCCTACAAAATAACTTCCTAGAAAATACTTTCCAGAGAAGCTACATTTTTTTTCATGAAACGAATGAAACCTTAGTTTGCAATTGAAATCATGGGCTAGGGTTTAGTTGCAACATAATTTTGGACCGAGTCTTGTCACCCCCCAACTTGCTTTGGGCTCGTGGCACCACTCATTTCCATACTTATGGCTATTCGATTGTGACATCCTAGGAAACATCGCCAAACCCATTCATATTATCATTTATATACACAAGTGAAAGCATAAACAAATCACCCAACCATTCACAACAAAACATGGATAGTTTCAAACATGCTCATGTATACTTATATGCATCCATAACATTATCACAATATATAAGCCATTTACATTCAAACTTCAACATCACTTATTACACTACTTCATATACAAGCGGAAAATGTGGCTATAACCATCTCCAAAAGGGGTCCTGGGGTAAGTCTAGCACCTCTAATACTACGAGGGTGACTTCAAAAAATGATATACCTCACTCGCTCTTATTGCCCATCCAACTCAAAATACCATGACTCGGGCTTGACTAGTGAAGATTAGGGCCTAAAAAAGGTTAAACAATGAGGAGTAAGATGAACTTAGTGAGTGACCTTCCTATACCTCGCATAGGGAGGTTATTTACCTCAGAATGACCTAAACGTCCAAGTTATCTATCGATGCAAATCAATCGCAAAGCAATTCCATTGCTTTGCCCTAACTATAAATAGAAATGTTTATCTCACATTCTCAAGTCGTCAAGACATAAGCACATAACAATTCTTATAACACTTCCCACACTCAGGAGCCAAACATAAGAATGTGCCATATAACATAGTCATGTGCCAATGACACGTGGTAGTCCAAACATGCTTATATATCAATCTCATGTCACACGTGTGTAGACTATAACATCACTTTCAAAATATGCATTCATGCACTTATGTAATTTATGCACGTGGCATCTTGAGAATCACATGGCATCCCATACTACCATGTAACCCTCGAGACCCTGTTTTCATATTATTATGACCACTTAGGGCCCAAGGCCAACTCGAAGGTCAACAATCATTCGGCATGACTAGGTATCATCCCTCCCCATCGAGGACAACATCATCATGTGTATGCATATACCTTAGGACAGCATTCCAATAAGGAGCTTCCTTCTAAAATCCATCCACAAACGGCATCCTATTGACATGAGGGCATCCGAACTTAATCGGGCATCATCTCGCATAATCATACGCATTAGGAAGAAACCATCATGCCACATAATCATACGCATCAGGGTATTGAAGTGATTACACGAGCATACATCACTCAAGCTCATTTCATATATTTCTCATTAATTGATACAAGAGTGTGTAATGCTCATATAATATATGACAACGTTAATTATATACAACCATGTCATGCTTTCATGCCACGTGATCACATCCCAATGATACATATGTCAAATTGACCATACTTTTATGCCATGGCATATTGCATCATAGTAGCGCTTAAATACTTCATCATACTATCTTTTCACATATTCATACATACACACTAATTAGCCACATGCCATCATGTCATACTTGTATCTCATATCATATCACCCAAATATATCAATTAAACACTTCAATATGTTATCCTTCCACATATCTCACATGCTTAGTAATTGGCTATGATAAACAAATACCATAACCTTTATCATTTTTCCATTCTAAAATATACATAAGCATGCACTATATTCAACTTTAGCAACCAACAATGCATCAACCAAATTAGAACTCATGGCATATAGAATACTCATCAAGGTAAGGTAAATTATTACAATTGAGTATAAGTTATTAAACTAATTTGTCACATGTCATCATAACCTATACAATGACTTATTTCACATTAATATAACGTGTCATTATAACTTAATACCCATCACTATCACAACATAATAACTTATCGCATCTCCACTCATCACATCTTAATAACTTATCGCATAACTACTTATAACTTATCAAACATTGGAAGTGCTCATCGTGAAAATTGGGGTTAGAATGAAGATGTCACAACTCTTCCCTCCTTAAAGAAATTTCATCCTCGAAATTTTGCAGGATCATCCATTTTTCAACAAATGGGGGTATTGGTCTCTCATTATGTTTTCGCTTGCCCAAGTCACTCCCTTAGTGCCATAATGTTAAAAAAATGACCTTAACCAAGGGAATGACTTTGTTGCGTAGCACCCGTTCTTTTCTATCCATGACCCGTACTGGTTACTCAATGTACAACACTTTGTCATCCACCTCGATTTCTTCATAACTTATTACATGAGTCGGGTTCGGTTCATATTTCCATAACATGGATTCATGAAACACATTATGAACCTGGGCAAGATTTGGTGGCAATGCTAACCTATAGGCCAAAGTCCTTATCCGTTCCAAAATTTCAAAGGGTTTAACGAATCTGGGACTTAGCTTCCATTTCTTGCCAAATTGGGATGTACCCCTCATTGGTGACACCTTAAGGAATACATGGTCGCTCACTTAGAACTCCAAAGGTCTGCGTCATTTGTCCGCATAGCTTTTCTAGCGACTTAAAGCTATCTTTAACCTTTCTTGAATGTTTTGAACTGCATCCATGGATTGTTGCACCAATTCAAGGCCTAAATCTTTCTTTCGTGGAATTCATTCCAACAAACAGGCGTCCTGTAGACACATCCGTATAATGCTTCAAAAGGTGCCATTCTAATGGTCTGCTTATAGTTGTTGTTGTAGGCAAACTCAATAAGGTGCAGTTGTTCCTCCCAGCTTCCCTTAAAATCCAAAACACTTGCTTGCAACATATCCCTGACAATTTGGATCGATCTCTCAGGTTTTCCATCCGTCTGTGGATGATAAGTTGTGCTACACTATAGCTTGTTTCCATGGCATTTTGAAGACTTTTCCAAATTGTGGCATTGAACTTAGGATCTCGATTCAAAGAGATCGTCACTAGCACTTGTCACAACCCCAACTCCATCTCCGGGTCACGAGCGACAAGGGTTATTTTTGCGACGTCTCAGGCTTGTCGATTTCCCGATTCTTTTTAACTCGTTATCATGCACATGCAGAAGCATGAATAAACAATTCTCCAGACAAATGACATTTGGAAGACTGGGATCTATATCAAGCAAAACACACTAATTTATATTATTATAGTACTTTTACAAACCCTTTCTTTATGGGCCCTGTTTTCTTTTTGCATTACAGTGCAAGTTTTCCACATAGGCCAAGGGAAATCCTATCTCCTTTAGTGTGACTGCAGCTCCCAAAATTCACATGAGACTTCCATGCCTATAAGACTAAAATATGAGAGATGAGTTATAAGGAAACTTAGTAAGTAAAATTCCTAGTTCTCTACTAAGAAAGTATCTCATCATCGTTAAAGCCTAGCAAGTACAACACTCACAAATAGTGTCGATCGCAGATCAATAGTAAACCTATTGCTACCCTTAACTACATGCAAATGCCCATCACAACATGCTTCAATGCATACTTACCTTTGGCTTATCAGTAAATATATCAACATACCATAATTATGCATATACCGGCACTCATGAAAATTCATATAGTGTCGTCCTGGCTAAACCAGGCCTTCCTGGCTCAACCGAGCAATCCTATGTTAGCTCACCAAGGCATTCAGGCTTAACTCAAGTATCCTTGCTCAACTAGGGCATCTTGAGGCTAGCTTACCTAAGGCATCTAGGCTCAAACCCAAGCATCCTAGCTCAACCAAGGCATCACATTCAATGAACAAGGCATTGCCGCCAATGCTATGTGGCTATAGGCGTTTTTTCCTCTTTAAGTGAATGCGTATATGCATCACACAAGCTGGTTCTTATCTTTTCTCTTAGCCGACACATGCATGGCTCAAAGGCATGCTCATTCATTCGTGTGTGTCATGAATTTCTTATACTTTACTAGTAAATATGTCGGGAATGATCTTTGGTTTGTAACTTGAATCAATCACTTAGCGATGATCCCCGCATCAGACAAGGCTTGGAAACAATATGCCTCAATACCGATCTAAGACCTCGAGGCTTGGGTACACCTCGCTTAGGTGAAGATCCTAAGCTTGACGGATCTCAGTTTCAACCCAATGTGATCATACCATGTGCCGTGAATAACCTTCATCTCATGGCTTGATTCAATGCCAAGCACAAAGTCTCACCAAATCAACTCCTTAGAATTGGCACCCTTTAGTGCCTTACCAAGATCTCATGGATTTAGGGCAATCCGCATACCAAACAATGCATAAAATCAACATGTCTCAATGTTGATTTAAGAACTTATAGCCTTGGGTGATCCCTGCTCCAAGCGAGACTTGGAACCGGTACATTATTTATGTCGATTCAAGGCCTTATGGCTTAGACGGCCTTGTCTTACGATGAACTCAACTCAAGTAAACCTCGACTTTATTCTGGATGTGAATGACTCAAGTACATGTTCAAACATAATCATGAGTAAAACCATGCAAAAGATCCAACATCCTACCCATGGCTTGATGGGTGAGCACCTAACTAAACTTGACAATGGAGACCACTTCCCTAGAGGAGACATAGGGATCTTACTTACTTTGGCAAACCTCGAGGACCAATTTATATGACTTGATGGATTGAGGATGCAAGCCTAAGAGAAAGGAAAAGGGGGAGGAGGGCATCTAAGGAGAAGGAGGAAGGAGGAAATGAGAGGCAAGGTGAAGAAATGAAGAGTGCTTCTCCTATTTATAGCCCTTGGTGCCATCATTACTAAGCTAAGCGATCCATTTCAATGTTTCCAAGTGTCCCGCTTAAAATCCTTAGTTGGCAAGCCTATGGGTCCAATAATTGTGGCCTAGATAATGAGTTGAAAGGCTAGAACATCTTGCTTGACAATCTAAGCTTGTAGGCGTCATCAATGATGGCCCACTTTCACTCTTCCATTGGTCCACCTATACCCCACATTTAATGAGCATTTAATGAAGTTTGACAATAATGGTGCCATAGTTTTTTTTTTTTTTTTTTGGGGTAAGGTAAGAAATATATTGACTTTTAACCAAAACTATACAGCTCGGGATCTCGGCACCAAAAACTTACACTCATACTGATAACATGTCATAACGAGTGGAAGGGTGTCAAGAAAAAAAGGAAACACAACCGCCAAACAACAACAAACAGATATAGCCAAACAATGGCAACAAGCAAGAAAGAAAAATAGGAAAAGGAAGCCAAACAGCAAAACAGCAGCAACCCTCAAAGCACCAAGTGACAGCAGCCTCCAAAGGACTTCGTTGAGTCCTCCTAACCCCGATAGCAAGAAGAACCTCAGAAAAGAAAAGAAAAAAATCTTGATGTAGCCCCCCAACTTCGATGAGTGCACCAACCCACAACCGAAGACAACAGCAACCCTCAAGCAAGCTCTAAGGAAGACCTGACCCTTGGGAAGTGAAAATAGAGGGATCAAGTCCCCAACCTCATTGTATCCTCCTATTCCTTGGAGTATCCACAATGTAGTTGAAGGTGATAGCCTTATCCTTGACAACTTTGATGAGATGTTGTTTCAATGCTGGAACAAACAAGGTTTGGCTCTAAAAGAGGATGTTATTCCTAGTCTTCCAAATTAAATGACACAGGGCACCAAAAGAAAATCGAGCAATGGCTTGATAGAATTCACTTCCAAAGAGGGCATTGATGGGCCAACGAATGTTATCCATCCATGATCTGTTTTGCCATGGGATGTTGCATCTAGCGGCCCAAAACAAAGCAAGGGTAGTAGAAACATGACATCCAAAAAAAAAAAAAAGATGGTAGATAGAGTCCGGTCTTGGATTATATAAGGCACACGATACATCCGTGATTCTACCAAAAGATAGTAAAAGAACCTGAGTAGGAAGCCGCTTTCTTGTGAGAGCCACAAGTGGAATTGGTATCGAGGGACAAGCGTTCTATTCCAGACAAACGAGTACCACGGGACCATGCTGCCTTTCCGACGAATAGTTTCCCAAGCTGACACAATGGAGAATGTGCTTGAGGAGCATTCTAGCCAAGTTAGTTTATCCGGGTTAAGAGCTTGTAATGGGAGAGGATGCATCCATGATTAAAGGACTGCCTTGATAGCTTGGCTTGGAGCAGGAAATTAATCCGCAACCTTAGCTAGCCTAGAAAGACCCGAGTGGTAGATATCAGTGTTCAAGAAGAACACATTTAATGGTCCACGCGGATGCCAAGGGTCGAACCATAGAGAGGTCGAAAGGCCATCACCCACCCGCCACATAAAGCAATGCTGGAAATCACTCCTAAGATCAAGTAACTTCCTGCAAGCCCAAGAGCAAAATGTTGGCTTCGTGACTACCCAAAAGTTTTTCCTTTTTAAATAGGTAGAATGGATCCACTTACACCAAAGGGATTCCTTGTCTGTGAAGAAGATCCATATATGTTTCAACATGGTCTCCGTGTTGCAGTCGAGAAGCTTGCGAATGCCAAGTCCTCCTTCTTCTTTTGGGAGGCAAATGTCTTCCCATGCCATCTTTGCTCCCCCAAACTTTAGGCCCAGGCCCTTCTAAAGAAATTGTCGGAAAATTTGTTCTATTCGGTCCAACACCGTTCTAGGAAGCATAAAGATACTGGCCCAATATACTTGAATTGAGTGGAGGATCGACCTGATAAGCTAAAGGCGACCCACAAACGAAAGAAAGAATTGCGTCTAGGATTGCACTCTTGGGGTTAACAAGTTGACCAAGGCATTATAGTCAGCCTTACCAAGGCATGAAGAAATGATGGGGACACCCAAGTAGCAAACAGGCAAGGAGCCTTCTCTAAAGCCGAGAGCCTAGATAATTTGGGCACGAGTTAAACTTGTTCCTCCCGCAAGGAAAACTTCACTTTTGTTCATGTTGGTTGTCAAACCACTCCAAGATGAGAAGAAATGAAGACTATCCATTAAATGAGAAACAGAAGCCATGATTGCTTCACAGAAGAGGAAGACGTCATTCGCGAAGAATAGGAGTGAAAGGCAAGTAGATTTGCATCTCCAGAAGTATTTAAATCCTAATTGTCTTAACTGAAGAACTAGAATCCCTAAGATTACCTCCATTGCCAAAGTGAATAGATAAGGAGACACGGGGTCTCCTTGGCATAAGCTATGGCCACCAGGAAAGAATCCATGAAGCTCTCCGTTGATTGAAATGGAGAACTTGGGGGTGCGAACTTGACAATTCTAGAATCTTCGGTCATTAATGATGGCTCATGTGTGGTTCTTTGATTGGTCCACATGTGTACCACTTTTTTCTAGAACTTCCAAGATATTTTGGCCCACCATCATGACCTTTGAAAAGTCAAGGCACATCTCATCTCCTTCATCTAATGAAAGTATTCTAGAATTTTCTCTACTTTATTCTTTCATTCCTCAAGAAGGCAGTCTAGAGAATTCTATCATCCAAGTTGATTTTGGCGCCGGAGAAGGGATCATTAGGTACACCTCGAAAAATCGAATCACCTAACTCGAGGTTTGGCCATCACGCCCCATGCTCGCCCTATCCGTTCCTTCGGACAGTCAATCCACCAAAAGGGTCGATTGTCCTTCGATCATTTCGAGACCAATTCTAAGGCTATCCATGGCCTAGCTCTAAGCCAAGACACTCATAAACCTTAGAATTAGTGACGGAATAGCTGGTTCTATCCCTGGACTCATTCCGATCAGCACCCGATCCACCGATAGGGTTTATGGCCAGTGCGTTACTGATCCATGATTGGACATCACCAATTTGAGATTTCGTTCCGATCACTAAGAATTAAATACGGAATGATACATTTTTAATCAGAAGATGATCACATTTGATCAATTCGGATCGTTTGTGTATCTGTGCATAACCGAGCAGAATCACCCACGACCGAGCACTACGACCAATCATGACCATTCACCAATCCAAAATCATCCCATGACCGATCCTTGTGATCAAAAAGTCATCTTATGAGCTGGTAATCCTATCCCATTGGTATGGTTCGTAGAAGTTCATGGCCGACACTTGACCAATTCTTGACTGATCAATCGATCAGTTGGACCATGACCGATTCGTGATTCCTTACTGATCGAACCGATTGATCCATGGCCAATGGCCCATGATCGATCCTTTTTTTACCTTATGGCCAATTCTTACGGGGTTGGAATCGAGGATGTTACAGCACTCCATGGAGACGAACTACATATCACACATACAACTCAGCATATTAGTTCGTGGCATAATCCTTTTGTCCGTTAATCAAATGCATAGATTTTGTTTGTCTGCCCACTACAACCCAAATAGAGTCATTACCTCTCTAACTCCTTAGTAATCCCATCACGAAATCCATCATGATATACTCTTACTTCCATTACGGATTTTCAAGTGATTGTAGGAATCCACCTGGTTTGCATTGTTGTGCATTCACTTGTTGGTACGTCAAGTACTTGGCTACGTTCTTGGCTACATCAAGTTCGATGAGTTTCTGCCCAAATCTCTTCCTTGAATTCTGTGTTGTAGGGTACACATAATTGTCCTCAAAATTTCAATATGTCATCCTCCGTTACTTGAAAATCCGGTTTCCTTTTTTCACAATCTCTTATAGAATCTTTTGGATTGATGGATCCGTTGATTGTAATGCCTTAATCCTAGTTTGCATTATAGGTTCCATCCTAATAGTCACTAAAAACTCAAGAGGTGACTTACCTCAAATTTGAAATCCGAATCCCTTATCGAGCAATTCTCACATTTGCACTTGCAATTCCTTTAGTTTCAACAAAGACATTCGATATGGGGCCTTGAAGATTGATTCCATTCCAAGGGCCAACTCAATGACAAACTCTATCTCCCTTTCCGGAGGCAATCTTGGCAATTCTTTCAGAAAGACATCTGTGAAGTCTTGCGGCCCAACGATATCTTCCAACTTTGGTTCTTCCATCATTATGTCCCCAACCGTTGTCAAATAGCCCTAACAACCTTCCTTTGGTAAACATTCTACTTTAAACGACGCAATAAAGGGTATAGAGGGTCCTCCTCCATTCCCTATGAATTCATAACGAAGACTATTCAACAAGTTGAACTGTATAATCGTACTATAACAGTCAACCTTAGCTTGTTGTTTATATATCCAATCCATTGAAATTCTGACATCAAAGTCATACATAGTGGAAACAACTAAATCTATCAACTCCTTTTGCCCATTAACAACTATGTCACACCCGTGACAGCTTAGGGTAGATAACACCTTATCTTTCATAGGGGTGGAGATGCTAGATGCTAAGGACCGTTTCCAATGGTTTCAATTATAATCTAGCTAATCTAACAAACTATTTTAGTATGAACAAATACGTAGCTCTCATATCAAATAGTGCGTAAGTAGCATGCTTGTACAAGGGGGCCGTGGCCATACTTATGATTATGGCCCGAGAGTCTCTCTCTTCCTCTCAAATTACCACACACACCCTTCCCTAAGCTAGAGGTTAGTTAAGGTTGTTATGTGGCGTGGCTCTAGATTGTTATCCCATGAGTAGTTGTTGAGATTGCATTCCAACGAGTCGGCATGGATAGTTTCACACGTGATGGCCTGGCCGGCCACAACCAAAGCATGCTCCCATGTTGGTGTGGCATGGTGTTGTCCCGTGATACTTGTCGTGACCCGATTTCACCGCTTGATCCCTCTTGCGAAGAAAGGAAAGGGGGAAAGGTTTGATTTAGGGGTACTTGACCATGAGAGTTCCCTCACGATTCTCAACCATAGGGATGTCATCACTTCACCTCCCAAACGAACCTCCTATGATTTCCCTCTACAAGGTCACGAGTTCTCCCAAACTTGTACCTTGCGTGAGGGCGGAGTATTGTGACTCGTACTCACATGGGCGACACACCTCCAAAGAGGAGGTCGGGTGTGAATATTGAATTTAAGGGTACATTTACCATAATAACTTTCACTCTGGTACTCTCTTCCCTAAGGATGGCACCACTTCATCCATTAGGAGTTTTCCACATGGGGTATACTAAACCATTATGGGTCTTATCAAGACCTGTACCCCATGCGACAAGTTCATTTATACGGTCTAGTTATTTAAGACAACCTAAAATAAGATGGGAGTTGCCATTGGGCTCATTTTTGGGGATCGGCTAGAAAATCCAATCAAGGGTCAGCAGTGTTCACTCAGTTCCTACACAACCAGATATCTAGGTTCAGGAACTTGAGTTACGCTAATATTTCTATTAGCACCCTTCCGATACCTAGCAGTATGTTGTGTTTACCGAACACGTACATGCATGTCTTTTTTACTTTTTCAATATCTTTTTTCTAAACTAGGCGATCATGTGTGGTTGGTCATTTACATGCTAGTCTACTTCTAGAAAATGAGAAAAGGAAAGTAATCAATGGAATTGAAATTATGAGACAGTAAGTAAAACAATCAAGGAAAGCAATAAATCTATCAGGCAATCCTAATAAAGATAAAAAGAGAAATAGAGCTAAAGGACAAGAAAGAAAAGAACTCGCAACTTGTCAGGCTTTATACAACAAAAGAAAGCCGAGATATATGTTTGAGAATGAATAGTACATAATAATGGTCGGAATTGACATCGACCTTAACCGTTTCCATGTCATCTCCATCTTTAGGACTATGTACATACAATGAAAAGAAACAAGCATGCACATCAAAACAATCAAAAACACAACATCATACCAAGGTCAATTCTCAAAAGAAATTCAACAAATCATATTTGGGCCTTAGGGTCGGCCTTTGTCTTTTATTGACCAATTGTGTTCTCATATGACCAATAACACTTATAAGTCCTTAATGAAGCGGTCTATGTAATCCCAAGATTTCCCTTGATATTATGCATCGAACATACCATTCATCTAGAAATCACATGCATTTTGCAAAAATTAAACATGCATGCAGGTTTTTCGACCGTATTTCTCAACCAATCAAACAAATGAGTGAACCGTTGGTGAATCACTTTTTACCAAAAGCATGTGCCAATCACAAATATGGACACTTCTAAATGAATGACGTGATTATATGTATGGGGGGGTACATGTGATGTTTCAAATACATCTTTCAAAATCATCCAAAAAAAGTTTTAAGACAAAATGATGTCTCGGCTATGAAAGACATTAAATTGCCAAGGCTAGCCTAGGACTCACATAAATGCACTCATAAGCGTCGCGGGCATTTTGAATACAATTCAAACCATCACTTTCACGATGTCAAGTAGAGTTTTGAAGGAATTTAAAGAGGTTTAAAAAATATTTATGATTAAAGAATATCTAGGCTATGGAAGACATTTAATTCCCAAGGCTAGCTCGGGGCTCATATAAATACACTCACAAGCGTCTCAAGCATTTTGAATATGGTCAAAACCATAATTCTCCCATAAGCCAAACCAAGCTTCGGAAAATAATTTCTTAATAAATGGTTTTTAGAAACATCACATGTACGAAGCATTTTTAAATTTAGTTTGGAAAGAAGACTCATTGAAAATCATTTAACAATGAATATCGAGGTGTTTAAAGCCACTTTCATGAAGATAAAATGACCTAGGTTCATGCACAAACTAAACCATGGAGTTTATCTAAATAATCACAATCAAGCTCATGTTAGGAAATTTCAGAACAAACATATAAAGATAGTAAAATTGGGTATGCCTAATGACAATTTGACAATGAAAAAATTCTCTAAGATGTATGACATAATAACGAACAATTTTTGTGAAGAAAGCTTTCCTAAATGAACTATACGTGATTTTAAAAAATAAAATTCAAACAATAAGTAGTTGCATGTCAGAAAATTGTGATAATAGCAAGGCATTTAGTCGATATTACAAGAATTTTTCCTATCAAAACAAATCTAAAAATCACTAAATTTACATAAAATATAGCCAACAAGATAACAAACCAGTTTTGTTGAGAGACCAAATGTAGAATCCTTTCAGAAAAAATGGAACGAAAATATCAAAAGTCTATCCAAACAAAGGTTAGGACATGGGTCCGAATTTGATCCAATGTCCAAATTCTAGTCTAGTTTTTTTTTTCTAAAAGAAAATTGAAAGTGCCTCTAACAATAAGGGCACGCATGACAATCATTATGTTCTAGAAATAGCTTCTGGAACGGAAATAAATTTTTCTATTTCTATTTCTAGAAGAGTTTCTAAGCAAAAATAACCGTTTGATAACGACACAAAATTTCTTCCTTTTGGATGGCGGCGGACCGGTAGATAGCAGTGATGGACGGCGGCAAACCGGCGGCTACAGTGGCCGGCCACTGATGGTTGGCGGTGGCAGCGGTCGACCGGCGGCGGCGGTAGTCGAACGGCGGCGGACGGCGACCGGTAGCGGCCGGCGACCAGCAGCAGCAGTAGCAGCGACCGGCAACCAGCAACCGGTAGCGACTGTGGCCAGCAACGGATAGTGGTCGGTAGCATTGGAAACCTCTATTTCTGATTTCTATTCCAAACCTATTTTTGAAATAGAAATCTATTTCAGAAATATAAAAATGAAATAAGTTTATCAAATGGATTTCTATTCCAAAAATAGGGCTAGAATAGAAAAATTGTTTCTAGAACAAAAATAGGCAGTTGTCATGCATCCCCTAAGCAATCCACATGAAATCAGCAGCATTGGAAACCTCCAAGTGTGCCTTACAACTTCCTAAAAGGGCACGAGTCCAAACTAGGTAAATTTTGTAGCCTAAGATCAAGATATCTAAAGGTGCGCATGTTAGTAATCAAAAAATCATAATACAAACATGCATTAGAGAACCTCTAGGTCAATCAAGTAATGCACAAATTGCATGAAGAAATTGCATGAGACTTAGAACTAGATGTGATGAACAACTTGGGTAATCATCTAACCCTAAGTCGACATGTGAAAATGTCATACAATTTAATGACATTACGAGATGATTCAAGATTCCTAATGACATACTTGAGAATCTTAAGTGTGACGAATACTTTTGTGACACAAATTTAACGTGCTAGATGATGCTTAAATAATATGAGCTAAAGATGTGCATAAACCTTATAACATGCGGTTCAATTATGAAGAAGGCATAATACCAAGGTTTCGTCTCTAGATGACTCAAACAAGCATAGCAAGGTGTATATATGGTAAGGTTTCGTTCTAACCTCAACATCACAGAGCAAGCATGATTTTGGTTATCTAAAGACTTACAAAAATCTAACAAAAAATCTCATATATGGATTATACAATGAGGGATATTTTTCATTAAGAGTCCAAGATCTAGATGAAATCACATGAGTCATGGAAAAATTGACAAAATAGACATGCATATCTAATATATATGTTACTATAGCACCTTTTCACATTAGCTCATGCAATTGACACACTAGACAACATCAAAACTTTGCAAATCATGCATCAATTGAACACATACATCATGTATTTCATCATTTTTGAAGAATTTGAGACCAAACAAACTCATTTGTGAACTCAATTTTACCAAAATGCAATTCAATCAGTGTAGGGTAGATTGTCCTATATTCAGATCTAAGTGATTTTGACCTAGTTAAACACATCCAAAAATTTCAAAAAAAAAATACAAGATGTTCTCCACACAATTGCAAGCAGCTTTCATGAAGGAAAGTTCCTTCAAAAATTAATATAGAGATCAGTATAAAAATGACAAAATCAGAAATCAACATAGAGCATATTAACCTAGCCTCAGATCTGATTGGTTTTGACCTAGCTAATCATGTCCAAATATTCCGAAAAAAAATATACAAAACATACACCACACTATAAGAAATAACTTTTATGAAGGAAAGTTCTTCTAAAAATCACCACAGAAAGTTGTACAAAAATAGGAAAGATGGAAGGTGGAATAGGAATAGAATTGAAAACTAACCTAAACTATTACAGAATCGCTCATTTTTGGAAGTGTTTTCTGAAGGTCAAACGATTCTTGATCAGGGCATGCAACATATAGATTCAGAGTTAATGATGTTTATTTTAAAAGTGTAGAAGGACTCGAACTCAAATAAGGTCATTTCGGACCTCGTTTTGGCCAAAATAGTAGGTCAATTCGTGGATATGAAAATGCGGGTTTATGGCCAAATCAAGTTAATCATTTAAGTTCATCATTCAAGAACAATCAATTGCAGCAAATCATCATCGAAATCCATTAATCCAACATATAACATAATATATTAACTTAAAATTGAACCCTTGATTGGTCTTGCTTCACGAGGTTCGAAATTAAGGGATTACCTTTGATCGATTTTGTCGATTATAGTCACAACTGATCGAATCAAACTTGCTGAAACTAGATCGGACTTCGATCTAACTTCCAATGGACACACTGGATGCCTCAAACTGCCTTTAGGCCGATCGAACCGCTGACTTGAGTTTTCGATAGAAGCCTGTCCAAGGATGGACTAGTTTGGACGCCGAGAAAGATATGGATGGGGGAAGTCCTCTAGTCGCCAATCAGTTGATTTATGAGCACCTTAAGGTCAAATAGGGACTTGATATCAGATCGAAACAGGTCTGAGACCTCAGTGATAGTTACTGGGTGCTGATCTTAAAGGATGAACTAGTGGGAACCAAAGACCAGTTCTAGCACTGCTTTTTTTTTTTTGTTTTTTGCGGTTGAGGAGGGTGAATCAAAGGGAGATTAGGAGCATCAAACCTTATTGTTTCTTTGATCAAGACGGGGATGAGATGAAGACCACTGCGGTGGCTAGCGATGGCCAACAATCCGCTAGTGTGAGGCTGGTTAGCCGGATCTTAGTGTACCGGCAAGTAGAGGAGGAGAGAGAGAGTATGTTTAGGCACCAAAACCAAAAAGAAGAGAGAGAAAGAGACCTTTGGAGAGAGAAAATTTTCATGCAAATGAGCCCCCCCAAAAAAATGGAGGGAAAATGGGCTTATATACTATCCCCAAACCATCTAATTTCGTCCGTTAGTTCGATTCGATGGTCGAAATTTCGATCCAATGATTAAAATTTGATTTCGAAGTTTGGATCATGATCTTGAGGTATTGGGTCATCTATCCAATGTGTTTGATTTGCGAAACCCGAGCCAAAATCGAGAATTGCATCAACACATCCAATTAGGGGTTAAATTGCAATTTGATAAAAAATTTGAGGATCAATTGCCAAACTTTTAAGAAATTGAAGGTACGTAAGTGAAATTGACATCAAAAGGATCCCTGAACCGGTTGCCGAAGGTTAGGAATTGATTGGAAAGAGGCTAAACCAGCTATCCCCACCGGTAACTAGTCGACCGATTTGCTCCGAGGTGACCAGTTTTGGTTTGGTTCTAGTTATTTCGCCTAGTTGGGACCCCTGTGGGTCCAAAATATATGCAATTTGGTCCCCATGGACCAAATTGAAAAAGAAATTTATTCAATTTAAGAAATTGGCTAATTGAGATTCAATTAAACTAATCAAACCTTATGATGTGATCTAGAGATATTTTATTGACCTAATTGAACAATTATCATGAAAGACAAAGAGCCTAAACCATGGGTGCTTTGAATTTAGCCTAATATGCTAAAATGATTAAATTTACAATTCAATTGGCAAAATTTCATATTAACTAAAATTGAATTTAGCAAATGTCACAATTGCTCTTTCTAATGAACTACCTATGTGTAAGATCGCTGATTGCATTCAAATTAAACTTGAATTAAAGTGCTCAAGCTTATGTAAAAGACAAATCTAGGATTGAAATCAAAATTGGATATAGATTTATGAAATTAAACCATAACCATGAATGGGTCAATTCGAATTTTTTTTTTATTGAAGCTTGATTACTTAGCTTTCTTATGCTCTGAAAGATAAAATTTCTTCAAATTGATAATTTTTGGTGTGAATTTCTTAAAATCGATTTCAAATTTGGACTTATCTTAAAGAAATGAGTGAGAAATAATTGTCTGTTTGTAAGTTATGAATGATTGATTTTGGTCCTCTAATTATGGCTCAAAACGCAATTCATATTTTGACTCGGTAAATCGCAAAATTGAATGCATGAGCGGATTTAAAATAGTCCTTAAACCCAATGTCAAAGAAGAAACTACACCTAATTATAACTAGAATAAAAGTAATTTTATTTTTGGTCAACTTAGAACCTAAAACTGAAAAATTTGGAAATCAATGTTCCTTATCGAATTTTGTGGAATTTTCGATGTAGAAGTCAAATTAACAATTAAAAAATGTATTTGTGTATTTTTTATTTTTTCAATTTTTTTGGTCAAATGTTTGACCAAAAGTCAACCCTTTAATTGACATTTCCTCCAAGATTGATTTCTTAGGTCAGATTTTTTAATTTTGAGAGATTCATTTGATAAAAAGTAAAATTAAAGTTAAACGCAATATTTTTGGGTAACAAGTCAATTTCTGACTTGGAGTTGACTTTTGATTGAAGGGTTGACCGAAAAGTTAACCCGAAAGTCAATTGTTTGACTTTTATGTTTTTCTTGAAAATGACTTGAAAATCATTTAATGGTGATAATGCAGAATAAAAAAATGAAAAACAACATTTTTTTTTGTCAAGAAATGGGCTCTGTTGCGATCTAAAACCCAAATCTTAGCTTTCTTTTTTTTTTAACAACGCGTCAACTAAAAATTAAATGTCAACAATACTTATCACAAATCGACATCCATTGTTCATATTGGGCATCGACTTCCTAACACCATTCTCTTTGTTGGGAGGGATAGAATGCTTTCCTCTTGTCATCGGTTTTTTCCTAAACCGATGATCATTTTTGTTCAAAGCAAATTGCGATCTAGATGCAGCTGCTCATTCAAACATGTCCCTTTCAATTAGCTGGGCACTTTTGTACAGCTTGTCATAGTCCTTCAAGTTCACGGGCACCAGCTGGCTACTTTTCGTTGACGACATCCACGAGTGCACCCCAAGTTGGGACCATGTCTTTAGGAAAGACTTCCCCGAGTGGCTTCCCACCAATCATTGGCGTTACCTTGCAGTTCGTACACGGACAATGTCACCTTCTCCTCCTCAATGCACCTTAATAGTGCAAAAGCTTTCTCCAGCTCCTTGATCCACGAGGTAGCCGCCTCAGGATCACCCTTTCCTATGAACCGTGGTGGCTTTAGCTTTATGAACTGTTCCACCAGCTTACGCATCTCATCTCCAATTAACGAGGCATCATTGGGAGTAGCAGCAGCAGCTTGATTCTAAGCTTGTTGTCCCATCAAGTTTCTAATAGCTTTTAAGGCTTAGAGAATCCCATCCACTCTAGGATCCTCTTGTGCCCTTTCTTTGGCACTAGCTTGTCTCAGAATTACCCTTCTTCTATACATCCTCAAATCTGGGTAAAACTCCTCTTAAATCTTTAAAGAAAGCTCATCCCACAATCCCAAAAATATAGTTAGGAATTCAAAACCACAAATCAAGGAGACAATTAGCAATCACATACATAATCTTAAGCATTCCTATCTAACTATCACAATGTCTCAATGCACCTTATCACTCCAAGTCATGACCATGCTCCGATATCAACCAAGCTGGAATGTCAAAACCTAACCCACTTCAAGCTTACGACACCCCTGGCTTCCAGGAAGCATCGCCCACCCATTCATATTATCTTTTATATACACAAGTGGAAGTAGAAACAAATCACCTAAACATTCACAACAAATAGGAATATTTTTAAACACGCTTATATATACTTATATGCATCCATAACATTATAACAATATATAAGCCATTTACGTTCAAACTTCAACATCACGTATTACACTACTTCGTATACAAGCCGAAAGCGTGGCTACAACCATCTCCAAAAAGGGTCATGGGGTAAGCCTAATGCCTCTAATACTACGAGGGTGACTTTGAAAAGTGATATACCCCACTCGCTCTTAATATGGCCAACCTCAAAATACCATGGCATGGGCTTGACTAGTCGCGATTAAGGCCTAAAAAAGGTTAAACAACAAGGAGTGAGATAAACTTAGCGAGTGAACTTCCTAGACCTCGCGTAGGGAGGTTATTCACCTCGAAACAGCCTAGACGTGCAAGTTATCTATCGATGGTAGATCAATTGCAAAACAACTCCTGCTTTGCCCTAACTACAAACAAGAATGTTTATCTTACCTTCTCAAGTCATTAAGACATAAGCACATAAACAATTCTTATAACACTTCCCGTACTCAAGCGCCCAAACATAAGAAGTGCCATATAATATAGTCATGTGCCCATGCCACGCGGTAGTCTAGACATGCTCATATATCAATCTCATGTTACATGTGTGCAGACTATAACATTACTCTCAAAATATGCATTCATGAACTCATGCACTTCATACACAATGTCTCGAGAATCACATGACATCTCAGACTACCATGCAACAATCGAGACCATATTTTCAAATTATTACGACCACTTAGGGCCCAAGGCCAACTCAAAGGTTAGTAGTCATTTGGCATGATCGAGCATCGTTCTGCCCCATTGGGCATAGCATCATCCGTGTATGCATACACCTTAGGACGGCATTCCAATAAGGAGCTTCATTCCGAAATTCATCCACAAACGGCATATCGTTGACATGGGAGCATCTGAACTTAATTGGGCATCATCCTATATAATCATACGCATTAGGAAAGAACCATCATCCCGCATAATCATACACATCAAGGTATTTAAGTGATTTCACGAGCATACATCACTCAAGCTCATTTCATATCTTTCTCATTAATCAATGTAAGAGTGTGTAATGCTCATATAATATACGATAGCTGTGGCATCCTAGAATTTCATGAAAATCCCTAAGTATGCCATGAGCCGTGGATAGGCGATGGAAACACCGTTATTGTATTTTGTAGCCTTTTGATCCATGATTCGCAATGAGATTTATGGCCAAGCTTTCAACGGATAAATTTTGGGAAATAAAGTTCTATCTTTGGCCATATGTATTATAAATTGGAACTTATGGATTTATGATTGCAAGTGTATAGCCATTTAATTTGCAATTTAGTACTTTGATTTAATAAGGATTTAGTTAGTTTTTAAAAAGGGTCAATTTTGGATTTATTTAAGCTTGGGTCTTAGGCCCAAGAGTGTTGGGCCTAAGATGGGCCCTAATGGCCAGCCCATAAGCCCATGAAGGGCTGTTGTCGCACGAAGGAGGGGGGTGGAATCCGGTTTGCATGCCTCCCCCCATTTGTCCCATGGTGATGGCCAAGTGTCACCCATGCAAAAAGTGATGATGGCTAATGATGATGGGAAGGAAATTAGGGGAAAATGATGTCCGGTTTAAGCGAGAGAGAGGGAGACAGAGAGGAGGGTTCGTCCGAGAGAGAGAGAGGAGAGAAAGAGAAGGAAGAAAGGAAGAAAGGAAGAAGGGAAGGAGGAAGGAGGAGGGGCCATGCGTCACCATCCGTCACCACCGTGTCCCACCGCCGTTGTGCTCGCCATTGCTCGGTCTAGAGGCAAGTGGGATCCTTGATCTACTCTTGCATGCTGTGCTTAGAGTGTGTGATCGAATGGTAAAAATTTCGGAGGTTTAGAATGTGAAAAATTGAAGTTATAAGAGTGGTGCTCTAGTCTAGTGTACTATTCTTGAGAAAACAGCTCGACCTTGGATGTGAAAAATCGAGGTGGATTTTGGCTTTGACTTCTAAATGAAAGTTGTAAAGGACTTCTTGTAGTATGACATACACAAATTTGGGACAAAAAAAACAAGTAGAAGTGGGTGAAATCGTTATTCTTTGGAAAGACTGGATCTGGAAATTTCGGTACTAGGAACAGAAGATTTAACCGTCCACATTTAATTACCTAGGACGAATCTGACTTTGATTTATTCATGAAGTATCTACCTTACGGACTTGGTTATCACATATTCTAATTTCATAATTTTTTAAGGTCATTTGTGTATTTAATCGAAAATGTTTCTAAAACTGTGCAATCTGATGCGTTCGGACTTTGTAAGTTGCAATGCGTGGACTATATCATTTCGTATGAGGTTTTTTTGGAAATATGTTCTGCATGAAATATCTCTCTTCATGTCTTCCCTACAATATATTCAAATATCGTAATTTTTGAAGTTAATTTTCCTATTTAACCAAAAATGTTTCAAAAACTGTGCAAGTTGAACTGTTAGAATAGTAGTGCTGTGATGCATGGTCTATACCAAATTATATTGAAATATTTTGGTGTAGTGTTCTGTATGAAATATCTTCCTTTATGTCTTGAATATCACATGTTCAAATTTCATAATTTTTAAAGGTCATTTGGGTATTTAATTAAAATGCTTTCTAAAACTGTGCAAGCTGGATTGTGCGAATTTCAAAAGCTGTAATGCATGGAATATTCTGCTTTGTATGAAATTATGGTGGTGTTGTGTTCTTCATGAGATAAATACCTCTAGAGCTTGTCTATGATGTATTAAATTCTTAGAAATTATTAGGGCCAATCACTAAATTTTTTTTTTTTTTTTTTTTTTTTTTTAAGAAGTGTAAATTAAAAGAATGCATTCCGTTTCTAAAATAATAGCAATAATCCATGAGTTTGCCCCATGAATTATATTGTTTTTTAGTAATTGCATCTTGCTGCACATGTGATAATATTTGGCATTACATATAAAATCAAAAGCTGAAATTGACCTTGTTGCCATCACATCATGTGCCATGTTGATATTGAGACACAATTGTGAATATGAATTATGATAAATAAGGATACCGTCGGAGGTGTAAGCCGACGATGCCCCGGGAGTGTCGGGATGCCCGGAGGGGAGTAACGGATGCCCGGAGTGTGTGTGCTGGATGTCCTCGGGAATTTCGAGATGCCTAGAATGTGGGAGTGCCGGAAGCCTGGAGGTGTGTGCCGGAGGTTCGTCGTGATGCCAGGTTGGGTGCGAGCGATAAAATGTGGGATGCAATTACTGGTCCTAGGAAAGAAAAATGTGGTGACCCAATTGAAAGATAAAAAGTTGAAATTGAATCATGCATGGTATGGTGACATGTATGCATGGATGTATGATATAATATGTATAAGTGCACGGTGGTATGTGCACATAAGGCATGAATATGCATGAATGCTTGATGATGAGTGCATGGTTGTATATGCACCTATGGCATGATGGTATGTGCATGAATGCTTAATGATGAGTGCATGATGGTGTTTGGACATATGGCATGATGACATATGCATGGCTGCAAGGTAAGTTATGCTTGGATACATGAATGATATGTGCTTTGTTTATGATGTCTTGATTGTTATGTTTGATGCATTGCGTAGTTTAATGGATCTTTTCCTTGTTGAGTGGTTGTACTCACCCCTTTGGGGACCAACATTTAAGATTAGAAACATGTCTCTCCTTCTGGTCACGCGGGGTACCTTTTATGGCCTTCCATCTGACATGGAGGTCAAGTGTATGGACCTTGATTGTGTCACCATCCCTGGTTTGACGTTCATGCAGGTTCGTGTGCTGGTGATGTATGATGTGGGCCTAGCTAGGGGCCCGATCATCCAGGAGTTCTTGTCTGTCCACAACCGCCGTGACGGAGTGATATGGGGGATATTGTGAAATCCAGATTTTCGGGTTCTAATTTCAACTGGATAAATAGGGCCGTTTTCGTTTGGTTGAAGCCGGGATTATGAAATTGAGATGCATGATGGGTGCATGAGTGAGGAAAAATGTCAATTGAAGTATAGAGGTGTCAATTTAAATTATGGAGATTAAATGAGGATAAACGGAGTAAGATTGAGTAACCAATTGGTGCCTTATACTTGCAATTTCGTGTGCTTTTCCTCCCTAGCCAAATGGACCAAAAAAAGGTGGGTGTGTTTTGGTGCAAGAACCATCGCAAGGGATTATACATGGCTACTTCGCCAAGACTAAAGCTTGGAGATATTTTGTGAAGAAAATATCAAGCCAAGAGGCCCCCACCTCTCCCTCATCTCTATCTCTTCTCTTCCTCACCCTCACACCACCGTCCACCTCCATCCTCTCTCTTTCTCTTGCTTCGTGCGACGCCAGCATCAACGGAAGAGAAGAAGCCCAACTCCTTCGATCAGCCTGCAACAAACGAAACCTCCACTAGCAAATTTCTTTAGTTGACTCCTCGCTTCTGCCAGCCCACCGAAGATCAACGAAGCATCTCATCTGCCGCACGTCTGCCCCCTCGCCTGCCCATCTCCACCGTTCTCCTTCAACAGCCAGCTGCACGAAGCCCTCACTGAAGCAGATGTTTCCTCGTTGACTCATCCGGCCATTTGCCGCGCGTTCTCCACAGCTCCTTCGCACGTTGTCCAGCTCTGAAGATCAACGAAGACCGCTGCAGCTGCCATGTTGAAACCAACAAGCCACGAAGACAGCCCAGCCTTCACGGAAGAAGCTGCCGCGCGTCTTCCACTGACTCTCTCTCTCTCGTTGTTGTCTTCACGGGTCAACTCCAGCTTCATCTTGTTGACCGAAGCCCCACGTGCACCCAGCAAATCAACCGAAGCCGCGCACTAGCGAAGCCCATGATTTCCTACCTTTGCCGCGTGCTAGCACTCCACCAGCTTCTGTCTCGTACTGATTTGTTGGTTCCTCTTCACGCTGTAACGCCACGCTGCCACTCTCTACACCCATCTTCAAGCTCGGTTCATCTTCAACGAAGAAGACCCCACTGCCTGCTCCAGCCCATCAACCGAACGGCCCAAGTCTTCAGATCAACCCGTGAATTTGAGCAGCCCGCATCAGAAGCGCAGCAAAGTGAAGCCACGAACAGTCCATCAAAGACCGTCAGCAGCCCATAATTTGAAATCTTCAAGCCCAGTAGTTGGGCTATTTGAAGCCCACAACTTGAAGCCCAGTCTAGCAATTCGAAGCCCAAGGGAGATTAGCCTAGTTTTGAGGCCCAAGCTCATGAAGTCCAGCCCTTGTGGATCAGTCCATCAGCCCGCAAAAAGTTCAGTAGGCCCAAGCCCAGAATTTATGCGAACTTGCAAGGTTTCTTGGCCGGTCCAAGTTAGGAAAGCCTGATTTCGGCCGTCGTCGTGTTGCCATCGCGGTGTCTCGGTCTTTGCATTTTTCAAGTGAGTTTTACTCACTAATGCCTTCTTAGTTTGCTAATTATACTTAAAGGTTGATTAGAGTTAATTAAGTGTAATTAGGTTGTTAGATTAGAATGGATTAGGGATTATTAGTTAATTGCTTTGTATATTAGTGATGTAATTAGTGTAATTAGATAGCGAATTGCATGTCTTAGTATTTATTGGATGCTTCTTGGGATTTTTCTCGTCCCTTATCGGGTGTTAATTAAGCGATTTGAGCCTAGTTGGTATTTTTAGGAATTAAATATTAATTTTCGAAATTAATTATTTAATTATTTATTTCCTGAAATTCAACTGGGATGGCCAAAGACCGGGATTTTATGCTGATGATCGTGGCGCAGTCCGTTTATTTAATTGAATTTATTGTATTTATTTATTTAATTTTCGAAATTAATTATTTAATTATTTATTTTCCGGAAATCAACCGGGATGGCCGGTGACCGGAATTTCGTGCTGATTGTCGTGGAGCAGCTCGTTTATTTATTTGAGCTTTAATTCGTGTCGAATTGATTTAATGGTGCATTTTTTAAGTATGTTATTAAATAATGCAATTTTGGCCTTGTGATTGAGAATTGGTCGGATATCGGTTGTTAGTATCGAAAGTGAGTTGGTAAATCACCTTGAGGATGCACGTGGCCCAGTGAATTGGAAAGTTACTCGGGAAAGACACGTGGCTCGGTGATTAGATATGTCACCTTGGCAAAAAGGTAGCCTTAGAGAATGCACGTGGCTCGGAGACTCAGTATGTCTTCTTGGAGAATGCACGTGGCTCGGTGACATAGTTTGGCATCTTGAGAGGGTCGGGTGGGACCGTAAAGCCACTAGTTCTTGAGAGGGTCGGGTGGGACCGAAAAGCCACTAGTTCTCGAGAGGGTCGGGTGGGACCAAAAAGCCACTAGTTCTCGAGAGGGTCGGGTGGGACCGCAAAGCCACTAGTTCTGGAGAGGGTCGGGCGGGACCGCAAAGCCACTAGTTCTCGAGAGGGTCGGGTGGGACCGTAAAGCCACTAAATCCAAGGAATTGCTTGATGTGGGATGAATGACCTAGAAATGATTCTACTAGGTCGATTGATTGATGATTCGATCTGAGAGTGTCTTGATGTGATTCATTGCCTTGGTTTGATGTTGTGCATTGAATGATTGAAGGGAGATGATCGTGCGTGGTCTTCCGATGTGAAATCGACTAAGTCGATTAGATCGATGCTTCGATCGTGATGTGATTGCTTGTGTGCCTATTCGAACTGTACTAATATGCGAGGTGGAATGCGAGGCTAAGGTACGTCCTCGACTCATGTTGTGCGTAGGCAGCCCTAAGGTGTATTAGTTTACTAATCGGGTCTTAGGAAGTAGAACTTGCCGAGACGTGGTCTCATGATTATTGAATAACCATTTCGGGACTGGATGAGGAGCTTGAGGAGCATGAATCTGATGAGGAGATCTCTGTTGAGGAACCCAAAGAGGAGTACGTGGAGGAGGACCCCGAGTATGACATCGAGTACAACTAGGATGAGGATTGAAATCCTATCCTGTCTTGTCAGACCTTGTTTGCATGTAAAAAGATGTAGTTGTGAATTTTCAGTAAGAAAGATATATGGCCTGCTTTTCTATCTCATTGTTTTATTGTCTAGGGAATTATAACTGCTTTCGCATGTGCATATATAAAAGAAAGGGTCGGCGATACATAGTCCTGGGATATCGCATTTTTAAATTGACCAAAAGTAAGGGATGTGTGCGTGCCTGAGGGTCGGGGCGTGACAGATATTGCCGCCGCCACCGCCCGATGCACTAGGGTGGGTGTGATGGCCTGCGTGAAGAGTGGGAGCTGACACTTTTTGGAGATAGCCGACACTTGTAGATGGAGGGTTACACGTGATCGATATAGGGGGTCGAGATCTCTCTTTTGAGCTGTGGCCAAGTTTAGCTAAAAGTCTTGGCTTTTCTTGTTGGTTGTACCGACCCAAGAAGTCCATCATGAAAATGTAAATAAAAAGTGGCTCGACTTTATATTTTCTTATGGTACGTAGTTGGTGTGCATTGCATTATGGTTATTGGAGGGGAAATGGTGAGAGTTGTTTATGCTTCTGCTAATAAGCTGCGTTGGGACCGTTTTCCAAAAAAAAAAAAAAAAAAAGCCTATGAACTACGGTTCTTCTTTAACCCTGAAACAAAGATATGTAACTGGTATTCATTAGGTGGAGCGATAGGTATCTGTGGCGACCTTAGTTGTTGGGGGTGCCACAATAGAATTAATTATACACAACCATGTCATGCTGTCATGTCACGTGATCACATCCCAATCATGCATTTGTCAAATTAACCATACTTCTATCTCATGGGATATTGCATTATAATAGCGCTTAAACACTTCATCATACTATCTTTTCACATATTCATACATACGCACTAATTAGCCACATGCCATCATGTCATGCTTGTATCTCATATCATATCACCCAAATACATCACTTGAACACTTCGATATGCTATCCTTCCACATATCTGACATGCTTATTAATTGACTACAATCAACGAATACCATAACATTTATCATTTTTCCATCTTAAAAGATACATAAGTATGCACTGTATTCGACTTTAGCAATCAATAATACATCAATCAAATTAGAACTCATGGTATACAGAATACTCATCAAGGTAAGGTAAATTATTACAATTGAGTATAAGTTATTATAAGTTATTAGAATAATCTATCACTTGCCATCATAAACTATACAATGTCTTATTTCACATTAATATAATGTGTCATAATAACTTAACACTCATCAAATATCACAACATTATAACTTATCGCATCTCCACTTATCAAATTTTAATAACTTATCACATAACTACTTTTAACTTATCGAACATTGAAAGTGCTTATCGCGATAACCTATCGACAAAACATGATAACTTATTAGCAAAACTTGATAACCTATTGCAATAACCTATCGATCAAACACGATTACTTATCGATAAAACTTGATAGCCTATCACGATAACATAACAATAAAACATGATAACTTATCTGTAAAACTTGATAACCTATTGCCCAAACCTCAATAACTTATCAGGTTAACCTATTAGAACCTTATGATTGCTTATCGCACAAAATCAACTTATCACATCAACAAAGCACTGTTTAACCCTAATTTAGTTCTAAAGTAACTCCAAAATGCAACAACAACCATACTCAAGGGCTAGAAAGCCACTCACACCCAAGTCTAAGCTTTGAAAAGTATTAGGGGAGGTGTAGTGAGGCTGGACAGTGATTGTGGAGACCGGAGCACTGATCATGTCACGACCTGACGCTCTATGGCCACGCAACGTCCCTCACTCATCATACTTTACTTATCCTTTTGTCATTTGATTGGGACATCCCAGGAGGTGTCACTAACCCAATTCATAGTAACAACAAAACACACAAGGGAAACGTAAAAAATCTCCATTCCATCATCAAACGGGGATAGTTAAAAAGAAAACATACTCATATATATGCATCGTAAGTCAATGTCATATACACATCAACTTCATAAGTTAAACAAAAGCTTTACCACATCCGATACGCCCCACCCCACTATCATAACCTTCGACGGAAAGGGCCCAAGGTACACCTACGCCTCCAATACTACGAGGATGGTTCAAAAAGTATCATCAACCCCATTACAACTTAAGCCTCTATGGGCTTCAGGATCCATGGCTCCGGCTTGACGATCAACTCAAGGTCAAGCTCAGGGTCGAACACTTCCCCATTAGGAATGTCCCCATCTTTGGCATCCCAACTGATGCCTCCCTCTGAAACTATCTATGACATCTTAAATTTCGACCCCATCTCGATAATATGAAATGAACATTTCATCGACGCGCCTATGGTCCTTTTTATCGGAGCTGATCACTCTCGAGTTAGCTGATCTATTAGGTGAAGCTGTTAAGGGATATCAACGCGACAAACTTGAGAATTCAATTAGAAATCGACTACTCGACCGTGATAATTGGCAAGAGTCAATATAGCACCGTTATAATCGATTAGTGATTGAATATAGGTCAATTCGATGGAATGGCGTAATTAAATTATGGGTGATCCACATGATTGCAAAATTCGCGTCGAACGGCACTCACTCGATTTTCTGTCGATTCTTTACTCAGTACCCATAATTGAAGCCTTGAGACTTTACAACAACCGTGAGTCGCCGATGAGTCGAAGATGCATAAACATGGATCGAAATGTGGCATCCCGAGATTCATGGCAACCTCCAGATACATTAAGGTCTATGAATAGGTGATGGAAGTACCATCAAGATGTATTGTAGCCATTTGATCCATAATTTGCAATGAGATTTATGGTCAAGCTTTTAATGGATAATTATTTGATAGGAAAGAAAATCCTATCATTGGCCATGTGTTTTATAAATTGAAATTTATGGATTTATAATTTCAAGTTTTATGGCCATATGAAATTGTAATTTAGTATTTATATAAGTGGGGATTTAAGGTAAATTATTAAAAGTAAAAATGGACTTATTTAAGAAAATTTTGGGCCATTTAAGCTTGGACTTTAGGCCCAAGTGTGTTGGCCTAAAGTGGGCCACGAGGCCTGGCCCATAGAGCCCATGAGGTTGTCGACGCATGGAGGGGGGGAGGAGAAACCGCATGGCCTCCTCCAAGTGTCTTCAACAAGGGAGACACTTGTCTCCTTCTTAGGGACAAGTGTCTCCGCATGCAAAAAGGGAAGCATGCAAATATTTAAACAACCAAAAAGAAAGAGAGAGAGGGAGTGGCCGGTCGGTTATGAGAGAGAGTGAGAGAGAGAGAGAGAGAGAGAGAGAGTTTCCGAGAGAGTGAGGAACCGAGAGAGAGGAGGAAGAAGCCGTGTGTCCGACCGTCCGCTCGTCCGTCGCCCATCGCCGTGCGTCCGTCGTCCGCCGTGTGCTCGTGCTTGCTAGGTGTGAAGGCAAGTTGGGATCTATATTATGCTCTTGCATGTTGTATCTTGCATATGTGTTTGAATGGTGGTGAATCTCAGATGTTTAGGGTGTGAGAAACCGAGGCTTGAGTGTGTTGTTTTTGAAATAGCATTCTGTTTTCGAGTATAACACCTGACCTAGAATGTTGTAGAGGCTTTCGTGTGGGTTTTGAGTCGGATTTTGGCTTCGACTTCTTCACGACAGTTGTAGAAAACATCTTAAAGTATAACATAATAAAATTTGAGACAAAATGGCTGCCTCTTAAGGGGTGAAACCCTTCCTCTACAAAAACGCTAGATCTGAAACTGTTTTGTCGACCTCTTGGTGGTTTTGTGTGTTGCATGTCACTTTTTACTGCGCAATTCACTTCGACTTCTTCACGAAAGTTGTATAGAACATCCTGAATACTAACATACTAAAATTTTAAGTGAAACGAACAAGTGTAGCCTAGTGAAACGATTTTTTCTTTTGAAGACGATAGATCTGGAAGTATTGTACTGGACTCCAGCGACTTCGTGAACTATAAAGTGACTATCCGTTGAGAATATCACATAGATATCTTAATGAAAGTTGTAGTGGACTTCTTGAGACAAAACATATAAAAAATTCAGAGGAAATGAATGAAGATAAGTAGGTGAAACCTTGATTTTTCGGAGACAGCTAAACTTGGACTGTTCGGTACTAGGAACAGGGGCTTCGACCGTCCATAGTTAATTATCTAGGACGAATCTGGCTGGATGTCTTCATTAAAAATCTACCTTAGTATCTTGAATATCACCTGGTAAAATTTTATAATTTTTGGAGGCCATTCGGGTATTTAAATTGAAATATTTCAAGAACTGCGCAATCTGATTTTATCCGAATTTTGCAAGCTGTATTGTGTGAGCTATATCTTTTTGTGTGAAGTTCTTTTGGGCATGTGTTCTTCATGGAGTTGCTACCTTTATGTTTTTTCTATCACATGTTCTGATTTTATAATTTTTGAAGATCATATGAATATTTAATTTATATGTTTTCTGAAATTGTGCAAGCTAGAATTTGGTAAATTTCAAAAGTCATGATGTATGGATTATTCTAAGTTGTATGGACCCCATGGATTGTATTGTCATAAGTGATTGGATCTTGCTGCATATATGATGATGATTGGAACTACATATAAGAATCAAATGCTGGAAATGAAATTGAGCCATAGTTGTGAATGTGAACTATGATAAATGAGAAGGCCGTCGGAGGTGTGAGCCGACGATGCCCCGGGAGTGTCGGGATGCCCGGTGGTATACGGTACGTAATTCCAGGGGAGGCCTAGTGGTATGTCGGTACGTAATTCTGGAGGGTAGGGGTAACCATTTTCATGGCGAGCCCTCGAAGATTTCCTCGGGAGTGTCGGGATGCCCGGTGGTATATGGTACGTAATTCCAGGGGAGGCCTGGTGGTATGTCGGTACATAATGTCGGAAGCCACGAAGGTGTGTGCCGAGGGGATTCCTCATGATGTTAGTTGGGATACGAGATGCCCGGAGGTGTGTGCCGGAGGTTCCTCGCGATGCCAGGTTAGGTGCAAGCGATAAATTGTGGGATGCAAACATTGATCCCTGGAAAGAGAAAAACTGATGAGATCCTTGTGAAAGATAAGAATTGAAAGTGAATCATGTGCATGGGTGTATGCATATGGCATGATGCATGATCTGCTTATGAAAATAAATTGATGCTAATCGGTATGGAGAATGCGATCATGAAGGCTTAAATGGATCTCATGGTGATGCATGCTTGATAGCATGGATGATACGAATCATGGCGATATATGCACGATGGCATGGCAAGATATGCATGACTGCATGTCAATATATGCACGACTGCACGGTGATCCATGCTTGATAGCATGGATGATATGAGTGCATGGTAATATATGCACGTTGCATGGTGATATATGCATGAATGCTTAATGATGAGTGCATAGTGGTATATGCACATATGTTATGGGCTTGCATGAATGCTTGATGATGATGGCATGATGATATATGTATGGTTGCGAGGTGAGGTATGCTTGATATGCATGAATGATATGTGCTTTGTTATGATGCCTTGATTGTTCTGTTTGACACAATGAGTAGTTTGGTGGATCTTTACTACTGAGTGGTTGTACTCACCCCTTTTGGGGAATAACATTTCAGACTAGATAAGATACATCTGCTACCACTGCTACCAGTAGATGGATCAAATGGTTGGATATGACCGCAAGGAGGAGGATAACAAAGGAAGGAACTTTTGGACGCCAACACTGATCGATGAACTTTAAGTATACGACTGTTGGAGGAGATATCGGTCATCTTTTGATGTATAACCGAGTATAGAAGACTACGGCATTTTGATGTGCTAATGAATGATGTCCATCTTGTTTAAGTAGATAAAAGTGTTCGGCTTTTACCTATAAATGTTTAGTCGGTGTGCATCGTTTTCTGATTATAGGGAAGGGAGTTGATGGATGTGCTTCCGCTATATGAATTGCGGAAGGGACCAATGAAAAAAAATGTAAATCCCCAGGTTGTATACACTGTAATTGAAATGGTATCAAAGTAACATGTTATAAGGGAAAGTGAAAGGTAAGCAAACTATGGCGCCTCTAAAGGATTGGGGGCAGTCGAGCGGTGCCACACGGAATTATCGACCATGGTTCAAACAAGCTAAAATCCCTAAAAGCTACCCGGTAGGTTGGGTCACGCTAAAATCACGTCCGATCGATTTTAACCACGAAATTGAACTCGATTTCGAGAATTAAACGTTCGAGCGTGTCACGATTTATTTTTATGACCTCGTCTCATGTTTTTGGAAATTTCTGTTGAGCCAGGAATTTTGGCGGAAAAATCAAATTCAACAAATTAAAAATCAAGAAATTCGTATGGGCTGCTTTAGTGTGAATTTTAGCCACCAAATTGGTTTGTTTGTGAAGAGATGGGAGCTAAATTGCCATTGGAGGGTCCCCAGACTTTGTGGGCATAATTAAGGGACTTCTTAGCCTTCAAATTGGATTAATTGATGAGGAATTTGAAGGATATTAAAAAAGAAATTCGTATGGCTGCTGAAGAGGGATTTTTGGGCTGCCAATTTGGTTTGAATTGTGAACAATTGAGGGAAAAACAACCATTAGTTGATGCCAAGACTTTGTAGGGGTGAAAAATTTGTGCCATTCTTCATCATTGCTTAGATATTTCCCTTGAGAGCCCATTGGTCACAAGTTGGACTTCCAAGACCCCTTGTCCCCCTCCCTTCTTGCCCCTATGTGATAGCCCCTCTTGACTGAACCTACTTCTGCTTCTTCTTCCTTTCTTCTTCACTTCATCTTCTTCTTTTCCATTTTCCTTTCCGCATCACAGAACCTCTATCCCTTCTACATGCCAGCCCACCATCTTCTCCGCCCATGCCAGCCAGTAGCAACCGAGCCTAGTCACTAGTTCTGCTACCCTCAACATTCGCCCGTCCCTACCCATCCACGTCATCTAGCACCACCAGTCGAGCGGCCACCACGGTTCCGTCCGCCTATGTCTAGCTCTGTCTACCGTCCCCCTCACCATCACAGCCATTGCCATCCTCGAGTTAGCCATCCTCGTGTCCACCCATTGCTGCCGCTAGCTTACCTCTGCCATCCCTGCGCCGTGTCCAGCCAGCCTGACCAGCAAACAGAACCAAATCTTAACTTGGGTTGAGACTTGTTGGGGCCGTTTTCAGCCTCTCCCGGCCCTCCATTAGAGTCACCGTAGGCTCGAGTCTTGGTCATCATCACGTTGCCATCGCCGTGGATCCATTACCTTGCTAATTCGGTAAGTAAATGCCATAATCTTGGATTAGGAAGTTAATTACACTTAGAGGGTTAGTTTAGGCTTAATGAGGATTAGTGCTAATTAGTAGTTAGTTGAACTAGCCTAGTTAGCTTAGTTTGGTTAGTGTAACTAGTTAGGTGGTTAGTTAGGTTAGTTAGTTAGTTAGTTAGTTAATTAGATTAATGTAGTTAGCTTAGTTAAATTAGTTTAGTTAGCTCAATTAGGTTAGTTCGGTTAGATTATTTAAATTAATTAAGTGATTTAGTTTAAATATTTACAATTTATTTAATTAATTGCAATTTATTTAATTAATCATAATTATCGTAAATTGCGCCGAGATAGCCGGTTAGTGGAATTTTACGCTGATCGTCGTGGTTGAATTGATTTGTGAAATTGATTGCTAAATTATGCAATTGGGTGCTTGGTGATGATTTTTGAATTATTATTGTCAAAATTTGATTTTATGGTATTTAATTAGAAAAATACCGGGTGTCGGGTTTTGACACCAAAAATATTTTATGTACTATATAAAATCGTGGGACTTTGAAATGAGAGCGTACCGTGTTTAAAGGTGTGACCATGCACAATTATTTTACTGGCCAAGCCCATTATTTGAAATTGCAGTATTTGAGTGCAAAGCACGATGTTCTTGGCCAAGTAGGTACTGGTGTGTGATCACCTAATACCCTGATGCATTTACGCAGGGTAGTGAACCCGTCCTGATGTGTTTACGTGGGGTGATGCCTAATTAAGTTCAGATGCCTCACGTCAACAGATGCTGGTCGCAGAGGGGCTGGGCCGATGCTCCTTATGGAATGCCGTCCTAATGCGTTTACGCGGGACAATGCCATGCTCGATGGGGTGAGACGATGCCTAGCTATGCCGGATGACTACCCACTATTGAGTTGGACATGGCCGATGGGTTGTAATAACTAGGACACATGTGAGTGATTGAGATAGCTGCGTCTGATTATGGGACAAAATTTTATAGCATGGAATGGGACGTGTCATAACGGTTTGGCCTTATAATCGGGACCCATGCGATTGTCTGAAAGATGAATGGGATGTGTTCTAGTTATGAATATGTTGCTATATGTATATGATATATGTGATGAGCTAATGTGCAGGGAGGTGCTGAGGCGAGGTAAGTCCTATATGTGCATGTTTAGGCTGCCTCTGAGTGAATTCTCGTCCTAATCGGGGAGGTGTAGACTCGTTGAAATTTATCTCACCTCGTCGTGGTTTAAATATTTTCAGGTCCTTAGATGGAGGTACGTCACATCCGTTTTGGGTGTCCACGGGAGGTGGAGACCGAGACTACCCTTCTCCCCATCCCCGGGATCACCTGGACTCGTGAGCTTGTAGCGATCACTCTTTGGGTCGATGAGGGCCTGCCTTACTTGGTACCTCATCGCTTCAAAGCGTGGTTCCTTAACAAGCCCAACGGGATTCAAGAGAGTCCTTTAGAGGGTTTTGTAAGCCTACCATCAAAACCGAGTATGAGGAGGTGCTTCACCCTATGCATATCGATATATTGGAAAATATCATGGCGAACTCGAGGCCCGAGGCTAAAGGGCCGGAGTAGAGGTAGTTGACCCGTTGGACATCGACATCCCAAATGTTAGGGTCCGGGGTAGAATTAGCTTGGTAGCTTCTTTTGGATATAGACACCTGTATATAAACATATTATGTTTATAAAGTGTGTTTTGTGAAAATTGGTTGTCCTGCTTTTCTATCTCATGTTTGATTGTTGTTTGGAGTCTATTAGTTTGCTTCCGTGTGTGCATGAATTGATTGGGTCGGTGACACGTCCTCAGAAATTCGCATTTTAGTCGACCACTGAGGGATGTGTGCGTACCCGGGGTTCATGGTGTGACACTATCGGTGAGGCACAAAGGTTAGGTAGACCCTTGTTGACCTAGATGGTCGTGACATAGTGCGTGTAATGCTCTTCAACCCTTCCCTCTATGAGATACTCTGTCACCTTCTGGTTGTGCTCTAACATAATGCCAAACTAGATCCGGTGGAATGGCTCAGCCATTCTTAAGGCCTATAAACATTTAATAAACAACCATGAAATAAACTCAATGAGTGAACTTCCTAGATGACGCGTAGAGAAGTCATTCACCTCGGAATTGCCCTATACATATATTTATCTATCGATGACAAACCATGGCAAAGCTCCTCTTGCTTTACCCTAACTATTCACACTTGTACCCTACATAACATGTATGATAATACATAATAGCCTACCATCCTATTATGACATTAACAACAACATATCCAATTTACATAACCTAATTCGATAACTTATCAATCTAAACGTGACAGCCTTATTATCAAAGCCCAATGACTTATCATTAAAAAATCCGATAACCTATCACCTTAAATATGATAACTTATCATCAAATGCATGATAGATTATCACTTAAAGTCTGTTAATCTATCGCCAAAAGTCCAATAACCTATCACTTTAACATCGATAACTTAACGGTGAATGTTCGATAGCCTGTCTAAACCCAACAATTACTTATCACATAACATCCACTTATCACACTAATAAATCACCATTTAACCATAAACAAGCCATAAATTGCTCCCTAAGTGCAATGATAATCCTAATCAAGGGCTAGAAAGCTACTCACAAACGATCTGAGCTTCTAAACATACTGGGGGAAGGAGCAACAAGACTGGACATCAATTGTGGGCTGCTACTCATGCATCTACACGGCACAAGGAAGTTGGGCGATGGTTGGTCGATGGTTTGGCGACGGTTCAATGGCAGTTCGGCATCCGGGCTTTGCAAAGGACTAAACCAGAGAAGAAATAAAGGAGAGACAAAGTTGCATGGGGCTGGACAGCGGCCTCCACAGCTTCAAAAGCATGGCTTCGGCGATGGAGGGCGGTGCGACGTCAAGGTTCTAAGGACGGTCGCTTGTAATGGAACAACAAGAGGAAAATGGAAGAACAAGCTAGAGATGGAAGTGAAAATGGAGATAGTGGTTTGGCTAAGGCTAAGGAGAGAGAGAGAGAGAGAGAGAGAGAGAGAGAGAGAGAGAGAGAGAGAGAGAGAGAGAGAGAGAGAGAGAATGAGCTTGAGGACAAACAAGTGAGGAAAAATGAGAGAAAGTGAGAGTGAAGGGGGAAGGTAGTCGGCGGTAAGGGAGAGAGGAGAGAGTGAGAGAGTTCAAGTCTCATTAATGCCCATCAAAGTGGCTTCTTCAAGAAGCATGATCCATGCATTAATGAGAGATAAATTTGCACTCAAGTGACTAGGTTAGACTAGACTAGTTAGGCTTAGGCTAGGTGACTTCCAACTCCTCCTCTTTGCCACCCAAATGCATGTGCCGCTCCCTCCCTTGCCCTTTTGTCCTTAGTCCGATGAAAGGAAATTTCGGTCTATTCACCAAGATTGTTCACTATTCATGCACTATCCATGTACTTGATGGCAATTAATGCCAAGATTGTGTCATGATGGTCCTAAAGACTAGAAGCGCCTATGGACCTCCCCTTGGGTTACCCACCTTATAGGCTTAGGCCTTTGGGCCGCCCATTATGGCCGTGGGCCCAACTGGGCCTTGCTCTGGGGGCGTGGGCCAGTTAGGTTGCCCAACATGGATTTGGGCCCACTTGGGTCCTTGCTTGTGGCCCACTTCCTCTTTTCAAAACTTTTACATATTGTAAATGAAAAACTAAGTTTTCGCTCCAAAGTAACATTTATGATGCCTTTGTGATTTATCCATCCTCAACGGTGAGGGTTATGGGGTGTCTTAGTGGTGGTGCAGAGGTGGCATGGTGGTCGGCTCGACAGTGGATGGTTTCCTCTACGTCAGCAGTGTCCAAACCGCCAACAAAGAGATAGAGAGAGTTGTTGTGAGGGGTTGGACAGCTCTCTAATCGGCTCCAAAACCCATTTTGAAGACAAGACTGGCAGTGTGAAATGGTGGTTTATCGACGGGGGAGTGGTGGACGGTGATTGGTGAGGGAAATATGAGGAAAATAGAGAGAATAGCTTGCCAATAAGATGGAGATGGAGAGGGAGGGGGAGGGTGTTTGGTGGTGGTAAGGGGAAAGAAAAGTGACATTGAAAGCAAAAAGTGAGAAAATGAAAGTAAGGGAGAGAGAGCAAAAGCCGACAGTCATGAGGGAAAATGAAAGAAAGAGCTACTCAATCATAAGCCACTTGAATGACTAAGATTGCATCTTGCCATGTCCCATCCAAGATCAAGGGCTTGGATCGCTTCTCACTGTACTTCTTGCCTTAGTCTCATTAATGTCATTTAATGCACATTAAATGAACTCATCATGGCTAAGCTAGAAGATAGAATAGGTAGGTTTAGCTAGGCTTTAGGGAATGACATCACTTCCCTCATCTTTAGCACATGGGCGCCCCTTCCTTGCTCCTTTCCCTTCTTGCCTTTTTATCCTTAGTTGAGTGAGAGTATAATTTGGTCATTTCACTAAGATTGCACACTATTCACACACATGGGTTGCATTAAAGTTGAGATATTGAAATGATGACTTGATGGACTTGTAGGACCCATGGCCTACCTTGGCCACCCACCCTTTGGGCTTGTGGGCCTTGGGCCGCCCTTATGGGCTTAGCGCCAATTAGGCCGTCCATGATGGGCTTCGGCCCATGGGCTACCCAATCGTCGGCTTGGGCCTACTTGGGTCCTCATGTGACGTCCTGAAATTTGAGCCCTTTGAGGGATGAATGAATGAATGTGAATTTCGTCAATGTATTATTGGTTGATCTCACCCGGAATTGATCACTCCCAAGATACTGACCTTAAGGGGAAAGGCTAATGAAGACAAAACTCGTGCGACTAAAGAACTTGACTTAGGAAAATGACTTGACCTTAAGAGTTGCATGAGGACGATCTTATAGATAGGTAGGCTGATTTCAAGGATGACGAGAAGTTGATATGCAAACAGAACATAATGGGATGACGGGTAGTTCCATTTACTGTTATGGAGCCCGCGAATGACCCTATATCAATTCTTGGTAATTGCGTACTTTGAAATAAGAATCAATCCTCCCCAATTTCATGTAGTCAAGATTTTCCTTGTGTCGAGATGTCTTGAACATGGTTTGGCACAAATCAATTACGCGTGAATCCTCGAAGCCGCCTATCAGTGTGAAACGTACCAACATGGCACCTGAGTGAAATTGACAAGGCATAAGAATCCAAGATTGGACTTCGAATTATTAAGAACGTCTTGGACGGACATTTGGACGATGCTACTTCGACAGTCGATAGTTACAGTTAAGCCAAGTATTTGGGAAAAAGGATTTACGGACCAAGGACACGAGCCTATGAGGACGTGGGCCGGCAAGGCCAGTGTGGGCCTCATGCCCAAGATGGGATAGCCACCATGGTAGGCCCAAGGCAAGCAAATGAGCCCATTAGGCCCAACCAACCATTTTACCTTCTAAGCCCATTGTCTAGCCTTGAGCCATTTCAAGCCCAACCAATTCCCGAGCCCATTCCTATTCATTTCCTAGCCTGTTTCTTAGGCCGCCCTTCATTTCAGCCTAAGGAAAGATTGGGAAAAGTGCAAGGTGGAAATGACCATTTTGCCCCTAGATATTATGTGGAAAAGTCAAAAGAAGAGAGAGAATATGAGGTCATGTTGCATGGGGAGTTGAAGCAAGCTTTATTGGCCTTAATGGGGCTTGACATCCAGCTCTCCCATAACTCTCACTCCCCTCTTCATCCCCAAGAATTTTGCAACTCTCTTTCCCCTTATTTCCCTTTCCTTCATTCTTCTCCTACAGACCTTCTTCCAAAAACCTGAGTTGTTCATTGCCTTCTTGTGCGAATCACTGCTCGTGCCACCCACCACTCTGCTCAAGAGGTCTAGTCCATATGCCCCATGGTGGTCGATCGCCGGACGGAGCCGCCGGCCCGCCTGCCGGTTGGAAGTCACCGCCGATCAATTTGCCTGTCCTTATGCAATTCCGCATTTGCAGCTATTTTCCTCCTATTTCGACCCAACCTCTGCCCAGCCTAGCCACCAGCCGGTCCCTCTTGACCCCTAAGTGCCACCGGTCACCGATCAGCTACTTGTCGGAGCTCCAATCAACTCGACGAACTCCCTTTCCTCCTCCGTCAATCAAGTTTTCCAGTGTTGCAGAGAGAGTCTGAGTTGCTTGCTGCTGTTGTGACCTTGGGACTGCCTTGGATCATTGTGGTCGAGGTCTTCATGCGTCGCCTCCATTGTCGCTGCCGCGTCTGTGTCTCCGGCTCGCTTAACAAGTGATTTTTCGCCCTAATCCGTCAATTAGTGCATAAACTTGCTAAGGGTTGGCTTAGTTAGGGTTAATTTTGGTTTATGAGGTTTAATTAAGTTGTATTAGCCCTAAGATAGGTGGTTAGATAGATGGTTAAGATTAGTTTAGGTTAATCTTGCTTAATGTTGCTTAATTGTGGTTTATGTGTTATTAAGTATGTTTTGTCTTAATTAATTGATTATTTGTTTTAATTAATGTTTTTTTAATTCTGAATTTAATTTATTAATTATTGAATTCTAAAATTACATTGTTCATAGTGCACTATTCGCAAAATACTATTCATGTGCACTATTCACACGGTATTGTTCATAAATTATTGTTCATGTGCACTATTCACGAGGTACTACTGTTCACGCGCACTGTTCATTCGAAAGTGAGAAATTGTCTAATTCCATGTGTTTTAATCTTATGAGGTGAATTGGATGTATAAATGCATGGACATATGCATGAATCGTATGGTTTTCACATAAAGGGAAAAAAATTATTTATCCAAGGGACATTGGAAAGGGATCGCTTTTATGAGAAAATGATTTGAGGTTGTATAAGCAAGCATATGTGCATTGGCTAATGCTCAAAGATAAAAAGTGGGTTATGGTGGTATCTTTGGTGTGATCGCTAAGTTGATCCCGACTCCCAGCAAGGGTTTGGGGGACAATGCCCGATTTTATCGAATGTCCGACGGGGGTTTGGATACGGAGTCGTGGTAGTGGCTAGGCCCATGCTCTTTCTGGAATGCCGTCTAGGCGGGGGTTCTAGACATTTTCGTGCTCGATGGGGCGAGACGATGCCTGGTTATGCCAGTAGACACCGGCGGGAGTTCAGTTGTAGCCCTAAGAAGGGCAGTAATAATCGAAACAAGTGTGGGTGTAAGAGTGTATGAGAAACATGGCATCATTGATTCCGATTATGCAACAAGTGTGGGTGTAAGAGTGTATGAGAAACATGGCATCATTGATTCCGATTATGCATGAGCTGATCACATTGTTTATGGCACACACGCATGAATCGATAACGTGTAGGGTATGACAATGGCTAGGTGCATTGTTTTTGAATTTTCTTGTTGCTCCCAACTACGTTGAATATCCATTGAATCATCTTGCTCCTCATAATTTGAACTTAATGCTTCATCTTCATTAAAACAAATGTGCACAAGCTTGCACTCTTGAGCTTTGTCGATGGCAAACATTAAATTCACTTCGATCAATTCAGTCATTCCTTCAAGTGCATCGTCTTTTCCAGTGGATCGAATGGTGTATGCAACTGGCTTGTCAACACTTGGAAGCTCGGAATATTGAACAAAGGTATCGATCACCCCTTTTCCTCATGCATCATCTTCACGGGCCCAGGGAATGTGGACCTAATATGGGGTATAGTGAAGCCGGTTTATCCTCATCCTCATCCTCTTCCTCTTCCTCTTCCTCTTCCTCTTCCTCTACAGGATCGTCCACCTCTACCACGATAGCCTAATCCAGTCATGTATGATTTCTTCCCGGCTTCAATTGGTTGGCAAGTGCCCTAACCATGTCGACCTAAACCATTACCCGAGGCAAAGCCACTCCCCACCATGATCTTGCCTACCATGACCGCTGACTTCGATATTTCTAGAGTGGGTAGGGTAGTGCCTTAAGAGACGTGAACGGTTGAAACCAACTCAAATACCTAAAAATTAGATTATGCTTTACAATCTGGTTCAATATAAAAGATAGTCGTCTCGTGATAAATCTTGAACTCATCTTTTCCTCATACTGTAATAAGCTTTCCTTTCATCACAAACTTCATTTTTTGATAAAGACTTAAGGGAACTGCCCCTGCTGCATGTATCCATGGACGGCCTAACAAAAAGTTGAATGTTGTAGGTATGTCCAAGACCTAAAAAAACCGCATTAAATAGCACCGGCCCTATTTGCAAGTCTAAATCAACTTCCCCAACTACTTCCTCTTTAGTCCCATCAAATGATCAAACAAAGGTCTTAGCTGTACGAATTTTCCCCAAATCATACCCAAGGCACTTTAGAGTTGCTAGAGGGCATATGTTTAAAGCTAACCCATTATCAATGAGTATGTGGGACACCAAGGTATTTTGACACTTGACTGAGATATAGAGGGCTTTGCCGTGTTTTCTTCCTTCGTCTGGGAATTCCTCATCTAAGAAAGCAATCTAGTCCTTTAACAAAATGGACCCCATGAATTCCTACAACTTCTTAGGTTCAATGGACTCTAGGATATGTATTTCGTTAAAGACTTTCAATAGGGACTTTTGATGTTTCTCTGATGTCAAAATCATATCATATAGGGAGATTTATGCTGGCATTTTATGAAGTTGGCCCACTATATTATACTCACTTGCCTTAATTATGGCTAAGAATTATTTAGCCTCCTCATCAATGTCTGGCTTGACAGGCTATGAGTTGGCCTGAGCGTAAGCGTGTCCTGATTAAGTGACCACATCTATCTCCACATCATAACACCATGATACCGCTTTATCATTCATATATGCATAAGGTTGCGTAACATCGAGAATTAATTCTTCATCATCAAACGGTGGCATATCATTAACAATTAATCCATCCTCATCCGACGCGTCTTCCAACGGTGGCATGTCAAGAGCTAGGGAATCATTAGCTTCAATATTCAAGCCAATAAACTCATCTTCAAAATCAATAAACTCGTCCTCTAAATCAATAATGATTAGAGTGATAGCCGAAACTATGCCGGTATGATTTGCGTAAACAATCATCCCTTTCTTGGTCATTATCTTGACTCTTTGCATCTTCTGAAACATGGTGGGCTCTTTTGTAGCTGAATAATATCTCACTCAAACTAAACCATTATAAACATCGTCTACATTTACTTTCAAGCTCTTCCTTCTACCAGCATCAAAACTGAAAATGACTTTCACAACTTCTGAGTGGTTAGGGAGTGGGTTATTCTAGAATTTTGGCTGTGCATCGTGGAATGAGACCACCTTACCATCTAGAAGATTTTGAATTTTGTGTCGTAGCGTATAGCAATCACCAACAGAATGCCTTACCTCCCCCATATGGTAAGCACATGTCTTGGACAAATCATAGTAGGGGAAAACGCTTGGGATTAGATCGCTTAGACTCCTTAGCAAGTAATCCTTTCTTTTGAAGGGTCGACAAGATCTTGGACAAGGGTTTAGGAAGTGGTGTGAATTGACGCCTGGAAGAGTTCTTCTGCTAGCCAAAGAATGGTCGTGCTCCTCCCTATTGGGTGTTCAAGGTAGAGCAAGGTGGTTGAACATAAGCTGCATTAACCTCCACTACAAGTTCCTTATCCTTCTTGGTTGAGACTCTCCTATACGAGCTAGTTTGATCAAACGTCCATCCATCATGCAAGGCTACTTCAATTCGCTCGCTGACAGGGAATAGCTTATTGAATGACTTGGCAGTTGAACCCAACATTCGATTTCGATATTCAGGCAGGAGTGTCTTCATGAACAAATCCATCAGCTCCTTTTTCGTCAGCTCCGAAGTAATTTGAGCAGCTACAGTCCTCCATCTCATGACATATGCCTTGAAAGATTCCGTCTTCTTCTTCTCAATGCGAAGTAAATCTTCTCGAGATGGAGTGACAACATTATTATACTTATATTGCTTGAAGAAAGCGTCAGTCAAATCCTCCTAAGTCTCTAGGAGATTAATTTTCTTCATGATGTACCATTGTAGCGGCTGGTCTATCAGCCTTCCTTGAAATTGTAGATGGATCTTTAGGCAAGAGGTGCCGTCATACTTTTCAAAGTCTAGCATTTTGAACTTCTTTGGTATCTTGACCTGTGCATAATGGGATAGGTCAGTCAAGCCTTGGCTCAATGAGCCCTGCAGCTGCTTAAGTTTCTCCTCGATTTTTGCCAGCGTTTTTCTTGCTCAGTTTTCGGTACAACTGAATGTATCACTTGTACCTCATCATTAGCAATGGTTTGAGGTATGTCAATGATTTTAACCATGGAGCTATCATCAAAGTTTGATGGGCCACTTGTAGACGTATTCTTACCTTTATCTCTTGGATTAGCCATGGGAGCATGTTGTGGTAACACCACTTCAACTTGCGGAGTTAGTGAGACAGTGTTTACTTAGAGAGAATTGACTTGTTTAAAGAGCCACTCAAGGACATTCCGGACTTGCTTCATCTTCTATTTGAGGACAGTGATGCGAGTTTGTTCAGTAACATGCATTTGTTCGGTGTTATCGGCCATTGTTGCTCTAGAATGAGTACGGATTGGCGATCTTGGGTGAGCCGTGTTATATCAACGTTACCTAGTAATGTAAAAAGTACAATAAGCATCATAACAAATTAGATTAGTCTATGACAACAGTCAATCACTTATTTTATGAAGTGGAATCAAATTCCAAAGATATCAACCTAAGAAATTAAAATAAGTCACAAGGAAATTAAATTCCTAAAACATCAATCTAAGAAATTAAAATAACACCCTAAAGCTAGAATTAAACACTTAAATCTAGCAACTCTTTTCCATATACAATTGGGAGATCACTATCTTTCGAAGCTTTTTGTTATGTCGAACCAACTCGAAGAGCACCAGTTTCGTTCATGAAAAAGAAAGATGGTTCACTACACTTGTGCATCGACTATCGCCAACTCAATCAGGTGACGATCCATAAGAAGTACCCACTCCCTAGGATCGATGACTTGTTTGACCGATTACAAGGAGCATCAATACTTTCAAAGATCAACTTGAGGACAGGGTATCATTAACTGAGGATTTGAAAGGAAGATATACTGAAGTTAGCATTTTGTACTCAATACGGCCATTATGAGTTCACTATACTGCCGTTTGGGTTGACGAACGCTCCAGCTACTTTCATGAAATTGATGAATCGAGTGTTTAAGGAATATCTGAACTAGTTTGTGATCATGTCTATCGACGATATCCTGGTGTATTCGAGAAATTCTGAGGAGCATGAGAGGCGATTAAGGAGGGTACTTTACACCTTGAGGAATCATGAGTAGTACGCTAAGTTTAGCAAATGTGAGTTTTGGCTGACTCGTGTTGCGTTCATAGACCACGTGATTTCAAGTGAAGGAATCTCCGTGGGGCCGACGACAATGACAGAGATCAGAAGCTTTCTGGGTTTGACAGGTTACTACAAACGGTTTGTGGAAGGGTTTTCAGCATTGGTGTTGCCATTAACTCGACTACTGAGGAAGGAAGAGAAATTTGTGTGGACAGACAAGTATGAGCATAGTTTCTAAGAGCTTAACCAGAAGCTGACTACTGTACCTGTGCTTACCATTCCATCTGGTCCGGGAGGATACGAAATCTATAGTGCTGTGTCATTCAAAGGACTGGGTTGCGTACTGATGCAACAGGGTAGAGTTGTTGCATACGCGTCTCATTAGTTGAGATCTCACAAGTTGAATTACCTGACACATGACTTGGAACTCGCAGCGATAATTTTTCGCTTTCAAGATTTGCAGACATTACTTGTGTGGAGAAAGATTTCAGATCTTCACTGACCATCAAAGTCACAAGTATTTATTCTCTCAGAATGAGTTGAATATGAGACAGCATTGTGAAATGGAACTTCTAAAGGATTACGATTGTGATATTTCGTATCACCTTAGGAAGGCGAATAAGGTCGCAGATGCACCAAGTCGAAAGTCTTCAGTCACACAGATGATGGTTAAGGAATGGGTTTTTACTCGAGAGAGCTCGAGATTCGGTTTTTAAATTTGAGGTAGGCCACCTTTCAAATCTTATGGCCACCCTCAGAATTGAGCTGGATGTTCAGGTTAGGATCAAGACGCTTCAATTGACAGACCTAGATGTTTAGAATATTCTACAAGAGGATACCGATGAGAGAAAGATTGATTTTCAGATTTCCAAAGACGAAACACGAGGGTTCCGAAGACGAAACACGAGGGTTCCGAAGACGGTGCAGAGCTTAAAGAAAATGAGATTTTACCATAAGCTCATCGTAGCAATTACAACATTCATCCTAGTAGTACGAAGATGTATCAGAATTTGCGTCAACACTACTAATGGCCTGGTATGAAGGCGGACATCGCCAAGTTTGTCGTCAAATATCTGACGTGTCAGCAAATGAACACGTAGTACTGTGAGCCAAGTAGGACTTATCCAACCTCTCGAGATCCCCGAGTGGAATTGAGAACACATCACAATGGATTTTATGACAGGCTTACCGAGGAGCCAAAGAGGTAATGATTCCATTTAGGTAATGGTCGACAGACTACCAAAGTCGATTCACTTCATCGTAGTACGAAAGGACCTTGATTTAGATAGGCACGCAGAATGGTACGTGCACCAGATAGTTCGTCTGCATAGAGTGCCAGTGACGAGTTTATATCAAATCTAAACTCGAGGTTCCCAATTTCAACAGAACAATCAGATAGTTCCTTTTGAAGCATTGCATAGCAGAGTGTGTAGAACTTCAATTTGTTGGGATGAAGTTAGAGAACGAAAGATCACAGGCCCAGAGTTAGTCCAGCAGTCAGTGGATGCACTTGCCATTAATAGGGATAGATTAAAGATCGCTCCAAGCTACTAGATTAGTACGCAAATAAGCGTCAAGGGCCGGAGTTCCAAGTTGGTGAGTACATCTTTCTGAAGGTGTCACCAATGAAGGATACTTCGCGCTTTGACAAGAAGGGAAAGCTGAGTCTGAGGTATGTAAGTCCCTTTGAGACTCTGGAAAGAATCGGGATCCTAGCATATTGTCTCACATGGCCACCGAAGTTGGGACAAGTGCATGACGTCTTTCACGTGTCGATGTTGAGGACGTATGAGCCTAACTAGACCCACATTCTAAATCTTGAAGAATTAGACGTGGATGACAGAGTACCGTACGTGGAAAGCCCGGTTCAAATTGTGGATAAAAAAGAATAGATTATGTGTACCAAGAGGGTCTCATTGGTCAAAGTGGTCTCACAACACCACGAGACTAAAAAAGCAACCGGGGAAAGTAAGACTCGATGAGACGACAATGCCCCCCACCTTTTTGTTTAAGGATTGGTAATAAACTTGAGAATTCGACTAGAAATAAGACTGCTCGACCATGCTAGTCTACAAAGGTCATTACGACACAATTAAAAATCGATCAAAGATTAGAGATAGATCGGTTTGACTGAGATGTGTGGTTAAACATGGGTGATTCCACTAATTTGCAAAATTCTCGTCGATCGGCAATATACCGGTTTTTCTGTCATTTTGGCGCCATGTGTCCTTATTTGAAACCTTGAGATTTTCATGACAGCCGAGAGCCGCCAATGTATCAAAGAGGTACGTGTGACTCGAAGAAAATCGACCACGGGTAAATTGCACCAAAAATTCCTAAAAGCTACCCAGTAGGTTAGGTCACTCTAAAATCGTGTCCAGCTGAAATTAACCATGAATTTGGACCGGAAGGTTAGGTCATGTCACAATTTATTTAAGGAACATCAACTCATCTTTTGAGGAATTTTCAGCGAATTTGGGATTTTTACAAAAATCAGTTCGGACGTTTCGGAAAAGAACGGAAATTCGGATAGGCCAATTTGAAGGGATTTTTGGTCTCCTATGTGAGCTACTTGGTGAAAGTAAATTGTGTGGGATTTTTCTTCAACAAAATTAGACATCAATTGGAGAGATTTGTTATGAAATCGGATTCCGGGAAAAATGAAATACAATTTGGAATTGAGGGAAATTCATAGCTTTGAGGGGCTGTCGCATTTTGATCCTTATTTGGACTTCAATTGGGACAAGTTGGTGGGGAAATTGGCCTTGGATGACCAATTATTAATGTTGTGTGAAGTTGAGCTAAATATATTGGTGTTTAAATTATTTTTCTTCCTCCCCCTCCATTCACACGTTTCTCTCTCTATTTCCCTCTCTCTCTCTCTCTCACGTCTTCCCCCCCATCCGACAATCCATGCAAGCTTGGTCTTCCTTTTGCTTTTGTTCCTTTGACTTTGAGTCAATTCTTATCTTCATCTCTCTCTCTCTCTCTCTCTCTCTCTCTCTCTCTCTTGTACAACTCCTCCCCCTTGGCCGACATCCCCCTCCCTTATCCCTTCTCTTTTTCTATTTTTCCTTTATTCCTTGTTCGGTCAAAGAAGCCAGCTGCCCCCACGATCTCTCTCTCCTTTGCCCATTCCCCTACAGTTTTCTTTCTTTTGTTTTCAGTTCTGTTAGACATTATTGCAACCCGTCGATGCCCTCATCTCCACCGAAGCCACCACTTGTCCACAGCTCAACCTCCTCCGGTCAACCTTAGCAATTCTTCAATGCAACAGCTCCCACCGAAGCAACCGCATGCCCTCTCCACTTCCACGAGTCCATGAACAACCCGTGTCCTCCACTCTTGAAGCCAAACTCTACCGAAGTCAACCGCGAGCAGCCCGCTCGTCAGCCTGCGTCTTCACCGAGCTCCCTCCACAGTCACCACCTCACCGCAGACCAGCCCCGTCGTTAAGCCGTGTGACCAGCCCCTGATCAAATCTAGAATAGACAACCCAACCATGGGCTTTGTGGCTGATTTCGGCCCGGTCCGGGCTCCCGTTGGTGCCGCCGCTTCGGAGTTTATTAGCTACTGTCACGTCGCCATTACTGTGAACCGATTTTTGCATTAATCTAGTTAGTTTACTCACAAATCCTTACTTAGTAAGTTAATGATGCTTAAGAGTTTATTATTTTAAGTCAAGTATAGTTTATGTGGTTAGTTAGAATAGATAAGCGATTTAGTTAATCGTTTATTGCATGTTAGGTGGTTAGACTAGTGCAATTAGCAAGTAGATAGGCCATAGTATTTATTTAGACAAGCTCGGAAATTTTTCGGACCTATCTCAGCTTTTAATTAGGCATTTCCGGCCTAAGTGTGTATTTTTGCCATTTATTGGTATTTAATAATTAATTTTGGTAATCATTTATTTATTTATTATTTATTTATTTTCCGAAAATTAGACCGGGATAATTGATAACCGGAATTTCGTGCTGATTGTAATGGTGTGGTTGATTTAATTATCTAGATGCTAATTTGTGCAATTTGAGTGTGATTGGTAATTTTGGGTAATTATCCCAAAATTTAATAATTTCGATAATTAATTAGAAAATTACTAAGTGTCGGTTTACAATGCCAAAAATGTGTTTATGGACTGTTGAATTGAGTGGGATTTTCAAAAGGGAAAATATTGTATTTTGGCTAGGGCCGACTATGTACCCACACACGATTATTTTTATCGGGTATGATAAAAATGGTGAATTTGTTAGATGGTCAAAATAGTATACTATATTAGCCTGCGGGCTTAATATGTCAGCTTAGCACAAGCTGTATACCGGTATACTACTATATCAACCTGAAGGCCTCGATATGTCAACTGAGCGCGAGCAGTATACCTTATCAGCTTAGAGCAAGCTATATTATCTATCAATTTAGAGTGAGCAGTGTCAGTATACTATATTAGCCTGAGGGCCTCAATATGTCAGCTTAGCGCGAGCAGTATACTTTATCAACTTAGAGTGAGCTATACTATCTATTTTCAGCTTAAAGTGAGCAGTCCTAATATGATCGGATTTTATAGATAGTATTGAATGGATTGACTGAGAGAAGGTCTTGATGACATGGAGTCGAGTAAGTCGATTGATCGATGTTGATCTGAATTGAAATGATTAGTTGATTTTATGAATTAAACTGACTTACAGGAATGAGTTGAGGCAAAGGTAAGCCTTCTGACTCGTGTTTGTGCTTAGGCAGCCCTTAAGGCATATTTTCTTCCTAGTCGGGGCTTAGGGGATGAACTTGCTGAGACATCATCTCACCCCGTTGTGGGATAACATTTTCAGGTCCTTAGATGGTAGTTGAGGAGGACCCGAAGCTCCGAAGTTTAATGAGGAGGAGACTGAAGAATCAGCGAACGTGTCTGACTAGTGGGTCATAAGACAGTTCCCATTTTGTTGAGCCGATCTTTTGTAAACATCCTAGTATTGTGTACAAACCTAAAGCGTTTATAAAAGGCTTGTGTTGGTTGTGAATTGTTGCCTGCTTTTCTATCCCATCTTGTTGTTGTCTAGGGATTTATTATTCGCTTCCGCATGCACGTTTAAAAGTAATGGGTCAGCGATTAGAGCCAAGAGGATGGTCCGACTAGTCATAGTCTCGCGCACAAAGGTTGAGTCCTCTTAGCTCTGGCTCAGTCAAAAGGAAATCCTATGATCGTGCAGTTTCAAGGACAAGGATAAACATTTTGACACCAAGAAAAATTGTCGGGGTTGAGAAAGGCAACCTCTACATCATAGTCTCGCGTTCAAGGTTTCCTCATTTCTCAACACCATCCTAGAATCCTTAAATGCAGCCTAGGTCCGACAGCAGGTTGTGTGTGCAGTGTGTAGTGCTAAAACAATTTTAAAGTCATGCACAACGATTAATAATACAAGCAAAACTTCAATATAAAAAAGAAAATTCAATCTCAACACCTTCCTACAAAACAACGAGTTAGCAAGCACTACTCCCCTTATACCTCATTTTTGTAAAAACATTTAACACTTCATGTTAGGAGCATACATTTTCCATGTTGCCAAACAAAAAATATTTTGAAAAGAAACAAGTCTATGTCCACTATGAGTTTTAACTATATCCCCAGTGGAGTCGCCAAGTTGTTGCGATCTTTTTGAAGGTGAATTACCCAAAAGAAAGCTAATGGATTACTAAGTTCGAAAACTTAGCACGGACCCCCCCCAAGTCCTACCAATCGCTACTTGACACTAAGAAATTAATCCATTTAAATGTGCAGTTATACTCAATTTCGAGCCGCCACTAACCAATTAGGGTTGATTAGAAACCCAAGTAAAGTATGGGAGAATATTTTACTTTTGCGAACTAGATATTCAATAGATCCGGGGACATGGTTACGCTAGATTAATCTAACGCCCTTTCGATACCTTTTTATTTTAATTTCAAAAATATTTTTGCAAGTGGCCATGATTAATTTTAACCTAAGCTACTAACATTCAAAGGGTGGTCATGCGGATGCACAATCAATAAAATAACATTCAATAAATCGAAGTGATAGATTGTAAGAAATTATAAACTAAAACTTTATTAAGGTCTACTCTCTAAAAAATACTTACAAAAATGCTGATAAAAAATGCATGCCCTAAACATGATTTCTAAATGACATGACACCTAATTTTTCTTTTTTTTTTTTAAATATTAATTATATGCAATCTTAATTTAAATTTAATATGCATGCTTTTACTCTAATGACATGTGAGATGCAATTTATATTACATAACTTGAACCATAACAATATGTGTGCAATCTAATTCACATGATCCTAAATATGCATGTGCTACATGAAATGGAATGGATGACATAGCAATTCTATACGCATGTTCTTTCTATGATACTTCTTTTTATAAAATAATGCAACTCTGATAAATTCTCTTTTCTCTTTTTAATATATATGCAACCTACACTAAATAATAATGACATGAAATGTGATTAATTGTGAATTAACTTATTAACTTATTAACTAACCAAGTAAATGACCTTTGTTTTTTTTTTAAATGACATACTAATTTTTATTGAAAAGAAAGTAACATAATGATGCAACGCTTATCTTTTGGCATTTTCTTTTTCTTTTTCTTTTTTCTTTTTGATAAAAAACTACATGATGGGAATATTAAAACATTAAACCTAAAACGTATGACTCACTAACTAAAGCGCAACATATGGCATGCATATTATGAAATCTATATGACCTAAATAACATTTTTTTTGTTCCTTTTTTCGATTTTATTAAAGGAAAATTATCCTAACATTATATGAATCGTAAAATTCAAGGTGTGTTGCTTTAAACATGAAATGTGTATGGACCTACATTCTAGATATGACATATGATGCATGATATATGATGTGTACATGACAATGACGCACCAAAATATATGTCCTATTGATAATCTACCAATACAAATCAATGACATATTATCTTAACGCGAATCAATTATGCAATCCGTAAATTTGCCATGAAAAGTTGAAATAATCAAAAATATAACCCCACATCTCGCAGCTCAATATTTTTGTTTATGACTTAATATGACAAATTTCATAATCAGATAACGATTAAATATGACAAAACACATAAAGTCAGAATCATAAGCTAAGAATTCGAATATTTGAACTGAATTTAGTCTAAAGAAATTACCTAGTCTAGGGGACGGCTTTGTCGAGGGGACGGTGACAAGGCTTGTTGACTAACAAATGAGGTATGACCGAGAATTCACTGGTGCTTGACAAGTAAATGATGATCAAGGGACCATGTGGCCCAACCCATTGTCGCGACCAATTTTTTCGGGTTTGAACCACCTAGGGTTTTGGCTAATGGATTGTTAAGCCTAGACTTAACTCGGGCTCTCCCAAGCCCATACCAATTCGCGACTTAGGTTCAAGTTTTTTAACATGCAAATGGATTTTATCTAGGAGTCGCCACTAATCTGTTTTTGGTTGGTCGATTAGAAAACCAAGTAAAGTAACGGGAGATTTACTTTACTCCTACGAACCAGAGATTTATGAGTTCGGGGACTTGGTTACACTAGATTTCTCTAATGCCCTTTCGGTACCTTTCTCTTTTATTTTGAAAAAATGTTTGGCAAGTAGTTTTGATTGATTTTAAAATATCTCCCTAACATGTAAGGTGATCATACGGGTGCGCAAACCACCAATTTAACACCCAAATAAATAATAAATAAATTGCAAAAACTTACCTCAAGCAACGAAAGCATCTGCAATGTTAAATTAAAATCCACATCAACAACCCTAGATATGGTTTCTAATTGACACACAATTTTTCTCATTTTCACTTAATTAATAAAAATCATGCAATATGCAATGCAATGTTAACTAAATGACCTAATTCCAATGACATGTAATTTATAATTAATTGGGCTTAGCAAAAATACTAAATGACATGCATCTCAATGAATCCAATTCTATATGACGTGCATATGATTTTTATTTTTTTAATAAGCATGCAATCTATCATGAAATGCAATGACGTATAAAGAATGTCCTAATTCTAATTTTTCTTTTTCTTTTATGAAATTCAAAATTAAAATGGCCAAATAATTAAACATGCAATTCAAATTTAAAACTATCATCCTAGATGAATGCAATCTAATTCAAAGATATCATCTAACCTAGATATCATCTAAACATGCATTAAAAAAGCTAATTAACCTATCATGCAATCAATCCTAATCTACATGGGATGTCAATGCAATTTTTTTGTATTTTCGGGATAAATGGAATAATTAAAAGATAAACACTAAATAATCCATGATCTTTGAAAATATTATCCACCATTTAGATTGAAATTCAAACTTGACTATCTCGCTAATAAAATCAATAAATTGATCTTAAGCCTTAAAGATCAAGATATCAATTTTACTCCCGCGTGAATAATTATACCATCTAAAGCCTTATAGATAGAATAAAAATTCGTGCGGTTGCGATTTGGATGCTACATCAGGCAATTTCGATCATGCATTGGAAAATAAATCAAACAAAGAGATAAAATATTAAAAAAAAAAAAACCAAAATAAGATAAAATAAATCTACCTAATAAAATAAAATAGATCTATACCTAAATTCGAATTTTTCCAAAAACCCAATCGGTAGAATGGACCAATGGTGGGTGCAGCACGGCACGGCACGGCTCTAGGGCAACGGTTGTGGCGGTATCTCGTAGTGGCTTCACAAAGTCACGACAAGTTTAATGGGATATCTTCCGGGACACCAAGAAATCTGTGGAGTCGAATTGAACAGGAAGCAACAACGTCGATGCAGCAAGACCAGCAGGTGTCGGGCTGGGTTGTGATGCGCACGACTCAAGATTGAAGAACCGGCGGATATTTCTGCAATAATGAACGGATGCTGAAGACGATGCGGTTCGGTCCTCCTTGGAATGCACCTGGACTGCTGGCAGAAGTTGGGTTGCGGTGGGATGACAGCAAAGCTCTTGGCGTGGCCGAACAGCAGGGACAGCAGACCGGTTGACTTTTGAAGATCCGAATGTTTGCTGGAGAAGCTAGGGCACCGCTGGGACACAACACTTTGGCAGGGAAATCTGGAACGCCGGGGAACTTCGAGAGCACGCCTGGATTGACACCGAGAGACCAAAAAGGGTGCAGACTTGATGAATAATCGGCAAATCCGTCGTTGAAGCAAGAAGCCAGCATGGGTCCGCGGCAAGTGAGACCCAGCTGAGGCTTGATTGTGGTCGGGGATTCTTCGAGCAAGAGTGACAACGGTGGAAGGGCAGCAGAACGTGGAAGGAGTGTCTCCTCTCAATTCTCCTGTGTGTCTCTCAATTTTTTTGTGTAATCAATTGTGCCCCTTCCTCTTTTTGACTTTTGGCTTTTTGTGTTCTCTTTTCTTCTTTTCTTGTTCGACCAAAAGAAACCCTTGTGTGGCTGAATGTAATATGTGTGGCCTCCCCAAACAAATTGCACGGGAGGTATTATATAGGTCTAAAAAATGTATCCCTACGGTATATATTTTTTCCTTTTTTGTTCGCGCATGATACCCCTAAATATATCATTGAAATATATCGACCTTGTGCAATATTCCCCTTTTGTATTTTCACATATTCTATCCAAAATTTTCCTTTTTGTTCGAAAATGCATAAATGTGTGAAGAATCTGAACGGAATATGTGAAAATTTTTGCACTTGCCGTCAGTCCAATAAAATAAACAAAAATGTTCCTAAACTATATGCCATGTGATTTTATTTTTCAGGGATAAAATTAACCCTAATTTTTAAATGTCTAAATGGGTCGCCAAAATTTAGGTGTCAACAGCTGCCCCTCTTTGAAGGTGAGCTCGTAGAGGTTGCCTTCAAAGACAAATTGAACCTAAATTTTGACCATGCACATGCAGTGAATGATTTTTTGTTGGAACGTGAATTCCATTTTTTAATGCAATTTATATGATGCATGGAAATGCTAATGCAAATGATAGATGAACCGACCTGGGATAACTTACCTTCGAGGAGGATAAAGTAATTCGAGGTAGTGAGTGTTACCCGTCCCGAGGACCCGTACCATTCTACGGTCGCCTAGAATAGTAACATGACTTTGTGAAGATGCTGCTTTCCTAGGACCCGTACCATTCTACGGTCGCCCAGTATGGCAGAAAGGAGCTGCTTTCTCAGGACCCGTACCATTCTACGGTCGCCCAATACGGCAGAAAAGTTTTGTAGGGAACTGCTTTTCCAGGACCCGTACCATTCTACGGTCGCCCAGTACGGCAGAAATGTTTTGTAAGGAAATGCTTTGGCAAAAATGTTTTGTAAGGAAATGCTTTCCCAGGAACCGTACCATTCTATGGTCGCCTAGTACGGCATAAATGTTTTGTAAGGAAATGCTTTCCCAGGACCCGTACCATTCTACGGTCGCCCAGTACGGCAGAAAGGTTTTGTCTAGGACCCGTACCATTCTACGGTCGCCTAAACGGGGATTCATTTTCCAGGACCCATACCATTCTACGGTCGCTTGAATAAGGAATATGTGTTGTCAAGGACCTGTACCATTCTACGGTCGCCTCAACGAAGAAAATTATTTTTCCAGGACCCGTACCATTCTACGGTCGCCTAGATTGAGGTTTTTCTTAGCTAGGACCCGAACCATTCTTCGGTCGCCCAGCCTTGCGATAGAAATCATCCGACCAGAACCCGAACCATTCTTCGGTCGCCTTAATCAGATTGAATCTGGAGGAAAAATCTTTGGGGGACAACTCCATTAAGTGTCGGTGAAAAGGACTCTGGACTACGGAAGCACGCCAGGTCGATAAAAGAAATCCGGGCTACGGAAGCACGCCGGTTCAATAAAATGGACTCTGGGCTACGAAAGCACGCCAGGTCAATTATAAGGGGCATCGGGCTACAAAAGCACGCCAAGTCGATAAAACTGGACAGCTTGACCAAGTCAAGTGTCAATGCACTTAAGAGAGGATACCTGCACGATGCCAAGTATTTTAGAGTATGTTAGAGATATACTCACCTGATGATATCTCTAATTCTTGGGGATATGTCTTTTGGAATTTGGATATGTTATGGAGGTCTTTCACCTCATGGTGGAGGTTTCTCATTTCCTACTATCATGAAACATTCTGAAAGGAACTTGAATTACCCGTCAGACATGATTTAGAGCAAAAACTTATACGCATTCATCAAAGAGATAGACGATCTGAGCTACTCTAGAATGCACATTTCAAAGTTCAATGAGATTTTCATCAACTCAATCGAGGTTCATGCATAATGACCTTTGCATCACCCAAATTTTCACTTTAGAGAATTATCATTCAAGACAATCTTCACTCATGACATGGATTTCCTAAGAATACGAAATGAGGGACCTTCAGTTAGAAAGGACTTTCACTCACTCTCATTTAGAGGCTATTTTATGAGAATCACTCCGTCTCACTATCATCATACTAACAAGGGTCCAAGTTTTCTTGCAAGCGGTACGACCTTACCAATCTGAGAGGTCTTTAATAGGGACCATAATGTGGGCTTGGTCAATGGCTTAACAAAGGGACTCTTCGAGTCAAGGCAATTGAAAGAACAATTCTATAATTATCTCCGGGTTTACAAGTCAAGAACCCTGTGAAATAAGAAAGAAATAATCTTGCTCGCACTTCTTCGAGCGATGCTTATAAACATATGAACTCCTACGTTAATTTAAGTGTCATAATCTGAAGAGACTTTGTGAGGGACGTAACGTAGGCTGGGTTCATGGGTTGAGAAATGAAAGGATCATTAGGCTCAAAATGTGTGTGAATGGTGAGAGTTGGTGATCATCTTGGCATTGCCACCGGTTTTCTTTTTCACCATCGGGGATTGTCTTCATGAAATGCCCCATTGATTGTAAAAACTCAATTTTTGAGTTCTTTGAGTATTGCTCCATCAGGATTCAATTCTTGCAATGGACAGTCACCTTATCTCGACTCTCTTTTTCATCTATGGGCATTGGCCTTGCTTTTACTAGGCACACCGCTTTTTCATGCCCCTAGTTCTTATTCATTTTTTTCACTTTTTTTCATGGGCATTGGCCTTGCTTTTACCAAGCACACTGCTTTTTTCATGCCCCTTAATTCTATTTTGATTTCAATTTTTGCGCACAGTGCATGCGTCAAAGAATTACACTCTGAATGACACCCGAACTTTCAAGAGTTTTCATCTGTCTTTTGCCTTGCCCCGATGTGGGGGATGATCACCAACTGGGTTTAATGTGAAATGAATTCATAGGCTCAAATGGGCTATGCAATGGATAAAAGTGTATAGGATATAGAAATAAATGCTCTTCGTCATCCTAGGGCACTTAAATTACCGCATGAATTCAATGTAATAGCATGACTAGAAGATTGATGCAAGTAAGAGCAAGAAAATTTCAATCCATTTTCTTCACCTTATGATGCTGTCTTACCCTCCAATTTGCCCCGATGTGGGGTGGTTCTTGACAGGGGTAATTTGAAAGAATTTTCACAAGTGTATGGAGCTCAAAGGGGTTAAGCAATGGATCACTTGTAGTGTTTAGAATAGAGAAATGAATTGCCCCTCATCATTTTGGTCATCGTACCTTTCGCGAGAAAACTCTTTACCTTGCAAATATGGAACTTTCTACACTCATCTCACAGGTGTATAAGTAAGGGACTGTGTATAGGATAAGGCTTGCCTTTCATCATCCTGATACGTCTCATTCAGTGTTCTTAAACATTGATGTCACTCCATTAAATTGTCTATCTTGACAAATATCCACATGAAATTGGTGAGCTAAATCAATATGAAAATTCTCTTTTCAAAAGAGTCCAGCAACTTTAAGCATGAAATGTGTTTGTGACTTCAAAACAAACAATTTATTGCACTCAAAACATGGTTTTAAGCATTCATTCAAGGAATTGTCCCACAAAGGGATTGTCTCGGCAATGGATGTCCTTGGATTGTCTCTATCAATCAAAAGTGAAAATCCGCTTTTTGATTTGATGAATACTCCGTTCTTGCTTTTGCCCCTGCACAAGAGAACATTCATGAATAGGATACTATGCAACTCAAAGTAAATTCAAATTGCACAACCATTTTGGCTCGGATCGAGATCATGTCACTACTAGAATCTGTAGTGCCCCCAATTCGCCATCTGCAAAGAAAAGAACAAAGCGTCATCTCCCAAAATTATTTATGTTCAAAAACGAGATGTACCTCTTTCACCAAAGATGGATGATCCTCTTTTAACTTGCCCCTCATTTAATGGGTGAGAATGAAAATCCCGTCAAGCATGGAAATGGAACACACTTTGTTTGGCCCTGATGTGCCTTTTTTAGATGCTTTCTTATTGGGTCAAGAAAGTAATGCTCCTTCTTGATCTTGTGATGCGAACCCTCCAGGTTAGAGATTCTTCCTTCTAGATAAGTCACTAGTCTCTTCATGGTGGCATCAAATTCAGCTACCTCAGGAAAATAGGACGGTTCAAAAGTTCTTTTGACTTTCTTCTTCGAGTCGCAGTTTCTCATTGAAGATAGAGTACCTATGTCATCACAGCCCTTTTGTTTGATGAGAAAAGCCACAGTAGACTTGACTTTGGTGGTGTGCAATTCGCTTGTTCATATTGTCAATGATACGGTCAAGTACATCGTTTCAATCTGCCATTTTAGCTTTCGACCGTGTACAGATGGGTGAGCGGGAGTGCCCCATAATCACCTAATTTAAATAAATGGGAACATGTAAGCACGAGGTGTAAATGGAGAGTCAATCCATGACAATGATCTATCAACTTTTTTTTTTTTTATGAAAAGTTGTTACAAGAAGATAATTTCTAAAGAGAGCTAGAAAAGTGGATAAAGATCAAATTTTCTAGACATGAATTGAAAAACAAATTCTCCAAATTTTTTTATTTTCCCAAATGATTTATTGCATGTCAATTTCCTCATTCCATCTCTAATTGACAAAGAAGTTAAATTAATGATTGACCTAAATTGTCATGGACCGACCAAAAACATTACAAAATAAATTGCATGGTATAAAGATAGAAGACTTACTTCACCAAGGTAAAACGACGGCAATCACATAGACAAGCGCATGAAGTGTGATGTTCGATTTCTAACTAGAAAGGCTAAACAAGGTGGAGTTAAAAGGGTGAGATGACTTAGTTGCAGCCTCGCATACTAAGTCAAGTCCTCCTAACTCCGACTCAGTTAAGAATGATACCCCAATGCGATGTAGCCTCGCGGGCAGAGGTAAACATTCTTAACACCAAGAAAAACTTTCGGGATTGAGTTGGGCAACCTCTACTATGCGGCCTCGCGGTCGAAATCGTATCCAACTCAATACCATCCTAAATGTCCTAGTGCGGCCCAGGTCTGGCAGCGGGTTGTGTGCAATAATGTAGTGTTGAATGCAAGACATGCACAACAATTTACATCAAGCAACACTTCAATAACTTGAATTTAAAATATTCATCCCCAACTCCAACCTACAAGACAAAGGTTAGCAATCTACTCCCCTTATATCTCCCTATCTGCAAAAACATTTAACACCTTAAATGTTAGGGACGTACCTGGAATCCTCGCTGCCAAACAAAAATCATTTTTCAAAAAGAAGAAAATTGGCCTAAGTCCACTAACTGTTTTAACAAAAGTCCCCAGCGGAGTCGCCAAGCTGTCGCGACCAATTTTTCGGGTTTGAACCACCTAGGGTTTTGGCTAATGGATTGTTAAGCCTAGACTTAACTTGGGCTCTCCCAAGCCCATACCAATTCGCGACTTAGGTTCAAGTTTTTTAACATGCAAATAGATTTTATCTAGGAGTTGCTACTAATTAGTTTATGGTTGGTCGATTAGAAAACCAAGTAAAGTAACGGGAGATTTACTTTACTCCTACGAACCAGAGATTTATGAGTTCGGGGACTTGGTTACACTAGATTTCTCTAATGCCCTTTCGGTACCTTTCTCTTTTATTTTGAAAAAATGTTTAGCAAGTAGTTTTGATTGATTTTAAAATATCTCCCTAACATGTAAGGTGATCATACGGGTGCGCAAACCACCAATTTAACACCCAAATAAATAATAAATAAATTGCAAAAACTTACCTCCAAGCAACGAAAGCATCTGCAATGTTAAATTAAAATCCACATCAACAACCCTAGATATGGTTTCTAATTGACACACAATTTTTCTCATTTTCACTTAATTAATAAAAATCATGCAATATGCAATGCAATGTTAACTAAATGACCTAATTCCAATGACATGTAATTTATAACTAATTGGGCTTAGCAAAAAATACTAAATGACATGCATCTCAATGAATCCAATTCTATATGACGTGCACATGATTTTTATTTTTTTAATAAGCATGCAATCTATCATGATATGCAATGACGTATAAAGAATGTCCTAATTCTAATTTTTCTTTTTCTTTTATGAAATTCAAAATTAAAATGGCCAAATAATTAAACATGCAATTCAAATTTAAAACTATCATCCTAGATGAATGCAATCTAATTCAAAGATATCATCTAACCTAGATATCATCTAAACATGCATTAAAAAAGCTAATTAACCTATCATGCAATCAATCCTAATCTACATGGGATGTGAATGCAATTTTTTTTTGTATTTTCGGGATAAATGGAATAATGAAAAGATAAACACTAAATCATCCATGATCTTTGAAAATATTATCCACCATTTAGATTGAAATTCAAACTTGACTATCTCGCTAATAAAATCAATAAATTGATCTTAAGCCTTAAAGATCAAGATATCAATTTTACTCCCGCGTGAATAATGATTCCATCTAAAGCCTTATAGATAGAATAAAAATTTGTGCGGTTGCGATTTGGATGCTACATCAGGCAATTTCGATCATGCATTGGAAAATAAATCAAACAAAGAGACAAAATATTAAAAAAAAACCAAAATAAGATAAAATAAATCTACCTAATAAAATAAAATAGATCTATACCTAAATTCGAATTTTTCCAAAAAACCCAATCTGTAGAATGGACCAATGGTGGGTGCAGCACGGCACGGCACGGCTCTAGGGCAACGGTTGTGGCGGTATCTCGTAGTGGCTTCACAAAGTCACGACAAGTTTAATGGGATATCTTCCGGGACACCAAGAAATCTGTGGAGTCGGGTTGAACGAGGAAGCAACAACGTCGATGCAGCAAGACCAGCAGGTGTCGGGCTGGGCCGTGATGCGCACGACTCAAGATTGAAGAACCGGCGGATATTTCTGCAATAATGAACTGCTGAAGACGATGCGGTTCGGTCCTCCTTGGAATGCACCTGGACTGCTGGCAGAAGTTGGGTTGCGGTGGGATGACAGCAAAGCTCCTGGCGTGGCCGAACAGCAGGGACAGCAGACCGGTTGACTTTTGAAGATCCGAATGTTTGCTGGAGAAGCTAGGGCACCGCTGGGACACAACACTTTGGCAGGAAATCTGGAATGCCGGGAACTTCGAGCACGCCTGGATTGACACCGAGAGACCAAAAAGGGTGCAGACTTGATGAATAATCGGCAAATCCGTCGTTGAAGCAAGAAGCCAGCACGGGTACGCGGCAAGTGAGACCCAGCAGAGGCTTGATGGTGGTCGGGGATTCTTCGAGCAAGAGTGACAACGGTGGAAGGGCAGCAGAACGTGGAAGGAGTGTCTCCTCTCAATTCTCCCGTGTGTCTCTCAATTTTTTTGTGTACTCAATTGTGCCCCTTCCTCTTTTTGACTTTTTGGCTTTTTGTGTTCTCTTTTCTTCTTTTCTTGTTCGACCAAAAGAAACCCTTGTGTGGCCGAATGTAATATGTGTGGCCTCCCCAAACAAATTGCACGGGAGGTATTATATAGGTCTAAAAATGTATCTCTACGGTATATATTTTTTTCCTTTTTTGTTCGCGCATGATACCTCTAAATATATCATTGAAATATATCGACCTTGTGCAATATTCCCCTTTTGTATTTTTCACATATTCTATCCAAAATTTTCCTTTTTGTTCGAAAATGCATAAATGTGTGAAGAATCTGAACGGAATATGTGAAAAATTTTGCACTTGCCGTCGGTCCAATAAAATAAACAAAAATGTTCCTAAACTATATGCCATGTGATTTTATTTTTTCAGGGATAAAATTAACCCCTAATTTTTAGATGTCTAAATGGGTCGCCAAAATTTAGGTGTCAACACCCATGAACCAAGGACCTGCTAAAATCACTCGGATGGGGCTAGCATCAGAGGGGCAACATGCGATTCTTTGTCGTTAAGGGTAGGGGTGCAATTTGAAGAAAATAAGAGGATTCAACAAAACAACGATTCAAAGATAAATTTCCCAAGAGAAGAATATTCTTCACAAATAGCCATAATACACGCTATTATTCCACAATACCTAATGCTATTTATATTAAGAAAACAACTAGATTCTCAATGGCGGAGGTTGAATTTGACCATTGATGAAACCCAATAGATCCTGGCTTCTAATGAAGCAAAGAAATTGCATCTGCCATAGAAGGAAATTTCCTTCATAAAGTTTGATAGTCACAAAGTTTGAGAGATTTATGTGTATCGAGTATGGGTATCTTGATTTTGGGTTTTCCGCCATGATTGTGTAGATGAAGAATAGATTAGCTCAAGGAAAATGATGAAGACAAATATGATAAAACTGACTCTCGGTATAAAGCTCTAATACCATGAAGAAAATAAGAGGATTTAGGAAAACAACGATTCAAAGATCCTGGCTTCCCAGAAGAATGTTCTTCACTAAAAGCCATAATACATGCTATTATTCTACAATACCTAATGCTATTTTTATTAAGAAAACAACTAGATTTCCTATTCTATATTCCCAATATCTAATCTAACAGCTTGACCGAAATCACAATTCAACAAAGAGCAGTGGACAATGAACAATTTCGATCGTTGTGGGAACTCGTTGCGATGCAACAAATGTCTCGGAGAAAAACTGCTGGCACAAATGGGATCGACTCATTTCAAGGAACAATAAATTCCATTGTCAGGACTCCAAACGGACAACACGCAATATCGATCTTTGCAAGAAATCGGCTGGTCATGTGGGCAAGATTACAATTGTTCAAGCAACGTGAACCATGGCGCTGAAGGTTTGAAAATTAGGGAGCTAGTAACAAATATGGTGGTAAGGTGAAGCCATTGCCATTGTGGGAGAAGACTAGTGGACAAAGTATGCTCTTTGACTTGCGAACTCCCCAACTCTAAAGAAGACAAATTCTTTCTATTTCTTTCGTGCTTCTCTCTTTCCCCCACCACCCCCTGAACGAAACCTCACTAGCGCTTCGCCAAATTCTCCTCCCCTTGAAACCACACGAGCACTTTTTGTCAAAATCTTCACTATCACGCCCGATCCTCAAGCATGCACACATCATTCTACTTGGTCGATTTTATAATGCGATATCCCAAGACTAAGTATCGCTGACCCTTTCGTTTATTAAGCACATACGGAAGCAGTTATAATTCCTAGACAATAACACAATGGGATGGAAAAGTAAGGCCATATTTTTCACATTCAAATCCACAACCAAACATTTATACATGGCATAACTGAAAGTCTATTCACAAGACTATTCATAACATTCTAGTTTCACACTATTCACATTTAGACAAGATTCACAAAAGAGAATGGGATCTCAGTCCTTATCCGAGTCGTACTCAAGATCATCATGATCCTCTAATGACTCTTCTTCATTAAGCTCACATCCTTCAAGCTCTTCATCTTTTACCGGCTCATCGTCCTCTTCTGGTTCCTCCTCCACAGGCTCATCTATGGGCCTGAAATGTTGTCCCACAACTAGAATGAGACTACATCTCAACAAGTTCTACCCCACTAAGACTCAATTAGGGAACCAATACACTACTCGGTTGCCTAAGCACAGCACGAGTCAAAGGACTTACCTTGGCTTCAGTTCCAACCTGCAATTCAAGGTTATATATAGATGCTTCATAACAGTCAATCAAACATTCAATCAATTCACGACAATAGATCAAAGCATTGATCAATCGACCTAGTCAATTACATATCAATTGGACCATTCCTAGGTCATTCATTTCATCCCATATAATTTTCCATAGTACACTTAGTCACAGAGCTCCATCAATGCTCTCGGGCATCATTTTCACCACGGTGACGTAAGTATCAGACAGTATACGTGCGTTCTTTAAGGCGCCATTTTCGCACAATGATCTCCCTAATCACTGAACCACGCCCGTCATAGGTCACAAATCACCGATAGTCTACATGCGTTCTTTAAGGTGCCGTTTTTGCACAGTGATGTTCTTCATCACCGAACCACGCCTGTCACGATTCATAGGTAGTCTATATGCGTTCTTTAAGGCGCCTTTTTCGCATAGTGATATCCTTAATAATCGAACCACGCCTGCCATAAGTCATAGACAATCTACATGCGTTCTTTAAGGCGTCGTTTTCGCACAGTGATATACTTCGTACTTCATCGGTCTAAACCAATAGAATTCTCAGTTAGCTCTCACCACTCTCTCCACTTACAGCTCAACAAGCATTACAAATGCTGACTAGCCATACTCGGCCATCTACCAATCAATAATTCAATTTCACTCAATTTCAATCAATTTAGGGTAAATCCCTAAAATATCAGAATTTATTTAATTCCATACAATGTAGAGCTCAAATAAATAAATGGACTGTGCCACGACAATCAGCACGAGATTTCGGTCATCGACCATCTCAGCCTTAATTTTTGAAAATTAATTAATTAATTAATTAATTTCAGAAATTAAATAAATACATACAATAATTCCAATTTGGCACAACGTAAAGTTCAATTAAATAAATGAACTGCGCCACGATCATCAGCATAAAATTCCAGTCACTGGCCATCCTAGTTGAATTTCCGGAAAATAAATAATTAAATAATTAATTTCGAAAATCAATATTTTATTCCTAAAAATTCCACTTAGGCCCAAATTGCCAAATTGAAGCCCGATTAGGGTCAGCAAAATCCCGGGCTACCTCAATAAATAGTAGACCACATCTACTTGCTAAATGCACACTCAATTTGTCTAATTCGCATCACAATTAACTAATAAACATTAATCCATACTAATCTAACCACCTAAACCTAATTATTAAAACTAAACAACCTTAAGTGTAATTAGTCCACTAAGCAAGGATTGGTGAGATTACTCACCAGAATCGCGTGCAAATCATATCAATCCGACGGGGACGGCGCGAGGAACGATTCCTTCCAAAGCACGGCTCGGGTTCGGGGCCCGGAAACAGCCCAAAAGCGGGCCCGAACCAACTGGAAACCCACTCGGTGCGTTGCTAGTTTGGCTGCGCAACAGGGGGAAACAGAGATGGTTGGGGGCAGAGAAGGGTCGAGAAGGCAGGTGGCGGTTCGGTGAGGTCGCACGGTGGCTTCAGCGGCTTGCTCGGCCACTCACGATGGCTGATCGGTCTCTCCAGCAAACAGACAGAAGCTGGAGGGGTCGGGTTGCAGGGGAAACATAACACGCGACCAGGCAGTGCTACAACCAGCGGTTCGGTGAGGTGGCGTGCGGGTAGCGGAGCATGGGCGGCAACGGCGAGTGGCTCCTATCTTCGCGCGGCTTTCGTTTCTGTCTTCGATCTTCTACTTCTGTTCGAACAGCGAGGGAGTGAGAGAGAGAGAGAGAGAGAGAGATAAGTTTGAATGGTCAAAGGGAAAAAAAGGGAAAAAAAACAAAGTGGGTGATAGCCCACTATTCAGTGGAAAGGGGGAGTGTCGCACGAAGGGGAGGGGAGATGGGGAAAGAGAGAGAGAGAGAAAAAGAAAAAGAAAGAAAGAAAGAAAGAAAAAGAGGGGAGAGAAAGATGCTTGGATGCTTGGCTAAAAAAGGAAAGAATTGGGAAGAAAATAAAAGAAAAGAATTTCCTTAAGTAGGAAATTCTTATCCCAAATTCTTTTGAATTGGCACCTAGGTAACCAAGGAAAATCCAAATTAAAGCACTTGGTCTACACTTGCATTTTGCATCCAAAATCTCTCTTAAATTTCTCTCAAATAACTCTCCCAAAATCAATTGATATTTCCTTTATCAAATTGATTATTTTCCTTATCCAAGAATCCCCCATGCTTCTCAATTTCACCAACAAAATAATTCTCGGCTTCAATTGAATGAAATGGCCACACGACAACTTTTTCCCAAAAAGTGTCGGGTATTAGAAAAATCTTCTGAAACTGAGTCAACACTCCTAGAATTTATTGTGACATGACAGAAATTCCAATTTTTGAAATCGGACTTGAATTCATGGTTAATTTCACTTGGCGCGTTTTTAACGTGACCTAAGTTACCAGGTAACTTTCAGGCATTTTTAGTACAACTGACTCGTGGTCGATTTTCTTCAAGCCACTATGAACCCACTCAACTCATTGGCGACTCTCGATTGTCGTGAAAATCCCGAGGATCCAAATATGGACACAGGGTCCCAAAACAATAGGAAAATCGGTCTAGTGCTGTTCGACAAGAATTTTCTAATTTAGTGGTGTCACCCACGGTTAGCCACACATCTGAGTCGAACCAGTCTATCTTTGATTTCGAATCGATTTTATATGGTGCCGTATTGACCACTAAAGATAAACACGGTCGAGAAGCCGATTCTGGTCGAATTCTCAAGTCTATTTTCCTTAAAATCCTTAATGGCTTCCCCAGGTAGTCTAGTTACCTCGAGAGTGATCAGCTTTGAGAACAGCCCTATAGGCGCGTCAATGAAATGCTCGATTTATTTAGTAGAAAATGGAGTTGAAATTCTGGGATGTCACAACTCTTCCCCTCTTATAAAAATTCCGTCCTCAAAATTTAAACCTTTATCAATCCTTAAACAAAAAGGTGGGGGTGTTGTCATCTCATCGAGTCTCACTTTCCCCGGTTGCTTCTTCAGTCCCATGGTGTTGTTAGACCACTTTGACCAAGGGGACTATCTTGGTTCACTGAACCCGATCTTTCTGAACCAACAACTAAACCGACTTCTCATATACGACACTCTGTCATCCACGTCTGATTCTTAATGATTCAGCACGTGCGTCTAGCCAGGCTCTTATGTCCTCAACCTCAACACGTGAAAGACGTCATGCATTTGTACCTACCTTGGCAACAACGGAAGACAATACAATAGGATCTCGATTCTATTCAGAATCTCAAAGGAACCTCCGTACCTCGATTTAAATTTTCCCCTCCTTGCTGAAGTGCAAGGTATCCCTCATTGGTGGCACCTTCAAAAAGATTAACACACCAATTTAGAACTTTAAGGGACTTCGAAGCTCAACAATACAACTTTTCTGGCGACACTAAGCGGTCTATAATCTTTTTCTGATTACGACAACTACAATCACTAACTGCTTAATTAACTCTAGGCCTATGATCTTCCTTTTTCTGATCTCATCTCAACAAACTGAAGTTCTACACACCCTCCTATGTTCTACCTCAAAATGAACTATCTGACTGTTCTGCTAAAACTAGAAATTCTTGATTCTAAATTTGATATAAATCTGCCGCCGGTACTCCACAAAGATGAACTATTTGACTTCTGTACACTTCTTCACGTTTGATCGAATCAAGATCCCTTCACACAGCAACAACATGAGTCGACCTCATCCATCTCCTGACCATTCTCCCAAATGGAAACATTACTCTTTTAACTCCTTGAGTAGTTTGTCACATACTGCAATACTACAGTGAATTTCCTAACTATTAGAGAAAACTTCATTGAGTGTTTTGAAGCTGACAAAACGATTCTATCAGTCTAGTCTGAAGACTTGCAGACTCTTCCATCAAAGTCTGAAGACTCCGGACTGCCAGACTCAAGACTCAAAGTCTATCCTCATTGACAGATTCTAGACTGGCGAAGAAAGCTTATCCAGAACTGGATGTTTCGTTAAGGATTTGACTTTATCGACTGGAAAAGATCTCTTGGCTAGATATAGCATGCCAAAATCCATTATTCAAATCAAGATTGATTCAGGAATTATGGATCCGTTGATTGGCGAAGTATACTTGGAAGGTTCTACTTATGGAAACGTAGATCCTGATTATATGGACGAGCAGGATTGATGGGCTATCGTCATGTTCCTTAAATAGCTCGAAGATCTTCCTAATTGATTATGTCCAATGGGTAGATTGGAAGAATTACTTGGTAAGTGCCAGCAGGTGTGATGGCATAAAGGAGTATATAAGGAAGACATTCCAGTTGTTCGAGTGTGTGCATGATAGAAGAATTCCAAAGTCTGAAGCTCCTTATTCTTTGTCAATTAAACTATTGAGCGAAATCTTGTACGCAAAAAGAGTCTATATCTTTGAGAAACCTTGAGGAAGTGTAGTAGAGTCTCTACACTTTGTGGAATCAAGGAAGAGCTTTTCTGTAACAACTCTTTTGTTGATAGTGAAATCCAGCCGGTGGGTTGTTAGTGCGGAAGAGTGAACGTAGGCTTGGATTAAGCCAAACCACTATAATCTCTGTGTTCATAATCTGCGCTCTTTTACTTTGATCGTAACTCGTTTTGTTTACAAGAGACGAATTTCCTTTTCATAATCTATTATTGATTAGTAAAATTGTTTTTACACCTATTCACCCCCTCTAGGTACTCATACTAGCTTTCACAATTAGTATCAGAGCCTGTGTACTCACTTAAGTTGAAGTGTTTTACTTCAGAGTTAAAGATCCGTGGCTAGTATGTTTGCTCCAAGACTGGTTGAAGGGCAAAGCAATACCAGACCTCCTTATTTTGATGGAAATGAATACAACATATGGAAAAACAAGATGAAGGCATTTCTAAGATCAAAGGATCCTCTGGAATGGGATGCGGTAGACAAAGGAATCATTCCTAAAGCTGCATCTGTCTCAGAAAGAGGAAAATAAGTCGTTGAGTCTAACGAAATGACTCAAGAAGAGATAACCCATAGACAAGCTCTTGATGCAAAAGCAATTTATTCTTTATATTGTGCATTATCACCCTCTAAATATAACAGAATATCTTCTTGTGATACAGTTAAAGAAGTCTAGGATAGATTACATATCACCTATGAAGGAACTGATCGAGTGAAAGAAACCATAATCAACATTCTGCTCAATCAATACAAAGCATTCAAAATAAAATTAGGAGAATCTATCACTGACATGTTTAATCGTTTTACAGAAATCGTGAATGGTCTTGAAAATCAAGGTCAACCAATTTCTGATCCCATGAAAGTAAACAAGCTACTACATGGACTCTCCAAGGATTGGAATCACATAAAGACCTTAATAAGGGAGACACAAAGAATTATGCCACTTTATGTCGATGAATTGGTCAGGACTCTTTAGACTTATGAAGTGGAGCGAATCAATGAAGATGAAGATCCTAAAGGTAAGAAATCCATTGCATTAAAATCTAATGATGATTTTAATGTCATAGATTCTGAAGACGATATGGATGATGAGGAGCTTGCTCTCATGATAAAAAGATTCAGAAAGCTAAATAGAAACGGGAGAAGATTCAATCCAAATAAACAAAGTTTTCAAAAGCAACAGACTAAGTCTGTTAAGGATGATGAATCCAATAGAGATATAGTATGTTTTGAATGTAAGGAAAAGGGACACATCGGACCCAACCGTCCCATTCTCGAGCAAAAAGAAAGGAAAAGCTGAGAAATATCAAAAGGCACTCAAAGCAGAAACTTGGAGTGATACAGAATGTGAAGAAAGTGATGATGATTATGCCAATATTTGTCTCATGGCACAATCAAACTCAGATTCAAACTCTGAGACAGACTCAGATTCAGACAGTGAAATCGAGGTAAGTAATTTGAAAATCCCTACTAAAGTCTCTAGATACATTGATGAATTGTGTCTTAGTCTCAAAACCTCTCTTAAAAGGATTTCCGAACTCAAAAGAGAAAATTATGCACTAAAGCAATAGGAAAATGTTTGGAAAGAAAGGGTCAAAAGTCTAGACAAAAGTGTTACTACTTTGAAAGAAAATGCAGACAATCTTTCAAAAGAAAATGCATTCTTGAAAAATGACATCTCAAATATTTCTAAAAGATTTTCTATAGGATTTGAGAAACTTGAAAAAATTCTTTCAGCACAAAGACCTTACTTCAACAAATTAGGTTTAGGAATGACTACTGAAACCATTCCTCTAATTGATTTTCAAAAGTAAAGGAAAGAATTAAGTAAAGACCTACAAGAGATGCTTACAAAAATCATTTCCAAAATTTTTTTGTAAAACCAGTAGGTCGCAATGCTCTTAGACGTTCTAAGTGCAATAGCTCAAACCATTTTGAGAAAGAATATCCTATGGTTTGGAAACCTGTTAAGAAGGTATAGGCAAAGACCGTATATTACACTAACACCAATGGACCCAAGAAAATATGGGTACCAAAGAAAGCTTGAGTCTCTTTTCTAAATGCAAGTCACTGTCAAGAAAAAGTGTAAATGGTACACGGATAGTGGATGCTCAAGGCATATAACAGGAGATTCAAATTGCTTCATAAAGCTTGTTCAAGTTAATGGTGGAAAAGTTTCATTTGGAGGAAATAGCAAAGGAAGAATTGTGGGATACGGAACTGTAAAAATTGGAAGCCTCACGATCAGTAATGTTTCCTTAGTGGAAAGACTCAACTATAATTTGCTTAGTAACAGCCAGTTGTGCGACACTTGGTTTCAAAATCAATTTTCAAGAGGGAATATGTTTAGGAACCAGTAAAGATTCCTCTCACTCTTTCACGAGTCGAAGACATGGAAATATCTACCTCTCGGATGTCAAATCAGATGAAACCCAATGTCTAATCTCAATTCAAGAAGAAGCAAACTTATGGCACAAAAAACTTGGGCACATCAACATGAAGCAATTAGTCAAAATTTTAGCAAAGAAGCTTGTTCGTGGTCTACCCAATTTGTCATACCAAAAGTCTGATCTATGCACACCATGTGTGTTGGGAAAATAGGTAAGAAACTCATTCAAACCAATAAATCAAGTTTCCACTAATCATGTACTGCAGCTCTTGCATATGGATCTCTTTGGACCAACCAGAACTCAGAGCATTGGAGGTAAGAAATATTGTTTAGTGATTGTAGATGATTATTCATGATTCACTTGGGTATATTTCCTGACAAGTAAGTCTGAAACCTTTTCTTATTTTACAAAGTTTGCTAAAGAGGTCTAAAATGATCAAGGGTATGTTATTTCGAGTATACGAATAGACCATGGAGGTGAATTTGAAAATCAAGACTTTATAAAATTCTGTAATGAATCTGGTTTTCAGCATGTGTTCTCTTCTCCATATACTCCAGAGCAAAATGGAGTCATGGAAAGAAAAAAATAGATCGCTTCAACAAAATGGCTAGAACTCTTTTAATTGAAAGTAACATCTCTTCACGTTTTTAGGCTGAAGCAGTTTCTACAGCATGTTATATTATTAATAGAGTCTTTCTATGGCATATTCTAGAGAAAACTCCCTCCGAGTTATTCAAAGGAAAGAAGCCCATTGTTTCGTATTTTCATATGTTTGGATGCAAATGTTTTATATTAAAAAAAATGTAAATGATAGAGTTGGTAAGTTTGAAGAAAAATCAGATGAACATCTTCATTGGATATTCTATCACAAGCAAAGCTTACAGAGTTTACAACAAGAAGACTCAATCTGTGGAGGAATCAATGAACGTCAAATTTCAAGACGTTATGCAAAACCAATCGATTCAAACTCAACCTGAAGAATCTGAATCTGCTCTAGACTCTACAAAGTCAAAATCTTCATAAGTAGCTCAGACTTCAGAAGACCAGCAACAAATGATCGCCGAAGATTCAAATAAGAAAAATGATCAACAATCTGACAAAACAACCAGCAACTGAAAGCATAAGTCCAGTCATCCCAAAGATCTCATTATTGGCGATATTAATGAATGAATTCGCACAAGATCCAAAAGGTGCAAAGAGTCTAGTGCTGTGGCTCTTATATCTGAAATAGAACCCAAAAGCATAACCGATGAAAACTGGATTGAAGCTATGCAAGAAGAACTCGAGCAATTCAGCATTAATGATGTCTGGGAATTGACTCTTAAACCGAAAGGTAAGTTTATCATCGGAGCTAAATGGGTCTTTAGGAACAAGATGAATGAGAAAGGAAATGTCGTAAGAAACGAAGCAAGACTCGTGGCCAAGGGATATACGCAAGAAGAAGGGATAGACTATGATGAGACCTACGCACCAGTAGCAAAGTTAGAAGTAATTAGATTATTACTTGCTATTGCTAGTCATAAGAATTTCAGGTTATTCCAAATGGACGTCAAAAGTGTTTTCCTAAATGGATTTATCCAAGAGGAAGTCTATGTGGAACAACCACTCGGTTTTGAAGATCCAAGAAAACCAGACTCTGTATTCAGACTGAAAAATGCTTTATATGGTTTAAAGCAAGCACCTCGAGCTTGGTACGACAGACTAAGTAAGTTTTTAATTCAAAACGGTTTTGTTAAAGGTAAAGTAGATACTACATTGTTTAACAAAAGAGAAAGCAAAAGTTTTCTACTTGTTCAAATTTATGTTTATGATATTATTTTGGGATCTTCTAATGAAAGTACGTGCAAGAAATTTTCTAAGTCTACGCATGATGAGTTTGAAATGAGCATAATGGGTGAGCTAACCTTCTTTCTTGGGCTTCAAGTGAAACAACAGAAGGAATGAATCTTTATCCATCAAGAAAAATATGCTAAAGAACTTGTCAAAAAGTTCGGACTAGAAAATTGCAAAAAGACTGATATACCAATGTCAAGTTCTTTGAAAATGGACAAAGATGAAGAAGTGAAGAAAGTTGACCAGAAGCTATATAGGAGTATCATTGGTTCACTTCTTTATCTAACTGCTTCTAGACCTGACATATTATTTAGTGTTTGTATGTGTGCCCGATTTCAAGTAGACCCTAAAGAATCTCATCTAAGTGCTGCAAAGCGTATTATCAAATACATTGCCTCAACTTCAAATTTGGAGCGATGAGTCTTGGGATAGTAGTAAGAAATGCTTTAAATTGATGCTGATGCATGTCTATGTTAACTGAATGCTAGAATTGTTTGTTGTGTATGGATCGCTCACCTTCTAATCTAGTGTGGATTTGGAAGCCGGGTTTCAGTGTAAAGATTGAACCATGAGCGAGCACGAGTTGAGAACTCCTAGTAAGAGGACAATGTCCTCTGTGACTCAGGGTAAATTGCTGAGATAGGCCAGTACCCGAGGTGGTTGTGGCAAAGTGTCGACTCTGGCCAGCTCGAGTGTAAGAGTACCACCTTAGGTTGGTACTAGTGTAGCAGCACTGAGTGATCCTAGGTTTGATGAGATCGTTCAGGCGCTAGTGTCCTTGGAATTGGTTGAGCCAGCAAGCTTAGGACCGAGCTGCCGTTGTTGTCGTTGTCACTGCCGCCGTTGTTGCCACACCTGCATTTCAGTTTGACACTAGCGCTAGTGTCCTTCGATTTCATTAATCTCGTTGGCTGAAGGCAACTTGTTTATTAGACGGAGGTTGCCAAGGTTGCTTGGCGATTGTCTTGGATAGGAAAGACTGGAGAACTAGAGATGGAGGACATCTCAGTGGTCTAAGAATTTCTAAATGTGTTGTCACAAGAACTATCAGACCGTCGTTAGAGAAAGAGATAGAAATTGCGATCGAGCTAGCAGTAGGATAGAGCCACTCTCGAAGGCTTCTTACCAGTTGTTGTTGTCTGAATTGGTAGAACTGAAGATGCAGATGTGAAGATTGATGAATGAGGAATTCATGCATATCAGTGCATCACTTTGGGGAAACATCAGTTTTGTTTGTGAGAAAAAGAAAGATGGTTTGTTGCGAGTATGCATCGACCATCGTCAACTTAATTAAGTGACGATCAAGGATATACATCCATTGTAAAAGATCGACGAATTAGGTGACTAGACATCAAGAGTGTTGATGTTTTCAAATATCAACTTGAGAACAAGATGTCGTCGATTACGAACTAGGAAGGAGGTTATACGGAAGACAGCTGTTCGTACTTGATATGGTCTTTACGAGAGTATTGTAAGATCGTTTGGCCTGGTGAACACTCCAGTTGCTGTCATGGATTTGACAGCTCGAGTGTTCAAGGAATATCGAATTCAGTTTGTGATCGTATCTTTCAACAATCTTCTGGTGTATTCGAGAAATGCTAAGGAGCTCGAGAGACACCTGAGAATGGTGAAAGAATTTCTGTGGACCCGATGAAGAATGAAACAGTTATCAGTGAAGCGAGATTTATAGTGACAAGTTGTTTAGAGGACTAGATTATGTATCGATGCAACATAGTAGGATTGTTGCACACGTGTTTCGTCAATTGTGATCTCACAAGTTGAACATGAGACGGTGTCGTGAGTCAGAAGATTGGCAGGACTAGGATGGTGCTATTTGGTATCACCCTGGGGGAAAGAAAGGAGTCACTGATGCGTTGAGTCAAGAGTCTTTAATGGTGCATATACTGGTTAAAGTATGGAACTTATTTGAGAAAGTTCGAAATTTGGTTTTCAAAATTGAGGTAGGCTACATTTTGAATTCTATAGCCGCCCTCAAAATTGAACCGGATATTAAAGTTAGAATCATACGCTTCAATTGACAGGCCGAGATGTTCAGAAAATCCTATAAGAGGATATTAGTAAGGGAAAAGTTGACTTTTAGATTTCGAAAGATGAACGTCGAAGTATCATGGGTGATGATAGGTGTCAGATAGTATAGAACTTGAGGGAAAGACCTTGTTAGTGTGAAAGCTAGTATGAGCACCTAGATCGCTCTAATACCACAAAAAGGGGATGTCACGCCCCGATCCTCGGGCACGCACACATCATTCTACTTGGTCGATTTTATAATGCGATATCCCAGGACTAAGTATCGCCGACCCTTTTATTTATTAAGCACATGCGGAAGCAGTTATAATTCCCTAGACAATAACACAATGGGATGGAAAAGTAAAGCCATATTTTTCATATTAAAATCCACAACCAAACCTTTATACATGGCATAACTCAAAGTCTATTCACAAGACTATTCATAACATTCTAGTTTCACACTATTCACATTTAGACAAGATTCACAAAAGAGAATGGGATCTCAATCCTCATTCGGGTCGTACTCAGGATCATCATAATCCTCTTCTGACTCTTCTTCACTAAGCTCACATCCTTCAAGCTCTTCATCTTTTACCGGCTCATTGTTCTTTTCTGGTTCCTCCTCCACAGGCTCATCTATGGGCCTGAAATGTTGTCCCACAACTAGAATGAGACTACATCTCAACAAGTTCTACCCCACTAAGACTCAATTAGGGAACCAATACACTACTCGGTTGCCTAAGCACAGCACGAGTCATAGGACTTACCTTGGCCTCAATTCCAACCTGCAATTCAAGGTTATATACAAATGCTTCATAACAATCAATCAAACATTCAATCAATTCACGACAACAGATCAAAGCATTGATCAATCGACATAATCGATTACATATCAGTCGGACCATTCCTAGGTCATTCATTTCATCCCATATAACCTCCAATAGTACACTTAGTCACAGAGCTCCATCAGTGCTCTCAGGCGTTGTTTTCCAAGGTGACATAAGTATCAGACGATATACGTGCGTTCTTTCAGGCGTCGTTTCCGCAAAGTGATCTCCCTAATCACCGAACCACGCCCGTCATAGGTCACAGATCACCAACAGTCTACGTGCATTCTTTAAGGCACCATTTTCACATAGTGATGTCCTTCATCACTGAACCACGCCTGTCACGATTCATAGGCAGTCTATGTGCATTTTTAAGGCGCCGTTTTCGCACAGTGATATCCTTAATCACCGAACCACGCCTGCCATAAGTCATAGACAGTCTACGTGCGTTCTTTAAGGTGCTGTTTTCGCACAGTGATATCTTTAATCACCGAACCACACATGTCTATACTTCGTACTTGATCGGTCTCAGCCAATAGAATTCTCAATTAGCTCTCACCACTCTCTCCACTTACAGCTCAACAAGGCATTACAAATGCTAACTAGCCATACTCGGCCATCTACCAATCAATAATTCAATTTCACTCAATTTCAATCAATTTAAGGTAAATCCCTAAAATATCAGAACTTATTTAATTCCATACAACGTAGAGCTCAAAAAAAAAAATGGACTGCGCCACGACAATCAGCACGAGATTTCGATCATCGGCCATCTCAGCCTTAATTTTCGGAAAAATAATTAATTAATTAATTTCGGAAATTAAATAAATACATACAATAATTCCAATTTGGCACAACGTAAAGTTCAATTAAATAAACGGACTGCGCCACGATCATCAGCATAAAATTCCGGTCACTAGCCATTCCGGTTGAATTTCCGGAAAATAAATAATTAAATAATTAATTTCGAAAATTAATATGTTATTCCTAAAAATTCCACTTAGGCCCGAATTGCCAAATTGAAGCCCGATTAGGGTCAAGAAAAATCCTGGGCTACCCTCAATAAATAGTAGACCACGTCTACTTGCTAAATGCACACTCAATTTGTCTAATTCGCATCACAATTGACTAATAAACACTAATCCATACTAATCTAACCACCTAAACCTAATTAATTAAAACTAAACAACCTTAAGTGCAATTAGTCCACCAAGCAAGGATTAGTGAGATTACTCACCAGAATCATGTGCAAATCGGATCAATCGACGGGGACAGCGTGAGGAACGATTCCTCCCAAAGCACGGCTCCGGTTCGGGGCCCGTAAATAAACCAAAAGCGGGCTCGAACCAGCTGGAAACCCACTCGATGGGTTGCCGGTTTGGCTGTGAAACAGGGGAAAACATAGATGGTTGGAGGCGGAGAAAGGTCGGGAAGGCAAGTGGCGGTTCGGTGAGGTTGCACGGTGGCTCCAGCGACTTGCTCGGCCGCTCACGGTGGCTGGTCGGTCTCTCCAATGGATGGACAGAAGCTACAGGGGTCGAGTTGCAGGGGAAACGGCACACACAACCAGGCAGTGGTGCAACCGGCAATTCGGTGAGGCGATGTGCGGTTAGTGAAGCACGGGCGGCGACGGTGAGTGGCTCCTGTCTTCGTGCGGCTTCCGTTTCTGTCTTCGGTCTTCGCTTGTTCAAAAGCGAGCGAGGGAGAGAGAGAGAGAGAGAGAGAGAGAGAGAAGTTTGAATGGTCGAAGGGAAAAAAAAGGGAAAAAAAAGCAAAGTGGGTGACAGCCCACTATTCAGTGGAAAGGGGAGTGTCGCACGAAGGGGAGGGGAGAGGGGGAAAGAGAGAGAGAGAAAAAGAAAAAGAAAGAAAGAAAAAGTGGGGAGAGAAAGATGCTTGGATGCTTGGCTAAAAAAGGAAAGAATTGGGAAGAAAAATAAAAGAAAAGAATTTCCTTAAGAAGGAAATTCTTATCCCAAATTCTTTTGAATTGGCACCTAGTTAACCAAGGAAAATCCAAATTAAAGCACTTGGTCTACACTTGCATTTTGCATCCAAAATCTCTCTTAAATTTCTCTCAAATAACTCTCCCAAAAATCAATTGATTATTTTCCTTATCCAAGAATCCCCCATGCTTCTCAATTTCACCAACAAAATAATTCCCGGCTTCAATTGAACGAAATGGCCACACGACAACTTTTTCCCAAAAAGTGTCGGGTGTTAGAAAAATCTTCTAAGACTGAGTCGACACTCCTAGAATTTATTGTGACATGACAAAAATTCCAATTTTTTAAATCGGACTTGAATTCATAGTTAATTTCACTTGACGCGTTTTTAGCGTTACCTAGGCTACCAAGTAACTTTCAGGCATTTTTAGTGCAACTGACTCGTGGTCGATTTTCTTTGAGCCACTATGAACCCACTCGACTCATTAGCGACTCTCGATTGTCGTGAAAATCCCGATGATCCAAATACGAACACAGGGTCCCAAAACAATAGGAAAATCAATCTAGTGCTAGTCGACGAAATTTTCTAATTTAGTGGTGAAACCCACGATTAACCACACATCTCAGCGAACCAGTCTATCTCCAATTTCAAATCGATTTTATATGGTGCCATATTGACCTCTAAAGATAAGCACGGTCAAGAAGCCGATTCCTGGTCGAATTCTCAAGTCTATTTGTCTTAAAATCCTTAATGGCTTCCCTTGGTAGTCTAGTTATCTCGAGAGTGATCAGCTCTGAGAACAGCCCTATATGCGCATCAATGAAATGCCCGATTTATTCAGTAGAAAACGGAATTGAAATTCTGGGATGTCACATTCACCCCTTTCAAATGAAACTCCTTTCACTCCTTATTTATAGATTAAAAAAAAAAAGTTTGTTTCGTAAGTGAAGATTTTCCAAGATAATTGCATATATTCAATCAATTGCCAATGATCATCTTTTGAAAAGAATGGATACGCTCAACAAGAAAATGATTCCAAAATCTAAAATCTTTTGTGAAGAGTTTCCAAAATAATTCACTCAACCGTTGAAGATTATCTTCTGAAAAGGCTCCATTATCCAAAATCTAAAATCTTTCAAAATCTCCCTCCATAACCAAATATTTTATTTTATAGATTATTTTCTTATCCTCTTTTTTTCATTTTATTTTTATTTTTTTGAACAATTTTTTTAAAGATAAGTTTAATACTATTGTTACCTAAATATAAATGTTATGAAATGCTTAATGTAGTTTTTATATGATGAACAAGTAAATAAAATAGTCAAAATTTAGGTGTCAACAGTTGCATGTCATGAAATCAAAGAGGGATAAAAAAGAGACCGATGACGAAGGACCAAAGTATTGCTAAAAAGGGGACCAAAGTGGTCTGAGCCTTATGTTAAATAGGGTAAAAGCGAGTTTATAATAGACCCAATCAAAATTTGTTTTGAGCTTTTAACTTTAAAACCAATTATGGCTCATACTTTAAGTTTGAGGTGATCCATATATGACTTGTTTAAATAAATGTGGATTAGAATGTGGGTTTGTGAACAATTTTGACAACCCTAGCTAGAATTGAGGTCAGTCTTTTTCTCGCTAATCGAAAATTGAATGTGCAATGTAATGCTTGTGTGGATGAGTGTTTTGGCAAATGATGCTTTTCTTTTTTCCTTTTTGTTTGTTTGAGAACTCATTGCGTGTGCTCCACTCAATGGCACCTCGGCCCAAGTCTGTAGAGGCCATGCCCAAGTCCCCAGCAATCGGGCCTAGACCCATTGAGGCTATGCCCCAAACCCCAACACTCAAGATCAAGACCCCGGTGCCCAAGCCTTGGTCAATTAAGGCTAGGCCCCAAACACTAGTATTGGTGCCCACAAGCCCTCAAGGCTAGGCCCCAAACTCGACTCCCAGTTCTTGGGACTCAATCCCCTTCTCTTGGATCCACCTCATTAGTGAAAGCGTCTTCTATTAATTATTTATTTTAATCAATATAAATGATTATTTGTATAAAAAATACTTTTAAATTATTCCTTTTTTTGTGAAACAAATGGAGCATTAAGTTGAAACACCATTGCATCTCCCTTTTTATTCTTTTCAAAACTATCCTTCACAAAATGGTAGGGGTTAGTAACTTGGAACTTTGAACCTACCCATCAAACAGATTCCCTAATTTTTGGAAATTGGAACCTTCCCTACATATCCAAAAACCTAAAACCTACTTTGTTACAACTTTCAAGATTGGTTCCAGAGTCTACTCAAGTTCCACTTATTTTTATTGAACAATTATAATGAATTATCACCTCTAATGACCATTATTTGTTACAATCCACTGATTACAACTCATATTTAGATATATGAAAATTATGAAATATTAACAAATTGAATGTCTCAGTCAAAAATATTATTGAAAATGGAAGCTCAAACTAGTGTTTCAAATTACACATTCATCATTAAACGCCATGGAATACAGTAGGAAACAAAAAATTCTTCTAAGTTCCCTAAAACCTAAAATCTACCCATTGAAATAGATTCCTCAATTTTTAAAATTTAAAGAATTTGGAACCGAACTGGTGGAAACGAAGGACATAGTTAAATTACCACTAATATCTCCCACTTCACCCACTTCATTATATAATTATTCATTTTCTTCCCCTCACATAATTACTAATATGTGAGGGAGAGATGACCTTTTGATGTCTATTCCTCTAAAATAATTATTTGTAATTTATCTGATTTTTCGTAAAAAGCCTTCAGCACCTATTATCTGGAAATCTTCCACCCACTACTTCCAAAATCGATGCATGTGTGAAAGTTATCCCTCATGTTGTAACTATTATCGTGTCATGAACACCCGTGCATATACCCCTGTAGAACGAATTGGTGCTTAGTACAAATTCAAAGGAAGGGTCCAAGTGTCTGTGTCTTTAGGTAAGGGCAGGGAAGCACATAAGAAAAGAAATTCGATGTTTGGGCCTAATATAATGGCCAATCGACCAAACCGAAGCTCATTAATCAATTAGAGTTTTACGAAATGGACTTTCATTTAGCCCAATCATATACAAAAAAGAGAATTAGGAAAGAAGCTAAATGGCAAGGCCCAAGTTAGTGACCTCCAAGTTCGATGTTTAACAAAGAAAGGATCATATTTTCCTATGTTTTTTTCCCTCCAAGTTCGATGTCTATGCATAACCCTACCAATCAAAAAAAAAAAATGGTTGGGGGGAGTTTCTCATCTCCCCGATTAAAGAAAAATCCATTCAACTAGGAATTGAGGAAGCCAAAATTCAAAAAACAGACCTATCTAAATATAATGGGTCATGGCTTCAGGGTTGAGTCAATTAATTTTCTCTAAACTTTGAAGAATATCCCAATTTTAAAAGGAAAAGGAGGGCAAGAATAAGAGCACCGAGAGAAAAATTGAAAATTTCTTGCACACGTGTCATTGTTATACAATAGAGGTGCATATGTAAATTCGTACTAATGATGATATTACCTTGTTATTCTGTGATCGGTGCTTGACAGAGATTTTATTAGGGCAACGGAGCAACCATAAAATGCATACCACTAGTAAGCCCAGATGGAAATTTCTCGGAGGAGATAAAAAAAAATTAATAATAAAGAATGAAACTGTGAGAGAAAGAGAGAGTGAGTGAGTGAGTGAGTGAGTGAGTCGTGCTGAGTCCATGATAAGTCCATGGCCGTGCGATTACTGATAAGTCCATGGCTGAGTAATTACTGATCATGGACTCAGAACGACTTTGTGAGAGAGAGAGAGAGAGAGAGAGAGAGAGAGAGAGAGAGAGAGAGAGAGAGAAAGAGAGAGCGAGTCATGCTGAATCCATGATGAGTCCGTGGCTACGTAATGACTAATCATGGACTGAGCACGACTTAGAGAGAGAGAGAGAGAGAGACGTGCTGAGTCCATGATGAGTCCATGGCTGTGTAATGACTGATCATGGACTTAGCACGACTTTTTGAGAGAGAGAGAGAGAGTCGTGCCGAGTCCATTGCAATTTAATTTACCGTCCATTGCAATGTAATTACACCAATGATGGACTTAGGATGACTCTCTCTCTTTCCACTAGAAGGGTAGATATATCTGATCTTCTAATAGATCATTCCAAATAAAGTAAGAGATAAAAGATGTTCATTAATAATTATGCATTCTATTTTGTCTAAAAATCAGAATGATTAAATACAGCTCACACATAGAAGTAATATTTCTTTGAGAAATAACCTTGCAAGAATCCATATGTGCATAAGCATAGTGTGTGGACGATAACAATGGGTTATGTTTCTTTCTATCCCTAAAAATAATTTGGAGGAAAGTTGGATTCCTTAAATTAGCGTTTTTGCTTGATGGATTACATACATGACATAAGCCATATTTAAATTTCTATTATGTTTGCATGTAATTGATGTTAATAATTTATAATTCGCCAACGAGATATGATGAGAAGAAATAAGAAAATATAGCCAAATAATATTTGCATGGATCCTCTAGAAACAGGGGCATCTTTTCTTCAGTTTCTAATTAGCGAAAACTTCTTGGAACTACTATTCTGGATTGATGATATTCAAATACGCACATATACCCCATATTTGTATTTAGTTGAGTTTGCTTGTGGGTAATTTTGATAACTTATAACCTATTCGTAAAAGATATAGATGTAGGAATATTTCTCTAATCATGAGCAGAAGAAAATATAAGCGAGAGAAATATAAGGCTAGAAAGTACATAAACTCCACGAGATACTCAAACTAGTAGCGAATATTCTCAGTACTGTTCCGCGTTCGAGGCCTAGAGATTGGATCTTTCTCTCAGCTCAGAATCTTGCCATCCTTACAGAAGAGCATGTGATGTCTCCAGGCGATTCCAATGGGTCAAGATACCGTCTGAATTATTATTTTTGGTAACCGATACCGTCTGAATTATTTATAGCCGCAAAACTTAAAATAAGATGCTAACACGGAAAAAGCTGCCTAAGATCCAAAAGCTATGTAGTTCGGTCACACTCACTTTTTTAGTTAGTATTTTATTATTTTTTGCCAACGACACTTAGTTGGAAAGCTGATACTTACACTTATTTAATCGTTAACATTTTTAAGGGTATCTCGAGGGAGAGGAATATGTAAGAAGTACGGGCAAGGGAGAACTTACAAAAAAAAAAAAACCTTAAACTTATTAAATTTGTGTCAATTCAATCATAAGCCTTTAAATTGTGTTTAAATTGTGTTAATAGAGTCATAAATTTTTTTGACGATTGACCAATTTGATCATTTTAACCTATTTTGATTGGAAATCATTGACATTGAGGTTTAGTCAACGTCGACGTGACTATCAAAATGATTAAGACTAAATTGACTCGATTGAAATATTTATAATTGAATTGATAAATTGTCAAAAAGTTAATGACTTAATTAGTCAAATTCAAAGGTTTAAAACTAAATTATTTTAAAATTCTATTTATAATTATCCCGTGGGCAAGTATTACATAAACTAAGTCTGCTATATCAAATAATCACGTTTCACGGATATATGTAATCAATATATTAGGACTGAAAAAGACTAATAACTTATTCTAATTGATTTCGTCCATCCATTGGATTACTTATAAGTTTATATAATATTTTCTCGAAGAAGTAAAATAAAAAGAGTCGAGACACAACTTTGAAGCACGTGAATGCATGGGGAGGCTCAGGCTAGCGAGGAGTTGCAGCATTTTGTCTTCCACATGCATCCGAAGCCTCGCACCCCGATGTTGCCTAAAACATTTTTCTAATTTTCACATGCTTTCGTTCTCGTAAACAGCACAACGTGTCGATAACCGCGCGCTGGGTTTTGATTTTTATAGAGATGGAAGAAAAATTGAAAAGGGTTGAAGCAAAACAATGCCATTCTCTATCGGCATAAATTCTTCGCATCTCATCAGAAAATCACAAAAGAGTTATTTCCCTTATGTTCTATATCGTGATGATCATGGAGAATATACAAGTCTAGGTTCATTTATTTCTAGTTTTTAACTAGATATCACAAGAAATTGTTATTGAATATTGGCTCTCCCTCATATACTTTAGGATCCCATAATTGCATAAATGATTATTTAAAACATCTATTGAGTGTGTCGTCAATGCATTAGTAGGTTGAATGGAATGCTAAAGGCCTAATACATGAGAGTGATGCCGAATGGAGGGCGGTCAAATAAGCAATGCAGTTTATCGGGAACATTTAGGTTGTTAACGAAATTAAGTTTCATGAAAACTTCTTCAATACCGAATTACAACTGTCCATGAGATTTACGATTCATCTAAAAGTTTTGAGACTTGTGGATAGAGAAACGATTAAAGCATATATTTACCTTTCTATTCAATTAAAATGAAATTAACTAAACCTAGGGAAATTAGCTTATTATATATAAGTGAGGAGAAGGTGGAGAAAGTAAATAAATATCCAATGAGTTAGAGAATTTCATGGACCTAAATGAAGTAATCTTTATACGAAAAATTGGTACAAATTAGAAAAGTAGAATTGCTTAACGTAGCATTCACGAAGTTGCCCGTTGGGTTACCATTTACTCCATATAAATATTTCATGCTGATATTTCAACGAAATACATGATAACGTGTCAAGGAAAAAATATGTTGCACATATCGAGCTCAACAAGTCAAAAAGAGCTTGTTAGTCCAACTACGAATGTTATAGACCCAAGTCGTACATCCAATTACTTCGATTTGGATTATCCAGAGGATGCCTTATATATATTAATATTAGATCAAATCAAAAAGACAACTACATTCTAACACCAAAATAAGGAAAGTGGATGTTTACTAAAGGAGCATGTATTGGATAGCTAGGAAAACTATAAGGACAAGTCGAGTTAGCGAAGACATAACCCTTAATTTGTAATATCTAAACAAGTCTAGTCCAGAGTTCGAGTTTTTGCAAGAAAACTCGAACAAGAATAATTCGAGGCTTCTTGCTCTAGAAAGTAATTAGGTGCTATGGCCAGATGGAGATGTGAGATGCAATGAAAATTTTTGGGTGCTTTAAAAGGTTGAGATACCCTATATGAAAAAGGTATTTCTTCTATCCACCATTGGAGGAAACTTCCTTTAACAATATGTGTGATTTTGAGTTACAAATTATGAGTGTCACTCACATGTGAATTTAACTAAGTATAGATATAGGTAATCCAACCAATCAAAATATTGATTTTTCCAATTAGGAATAGGAAACCTATCCGTGGGTAGATGCGTTGGTTGAGAGTTCCTCCCTCATCGTAAAGGTCGAGAGTTCGAAACCCGTAATTGCTAGCAATTTAAGTAGAGGGCCCTAGCGGTGGGTTGTTGGGCTAGTATCCTCCGAAATATAGGGGTCCGGCCCTCAGGAGCGGTCCGGGCACGAGGGGTCCGTGGTGAAGTCCTCGGTTACCAACAAAAAAAAAATAGAGAAAAATGTGATCCTCATAACAGAGAAAGAAGACATAACATAATAATTTTCTATGTTAGAATTTTAAGAGAGAGAATACTATACGTCAAAGAAAATATTTAGATTTCCTAATTGTTTTCATTAACTTATTGAGTCTCCCACTTGTCAAGTAAGGCTACTTCGAACCAAAAAAAAAAAAAGTTAAGACTACTCAGATTCTATAAATAGCACACGAGTTGGTGCTCTCTCGGTATCTTCTCAGCTAGCTAGCTAGCTCTCTCTCTCTCTCTCTCTCTCTCTCTCTCTCTCTCTCTGCGCCATGGCCCAAGACAGGGTTCTCATTGCTGTTGTGTTTTTTCTTCTTCTGACCTTCTCTCTAAAGCTCCAGTCCACTCAAGCAAGGCAGTTGAGGCTAATGATGCAAAAGCAAAACTCATTCTCAAACAAGCTTCAAAATGTGAATGAACTCGTAGAAAAGGAACCAAGGAAAACCATAGCCGAGCAGAGCAAATATTTGCACGGTGAAACCTGGAACGAAGCCACAAACACTATTGCGTCTTCCACTCCGCCGCCACCATCTCCTCTTCATAGCTTGGATGACTTCAGGCCCACAGCTCCTGGCCACAGCCCCGGTGTTGGCCATTCGCTTCAGAACTAGGGTTTAATTATCGATATTGGTATATTCGATTGAGTATGTTCGTTTTGTTTCTCGTGCGCGTATCATCATCCTGTCTTTGATTAGCTTTAGATGCTTCGTTGATTAGGTTCAGATGTTTCGGTTTAAGTCTGAGTTGGTAGTCTAGTGCAAGTGTTTGTTTTCCCTGTATATATTAAACATTTGCGAGACAAAAGCGTGCAAATCTCAGTTGTCTTTTGTCCATTTATTTTAACTAGCTCAGGTTGTGGTTCTTTTATTTGCTCCTTTGTTAGATTCTCAAGTACGCATTGCCATGCAATATTGGTGCCCCTCTGTGACCTATATATTAGTTACAAGCATCTATACAGACATATCACTTGTATACATATCACGCAAGTGATTTGGAAGAGCAAAAAAATTTTTAGCTAAAAGTGGGATATTGTTAGAAAATATCAATATTAAACAACACATTCACCTAACATTTTAAACTTTTAGAACAATTGGCAGTGATATTACAAAATCTCACATGGTATTAAAGGAGAAAATCCTAAGTTCAAATCTTCCATTTCCCTAATTACCTCTTCAATTACACATTTTCACACTTCAAGCTTAAGCCAAAGATCAACTTACGTGTGAACGGGAGTGTTAAAAATATATATTTATTAAATCATGCATCAATCTAACAGTTTAAGTTTTTACAATAATTGGCAGTGATCTCACAAAATCAGTAATGATACAGAGGTTCCTTTTCACAAAAATCCCACGAAATCAATAGTGATGTAGATGTTGCTTTTGCATGCCTATGATGAGGATTCTACCACATTGAATATTGATAGAGTATGAACAAATTAAAAATTGACTAAGACATCTTTTTTTCTTTTTTTGGTTTGAAATGTAAGTATCATTTATATGAAGACATACAGGAGCTTAGGGGCATTTCGCAGCATTACAAAGATAATTAACAACGTGAAAAAATGGTGTGAGGGAGTCTCCATATAGTGGCCAATATTATATTTGTTTGGGAAGGTCTGAAATTTTTGTAATATGATGCTTGCCCTCTAACAAGTTTATGAATTTTAGCCACGATGATGGTGATATTATTTGACTTGTTTGGAAATGTCTACAATTACATTCCATCCAAATGCAGTACATGATTACTAAGAAAGTTACCTTGAGAAGCCTTGCCGTCAAGTCCTTGCCTTTGGTAGCCTTGATCATCCATCGGAATTCATCATTCCATCCTTCTAAAGATCGACGGATTTTGTATTGTGCAAGGATAAACCATATGCTTTAAACGAGCCAAAATGCACGCACGGGTACTGTTCATCACCTCTCTTCCTCTGGGGTTTTGAACTGAATCTCGCCGGCTTCATCTGCTCGATCCGGCCGATCCAGACCTCCGATTGGCTTCAGCTCCTCTAGGAAAGCCCTCGCTCCTCACCGAACGGATTCGAGTCTCTTCATCTCTACAGCGAGATCTGAGCTGCCTCTCCACGAGAATCGCCTTGCTCGGCCCCTTGAGGTGCGGTGCTGGTGTGGCTCGAGTCTGCTAGCAGAGGTTCGCAGGCGTCCCAGCACCCTCAGGTAAGCCTTCCTCGGCTCTGCTCCTGAACGATTGCTGGTGCTCCCCTATCCTGACCCTGCTGTGCCGCGCCCTACACCGAACTGCTGCGTTGCTCGGCCCTTGAGGAGTAGTGCTGGTGCGTCTCAGGCCTGCTAGCAGCGGGAGGAGGGTGTCAGGTAAGCTGCCTTGCTCTTGAACGAACTGTTGGTCCATCCACCCTGCCCCATCCTTGCTGCTTCTGGCCAACCCGAGAGGTGTGAGGCGTCCGACCGGTTAGTCTCTCGCTCTCTAGATGGCTGCTGTGTAGAGGTCTGGGTTTAGTTGGCTGGGTAATGTTATGGCTACTCCAATGGCTGTGGGTGGTGAGCCGAGTAATACGACACAATTGAGAGATGAATCGGAGAGGACTTCTAGCCCCCTCAATCGAGACAAGGAGGCCCGGGCCTCCATGCTCACGGGCAAGGCTCCTGCACTAGCAGAGACCTCAAACCGTGGTCCTAAAGATGTAGGCCGGGATAGGCGCTCGAGAGGACGAAGTAGAGCGAGGTCGGCTTCCAAACGGCCCCAAGCCTCACAAAAGCAAGTGAGAAAACCAGACGCCCGGCTGTCCCGGACGTGGGCAAATGTTGCGAAACTTGCAACGAAAGGGTATGACCTTACCTTTGTTCCTCCCTCGTTTGAGGATGATATCCCTGTGGTGGATCTTCCTGAAGAATTGTTAGATGCGGTGGATCCCAAATGGCATAAGTGTCTGGTTGGGTATTATGTAGGAAAGAGTTTGCCGTTCCAGCTCACGGAGAACTCGCTCAAGCTAGCTTGGGGACCGAAGCTTGTTGAGGTTTTCGCCGATGACCAGGGTTTCTTTTTCTTCCGCATCCCCACCCCGAGTTCCGAAGGAAGATTTTGGAAGAAGGTCATATAACGGTTGCAAGGGTTGCACTTGTTTTGCAACAATGGAAGCCGCTCCTAGAGTTGAAGAGGGAGAAGCAAACCACGGTGCCAGTGTGGATTCGCTTGAAGAACCTACCTCTTGACCTATGGACAGCCCCGACAATTAGCACCATCGCGAGCACCATTGGCAAGCCGTTATTTGTTGATCAACGCACGGAGCAATCTCAAAGGATCTCTTTTGCAAGAGTTTGTGTGGAGCTTCAAGTAAACAAGCCGAGGTTCTACTTGACCAAGGTAAGACTAAACGGAGTTGTTCGGTCGATTTCCATCGAGTATGAGTAGAAGCCAGCGGAATGCTTGAAGTGTGGCTCCTTTGGGCACAATTGTGTAGCCTCTTTGACGGTCGGAAGGCGGTGCAAGGCCGAAGCAAGTTCAGCCCATCCCCCCATCGGTGGAGGCCCGCCCCTCGAGACTTCACCGATGCTGGTGGTAGATCCGAATGAGGCTGAATTTGGATGGAAACAAGTCAAGGGGAAGAAGAACAAATCCCCCAAGGAGATATATTTAGACCATCCGGCCAGCTCGAGAAGAGGAACCATCTCTCAAGCGAGCGGCAGAATAGCTCTTAAACGCTTGCCATCAACCTCTACCCGGAGGGCTCAGAGTGGGCTTCAAGCACTAATTAGGGTGGATGACCACACCTCGACAATGGAGGAAGATCCCATTAGCCATCCAGATGCGGGCCTGAGGAGTGGAGCGGAGTTGAATGAGTTTGTCAACTACCTTAGCTCAAATGATGATCTTATCTCGCCTTGTCAATCGCTGAAGACCCCTCCAGGTCTATTGCCGAAGGCTCCTCCAACGAGAAACAGGGAGGAGAATACCCACGACAAGCCCCTGGTTCTTCCCCCAGACCCACCTCCTCCATCGGCTCGAACGGCTCCCACTCCGAGCCGTCGCAAGCCTCCGAAAAGGAGGTAACCCTTCCTCGTTTCCTCTTTTGTACATATGTATATAGGATGCTGGAATATTAGAGGTATGGTTGATTCGACTAGGCAAGCGGAGATTCGTAGTTTTATTACTTCGAACCACTTGTGCTGTGTTGGTTTGGTGGAAACTAAGGTGCCACATGATCGCTTTAACTCCATATCTGAAGCTCTATTGAGAGGTTGGTGTTGGACCGCAAACTATGACTTTTCCCCCTGGGGTAGAATTTGGGTCGGATGGGACCCCGTGAGAGTCAAGTTTGAAGCCTTCTCTCTTACCAAGCAGGCAATTCATGGGAACCTTGAGAGCCTAGACTCTGGGGTGGCTTGCTGTGTTTCTTTTATTTATGGAGATCACTCTTTTTCGCTGAGGAGACCGCTGTGGGAAGACATCATCATGAGAAGCACCCATCTCCGAGACACTCTTTGGCTTGTCTTGGGGGACTTCAATGCTATTAAGGATCCATCGGACCGGGTCGGTGGCTCAAGATTGACTCCCTTGTTTTAATGAGTTTGGACAAGTGCTTGGAGCAAGCCGAGCTGGAGGACTTGAGGTTCGTTGGTTTTAGATACACTTGGACTACGTCTTCGGGGCATTCTAGGAAAGCAAGGAAGATTGACGGGGTTCTAGTGAATGCCAAGTGGAGCTCGGATCTATCTTACTCGAAGCCTCCTTCCTTGCTCCCGGAATCTCGGACCACTCGCCTATGGTGGTGAAGGTACTTAATCCGACTCATTGAAGGAAGCCCTTCAAGTTCTTCGACTTCTGGATGAAGCACCCGGAGTTCAATGAAATTGTCTCACAAATGTGGGATGCGCCGGGGAGTGGTGTCCCTATGTATAAGCTTGTCTCTAAACTCAAGGCTATCAAATATCGGCTCAAGCAGCTCAACAGAGATTCATTCTCTAATATATCTGCTAGAACTCTTGATGTGCGGAAGATGATGGAGGCCACTCAAGCAGAATTACAGCTAAATCCCTTCTCTGCTAACCTTGCTGAGGTGGAGAAAAGCCAAAGGTGTATCTTTGCAGAGTTGCGCTCCTCGGAGGAGTCCTTCTTCGGGCAAAAGTCCGAGGTCGATGGCTCGGGAGGGAGACCGAAATACCAAATTCTTCCATCAATATGTCAACAAAAGACAGTTGAGGAACAGAGTCCTCTCCGTCCTCGACTCTTCGAGGAACATAGTGACGGAACCACGGCTGGTGCAACGAAGGTTTGTAGAGTTCTTTGAGGACCTCTTGATGCCGCAAGGGGAGATTATTAGACCTTCGTTAGAGGACTTGAGGGAGGTTATTCAACATCCACTTTCGGTTGATCAGGCTGCACTTCTTGCTCAACCGATTCTGAGAGATGGAGATCCGGAACACTATCTTCTCTTTGCCTAAGGAAAGGCTCTTGGGCCAGATGGCTTCATAGCGGAGTTTTTCAAAGAAAACTAGGACACGGTTGGTCCTTTAGTAACGACTACAGTGTTGGATTTCTTCAACTCCGGAAAACTCTTGAGGGAGGTTAACAATACCATCTTGGTAATGGTTCCAAAAGTGCTCAACGCCACTTCGTGGAGGATTATAGGCCTATCGCCTGCCGCAACACTATCTACAAGTGTATTACAAAGGTGCTAGCTAAATGGGTGGCCCTAAATTTGAAGAACACGATAGGCCTTTTTCAGACTGCTTTTATAAAAGGTAGACGAATTAGGGACAATATATTGCTGGCTCAGGAACTATTCTCTAGCTTCCACTTTGAGCCTTATCTACCTAAATGTGCGATAAAGGTGGACTTTAGGAAAGCCTATGATACCGTGGATTGGGGCTTCCTTGAGAATGTGATGATGGCCTTTGGCTTCCCTCACTCTGTCACTAGTCTAATTATGACGTGTGTTCGCACTCCTAAATTCTCAATTGCTTTGAATGGAGAGCTCCACGGGTTTTTTGCGAGCGGTCGAGGTCTTCGCCAAGGTGATCCCATCTCTCCTTACCTTTTCACTATGGTCATGGAAGTGCTCTCAGGGATCATTCTTAAGCACTCCTCGAGGCCTGATTTCAAGTTCTTCTGGAGGTGCAAGGCAGTGGGTCTTTCACATCTCTTTTTTGCAGATGATGTCTTCCTTTTTTGTGAGGCGCACCTTCCTACAGCGACTCTCCTTAAGGAAGCTCTAAATATATTTTCCTCTTGGAGTGGCCTTTGTCCTAACTCGTGCAAGAGTGAAATTTTCTTGGCAGGTTGCAATCCCTCCCTAAGGAACAATATTCTTTTGGAGTTGGGCTTTTGAGAAGGAAGCCTGCCAGTTCGGTACCTGGGGGTTCCCATTATCACTTCAAGGATCAATAAAGCAGATTGTTGTACCCTGGTCAATCGCATCACTTCAAAGGTTCAGTCTTGGACCCACCGATTCCTCTCTATTGCTGGTCGGCTTCAGCTTATCAAGTCAGTTCTTCATGCTATACAAGCCTACCGGGCTAGTGTCTTCGTTTTACCTACAGGCGTGATGGAACAGATAGAGAAAATATTTAGACAATTCCTATGGAAAGGTCCGAACCTAGGCAGGGGTGGTGCTAAGGTAGCCTGGGATGAAGTTTGCCTTCCAAAGGATGAAGGAGGGCTAGGTGTTAGGAGGCTCCAAGATTGCAATAAAGCTTCCATGCTAAAGCATATTTGGATCTTGTTTTCCGACAATGAAGTGCTATGGTGTAGATGGGTCCACTCCACGTTCTTAAAAAACAAGAATTTTTGGGTTGCTAGGAAGCCAACATCTCGGATCCTGGGCCCGGAAGAGCTTGTTGACCCTAAGAAGGAATTTCATGATGGCCTTCTACTGGAAAATTGGCGATGGCCAAACAACCTCTCTCGTGGTTTGACAACCGGTACCCTAGAGGGCCCTTGAACCTATCCTTCTCGAGATTCTCTTATCTATAGCTCGGGGCTCTCTAGACAAGCTTCGTTTGCTAACCTCTTCTCGATGCTGGCCAAGCTCTCGGGTTGGTGCTTCAATCGTGGGGCAACCTCTTTCGAGCCCGACGAATGACCCGGATCGTTGCTGTTGGCGAAAGCTCTTCGGGCCAATTCACTATGGCATCGGCGTGGAACTTCATCAGGAAGAAGAGGACGCAGGTCCACTAGTACTCCTTCGTATGGGACAACGCCATAGTGCCTCGATATCAACTCAATCTTTGGCTCATGGCCAAGCGTAGGCTTCCAACCCAGGACCTCCTTCTAGCCAATAGTATAATTGGGAATGCTGCCTGTACGTTTTGCAAGAATGTGCCTGACTCTCTTGACCACTTGTTTTTTGACTGCTGTGTCACGGCTAGTGTTGCTTTCTTTTGGGCGTCCAGATGCAATTTACCCTAGCGCAACAGAGGTTGGGGGGAAAATTTCAGATGGGCAACTACCTATTTGATGGGGAAAGATTTCTATAAGTGCATAGCCCGTTTTTCCTTTGGCGCGTTGTGTCACATCATTTGGAAAAATAGGAATGACATCATCTTTAGAGACCAGCCTCTCTCAATTCCGCCATCAAGAACCACCTCTTCAAAGTGGTCCGAGACAAGGCTATCACCTTCAGAACGTCAAAGACAATTTCGTAAACAAAAGGCTGCAGAGAAGTTGGAGCCTAGAGCCGATTATTTTCAATGGGGACCCGTAGGTCCTTGATCCGACGCTGGCCTCCTCTTTGCTTTTGTCTCGTTTGATAGCCGGTCGAGCTAGCCGTGCTTAGTTTGGCCTTGTTGTTGTAGTTGTTGTGCCGCCTCGCGGCTTTTGCATCTCGTCACCCTTCCACTTCTTTTGTTACTACATTTGGAGTGCAAGTTACTGGTGTCGAGATCTTTTGTACATTTGGCTCTTCTTAATATTTTTCTTACCTTCTACCAAAAAAAAAAAAAACCATATGCTTCATGTCCATGTGCACTGAAAGAACATATGATATCGATCTTCCAGACCAACTAAATAGAAATTACAATGAATTGTCATTGTAGACATCCAACATGATACGATTTCTGTTGTTGGTAGTTATCTCTATCGATAAAATTATGTTTACTAACCCTACCTATCCATATCGGTTGATATTATCCCACAATCGGTCCCACACTTGTTAAACAACATATGTATTGTTGAATTTGTTCATCACTCCAAAGGGTTTGTTGAAATATCTCACATTGCTTGAAAATGAGATTTATGTGTTTTTTATATACTTGTAAATAATTCCCTTCCATCTATAAGCTTAGTTTTTAAGTCAGCAATTTTAACAAGGTATTAAAGTTAGGTTCTTAATTAAATTCCACATGCCACTCTTAATCCGGCTTGCATATAAGAACAAGTGTTGTAATATTACACATCGCTTGATAATGAGGTTTATATGCTCTTCATATACGTGTGATTTGCTTCCACCTATCAGTTTAAATTTTTGAGTTGAAAACCTCATGAACAAATTTGTGATGCATTTTTCATGAGACCTCTTCAACTAGATACCACTTATAAGTTGCATAGCATTGCAAATGTTATGTATAATCTCACTTAGTTACGCCACCGTTGCCATGAAGATGAGTCCCTGTAAATATAAAGTGCACATCGCTACTTCAAATTTTAAAAAATTAATAGAATAATTTGAAATGATTTCACATGCTTCTCCCTAAGCAAGTTTTATGTGAATAAATAATATTCGCAAAAACACAATGAGAGTAAAAAAATGTATAAATTTTCAGTCATATTTTATATTATCGAGTAGATAATGAGCGAATCACTTTGTTATGAATAACTTTGAATCATTAAGCAATGAAAAACATGATCAATCTTTTTTCATTTTCAATCAAGTTTTTAACTCTAATTAAGCAAATATTATATGCTTTGTCAGAAAATCCAATCCAGAAGTTTGAGATGATAGATGAACTCAATGAAAGTTTGAGATTTCGATGATAATACAAAGAATAATGTCTATTTCTCTTCAAACTTGAGATTTGCTCTACACAAAGAATATCCAGTTAGTTCATAATATTGCACAGTGGATAGCATCTTGTTTTAAAACCCAATTAAAGCTTTTCGGGTCCGAGAAGTATACCGATGCTGCGGAGGAGCATTGGACGTGCATTCGAGAACTTATTCGAACAATTGAATATTTTTGGGCTTTATTAAATGACAAGCTGAATTTTTAAGACTTCGTCACCACCCCAAAATTACAATCATTTGGATCTTATAATCCCTTCCACTAACTTTGATGTTCAACGTTGAAAAACTGGTAATATGGGCTTCAAACCGTCAATGTAGATAGATATTAGGAAGATCACTGTCGATGACGGCACAATATAATTACTTCATTAAATATCATAATTACTTCATTAAATATTCTTTCATGGTTATTCGATAAGTGATAACGTACGGCAACGGAGAGCCCAAAATTCAAGCCTGTAAATATTTTTTTTTTTTGTCAATCCTACTCTAACACTCACTCTCGGACTTTTGCCTTGCCTCTCTACAGGCGTGGGAGTCGAAACCCACTCTTGAAATGAAATTGTCCCCACTTCAATCCCCCATTGAGAATGTGGGAATTTGAACCCCCTACCTCCCCTTCTAAGTTGAAAAGGGTGGCCACTGGGCGAGCCCTCGGTGGTTAAGCCTCGTTAATATGTTCAGACCTTTATTCACACCATATTTACATGTGCATCTCTCAATAATAATGTCACATATAATGGATTAATGACACATCCATAAGGGAAATTACCAACAAAATTCTAAATCTATTGCATTTGTGCCAATTTAGTCATTTGTATCAATTTAGTCCTTAACATATTCGTATTTCACTAAATTATGTTCATCCAACCAATTTTGATTGAAAATTATTAATACAAATATCAACCGTCTTATATAATATGATTTGCGCCGACGTTTTCAATAATTTATTTATTTATTTATTTATTTATATAACTTTCTTTTATCTTTACTTTTACTTTTTTTTTTTTTGGACTAAGGGTCGCAAGGGTCGTCGCCCACAAATGAGAACTAGGATGCCCTTGCTTGATCTAGACATGCGATCTCGCCCCAAGCCTACAAGGGTGTCGTGACCCTTGCTAGATTTGGATAAGGGGTCATGCGCCTTTGCTTTGGTCGCAAGGGCATTGTGACCCTCGCCTAGTCCCACATCATCCATAGCAAGGCAAGGGCATTGGGTAAGGGATGCCATGGCCATAGCAAGAACTCAAAGCCCTTACCTAGTGGGTGACGACCATTGCCAGCCATCAATCCAAAAGAAAGAGCAAAGAAAAGTGAAAAGAAAAATCATTAAAAAAATATAAATATATCAAAAAGTTACTATAATATTATTAAAAATATTCACGTCAACATTGATTATACTGCGTGGGAGTCAATAATTTCTATAATTTCTAATTAAAATTAATTGGATGAACTCAATTGACAAAATATAAAATGATTTAAATTTAAATTGATATAATTGAATGTTAAGACTGAATTGACTTAAGTATAATAGGTTTAAAAAAATTATAATTATGTTCACGTTCATATGCAAGTACAAGTGAACTTAGACTTGACAAAAAAAGAAATGAACTTAGACAAAGGAAACGCTTGGACAAAACTAAGTGCAAATAAAATAAAAATAAAAGGTGAGAGAGAAAAGTGAAATTGCGTAAAGAATTTGGCCTTTGACAGTTGGGATTCCGAAAGCATCTCTGGAGATCCTCTGTCGTCGTCAACATTATCACTTTAGTGGCAATCACAAGCCCATTTTGAAGTTTGACGGCTTAAGATTTCTTTTTTTCATTTTAAGCTTTTTGTTTGATTGCCAAGAATGGTTATTATATTATCAAACCTCGTGCGATCCAGCTAGCACAAACAGTGAGAATGAAATGACTCTTCGTGCATTAATATTTATTTATTTATTTTGTCCCATTATCGGATTTATTTATGTTTAACACTTTTAGTAGGAAAGGAGCTGGGGAATTCCTACGCCTCCCCCTATTTCCAGGAGCCAACTAAACATTACTTTTGTCAGAAGATTCTCATTGTCTTAATATTTTTCCTTGGAATGGGAGGTTGAGGCATGCGCCTTGATGCTCATCATTTGTCTCTTTGACTCATACGATATATAATTAGGGCTAGTACAGTGGACAAAGAAGAGTGGTGGGGGTCCTGAAGGGTTGGTGGTGGTTCTTGTACCTTACTTTGACTTGACCTCTTTAATCACTGACCATGCGTGACATATAATACAATGTAAATTGATAGTACACGGATTCTTCACTTAATTGGTTAGAATTCTATAGATTCAAAGTACAATCCCCATCATACTTTTGCAACTTTATAGGATCTATTTAGATTCTGTTTAGATGGTTTTCACTTTTTAATTTCATGAGTTCAACTAGCCATTGTTACGTCAAACTCTTCAAACTTTTGCAACGTATATTGACTATTAGAATTATTTGTCATTCTTTTTTTTTTTTTCAAAATTTTGGAGGATTATTAAAACCCAAGGTAGCACTTTCTTAAGTACATGCAAATAGACGCAAACAATAACTCTCCCTCTCTCTCTAATAGTAATTAAAGAGCTACCTCTTATCTTCATTATATAGAAAAATGACACTAATCTCATGGCAAATTGATGAGATCCAACTCATAAGGTAAGGGAAAATTAGGATTTGAGTTGGGGCTTTTTTGTGAGTAATAATGACCCTAAATATATAACATGTACATATTATGGACTAATCAATTTTTGGACAACACAAAATTCATTAATTTTTACCATTTAATTTATAAACATCATTTTTTGCATATTTCAAGTTTAACCTGCACATCATTTATTTGCCATTTATTTTTCTAGATTACCCATCCTAAATATCAGGTTTCATTTTTTGGTGAAAATCAGGTGCAAAAGAAGGCGTCTTTCTAAATTGTGGAGATGTAAAATATAAGTTTTGAAATGCGATAAGAATATTTGTTGAAGGTTTTATTTTGTCTCGTTTCTTTATCGCATGACAACTGGAAGTATTTAGGTTATTCGATTAAACCGCCCCCCCCCGCCCTTCCCAAATAAATAAAAAACGAAAAAGGAAAAAGTTCACTAGGATAGCCTATGATGTGACAGCTCAAGTTCAGACTAATCATTGTATAATAAAATGGGATGTCGTTTTCTATGACTCGTTGAATTTCGGCTCTCCTGACCCACCACCATCACAAAAGTTCCCCATTACTGGCGGCTTAAACATGTAACTTTCTTGCTTAATTTGGCGAGTGCGCACTAGACCTTTTTGCAGAGTTTTTTTTTTTTTTTTTTAAAGTTAAGTGCATTTTGTCCATATTTATGATGGTATTGTTCACAATCAACAAAAAATGTCAGGCTCTAATTACACCTTTTAAAATTTTTAAGAGTCCATTACATTTCGTAACAAATTTTAGTACTAAATTGTATTTAAAAAAAATTAAAATTCAATTACACTATTGTGATCAGTTTTAAGATTTACAATATACTTATCTCTATTTTATTTTATTTTTTAACATTTCATGAACTATAGTTTTGCTGCATTAACTTTAAGGCTTCAATTAAATTACCATAAAGTGTGAAGCTTCATGTTTCTAAGTTGAGTTTGTCCACGTTAGTTAGGGGTAAACATGGTATCGATGCTATCACTATTGCAAACACTAGTGTTGGTACTAGAACTTTTTGAACAAGTGCAATAACTTTTAAGAAGCGGTCACTTGAGTGATTTCAATGTATTGCACTTGCATAATTTCTTACTTCAAAGAGTTTCAAAATTGCATTACATTTCACATACAAGTGTTTGAGACATTTGGGGCATACTTATCCCTGTAGCAAGGAGATCAAATTTTTAAACTTCCCCCTATCATATGATATAATTGCATTGGGAACCTTTAGTAATAGTGCAATATGAAGATCTCCCTTTGTAACAATTTTTTTTTTTAAAACAAAGTGTAACTCAATTGCACCAATTCAAATATATAAGACCTGGTTCAATCTGTACACATGATGTAGAACTATGAATCAAACACTTTCCCGTGCCGCATGCAATGGTAAGCCATTAGTTGCATATGAAATGAACCATAATTGATCATTAACTTTGAGTCTTGTATGCTCCATTAGATATATAATGGAGATCTACAATATGCCAAAGAGCCAAGGGCACTTTTTGAAGCAGTTAACACTGACCATCCAAATTGAAAATGTGAACCCCATTCATTTAATTAGTAGATCAATTAGTGAGGGTGATCGTGCTTTCATCGTTATAAATAGCCATACAATGATAAGTCCATTAGCATCACCTCACTGAAATCAAAACTGCCCATACTCCATACAAAACCAAAACAAACTAGGACCTATCTCAATTTCATCATCTTTATCCTTAATAAAACCAAACTAGTGCCTACCAATCTTTCAGTTTGCTGCTTCATCTTCTTCATTACCTCCTTTTATTAAATTTTCTTGTTTATTAGATATGGCAATGTTGCCCCAAGCCATAGGAAAATGTACTTTGATCATCTTTGCACTGATGATCTTCCATGAAATTGTCTTCATTTATGGAAGGCCAATGAAGCCTGCCATAGCTCACAACGCCAATTCCCTTAAGGAAAACTATCCAATCACTTCAGTGAAGCTCATAAGCAGAAAACTTCACGCACGGCAAAAGATTGCGGAGAAAGGAACAGTACTGTCACCAAACACACTGGAGCAAAGTTTTGGACTTGACCATCTGGGAACAGTTCATGTGGATGATTTTCGTCTGGCAATACCAAGAAACAGCCCAAGGGTTGGCCAATATTTTCCTCAAGAAAACATGCTGAATCAAAAGAGATGGATGGAGGTGATAGGCATGCTGTTGCCGTGTCAAGAAATGACTTCCAATCCACAGAACCCGGTCACAGCCCTGGTGTTGGCCATTCTTTCAATTACAATGGTGCTGCAGAACCGAATTCATAGTGATTTGTTGTTCATATATGTAAAGGGTTGTCCTCCAAATTGGCGTATAGTTTGTACAGTTGTGTGGTCTCTGCTGTTTCTCTGTCATGCAGATTTAAATGATGCTGATTTATGTATCTGTAGTCAAGCAGTTGTATGAGACACAGTACAGATATTGCAACCTCTCTTTCTCTCTCTCTCTCTCTCTCTCTCTCTCTCTCTCTCTCTCTCTCTTTCTCTCTCTCTTTCTCTCTCTCTCGTATCCGAGTTCATGTCAGCTTATCGCACTCTCAAATATGCACACTCTCTCAGGTGTTCGCACAAAAGCACACCTCGTAACATGTATTACACAAATATTAAGAATCATAGTGAAATCTAAATGGAATGGATTTCTAAAAAATGGATCGGAATACTCTTAATATTTTGATTTAGTGTAAACCTTGAGAATATGACTATCTTCTTGGAAGATGGATGATGGTATGTACAGTATGAGTTACAGAAAATACTAATTAGAGCAATATTTCTCCATATTATATCTGATCTTCAAGTAGAAGTCATATTTCATTGAGAAATAATCTTTGCAAGAATTTTTACGCACATAAGCGTAGTTCGTGGACAATAATATTGAGCCTTGTTTATGTCCATCCTAGGTGGGAAGAAGTTTCCTCCAACTAATCTTCTTTTTGATTGATTAATACATGCCATCACCCATATTTAAATCTTTGTCGAGTTTGAATGTGAGTGATGTTCATAAACTCGCCAACTAGAGATATTTTTGAAGAAATGAGGAATATATAGACTAACGATATATGCATAGACACATCAGAAACAAAGTCATATTTTCTTCAATTCCTAATTGAACCCAAAACTTCCTCTAACCACTCTTTTGTGCAAGTATGCACGTTACTCACATTAGTATTTAGTTAAGTTTGCTTAAGGATGATTTTGATAACTACCCACTAATAAAAGGTATGATTGAGGAAATTTTCTTTAAGCAGGTAAACATAACGTTAGAAAGTACATACAACTCCACGAGAGACTCCAAGTAGCAGTGAAAATTCTTAGTAACGTTCCCCGTTCGAGGCCTAAAAACATTGGGTCTTGCTCTCAGCTCGCAAGGATGCAACTCTCAAAAGAGCATGTGACGGCTCTCGGGCGATTCCAAGAGGTGAAGAATCAAGACAACGTTTGAATTGTTAATAGCCGCAAAAATTGAAAATAAGAAGCTAATAACATGGAAAAAGCTGCCTATTATTGATATTATCTTTTGGGCGGCAACAATAAGTAGTTGGAAAGCTGACCCTCCATCCTTATTTAATGGTTTGTAATCTTAAAATTTCTTGTGGGGAGAGAGATATAAGAATTACAAGCAAGCATTTTGTAAAAAGTTTGCTAGATCAAATCAATCATGTTTTGTGAATATGTGAGAATCATAATGAATCTGTCTAAAAAACACCAATGACATTTTGTGATCGGTTCTGTCTACTATATTACCCATAAATTAAGTTCATATTATATTTGCTCGAAGAAGCAGAAGAGAAGGAGCCGAGACAGCACTTTGAAGAACGTGAGTGCATGGTGGGCTCAAGCAAGTTTTGAGGGGCAGCAATTTGTCATTTTGCATGTCGTTCTCGTAAATAGTACAATTTGTCCATGACGGTTCGTTGGGTTTTGATGATTTAAGGAGAAAGAGAGAAGGAAATTTTGAAAAGGGTTAAAGCACATTTTCTATTGGCATGAATTCTTCACACCTCGTCGGAGAATCGCCAAAGAGTTGTTTCCCTTGTGTTCTGTACCATGATGATCATAAAGACCATACACAAGTCTAGGTTCTTTCCTCCCAGTTTTAAATTTGATATCAGAACGCAGCTACTGAATATTGGATCTTCCTCTGATTGTTGGGGTTTCGAAATTGTATAAATGACTACCCAACATACATATTAAGTTGTTCTTCAAAATTCCTCTAATAATGTATCGGTTGAAATTAATGATAAACGCCTAATACATTAAAGAGCTGCAATATAGAGGGTAGTCAGGTAAGCAACTCAATTAATGGGGAACATCTGGATTGTCAACAAAATCACATTCATTGAAAGATTCCCACTTACTGCATTGCATTTTCGACGAGACTTATGATTCATCTTAAAGTTTTGAGACTAAATATTGAAGAACAAAAGCCATAAGGTAGTTTGTTAGTCCAACTATGAATGTTGTATCTAAATTACATTTTCACATCTAAAGAAGAAAAGTCGGGATGTGTATGTTTACTAAAGGTGTACATGGAGGCTAGGAAAACTGTAAGGAAAGTTAAGTTAGTGAAGACTTAACCCTAAATTCATAATACTAAGATAGTCTGGTCAGGAGTTTAAATTTTCACTAAAAAACTCTCAATTAAAATTTTTCAAAGGCCTCATGCTCTCATAAATTGTCGGGTGCTTCAAAAGGTCCTAATATCCTTTTCAAAAAATGGTCATGCTTTCTTCCACTGACGATTTGAAGGAACTTTCTTTGACCATACATCTAATTGTGATTTATAAATTATTACTGTCACTCGTCTTTAAATTTAATTAACTACGAATGTGGGTGACATCCATATTTATCCAATCAGAAGAATAGTTTTTCTGATTCAGGATGAAGGGAAATATGACCTTATAAACTTTACCAATATATATGACCTTATAAAAATAAAGCGATGTTATGGCTTGGTTAGGTTATGTAATCTGCGTGACTTTGCAGTTTTTAATTTGACCGTTTCATTATTTTATTGAACTTATTGAATCTCGTACTAATCAGGTAGAATTGATCAGATTCTATAAAAAAAAATCACGCAAGGTGATGCTCTCAAGGAATCTTTCCAGCTGCGTACTCTCTCTCTCTCTCGTCCCGCCATGGCCCAAAACGAGGTTCTCTTTGCCTTTGGCTTTCTTCTTCTAGCCTTCTCTCAAACTCCAGTCCACTCAAGCGAGGCAATTAAGTTAACCATGCAAAACCAAAAGCCATTCCCAAACAAGCTTCCAAATGTGCATAAACTCCTAAAAAAGGAAACAAGGAAAACCATAGCCGAGCAGAGCAAAAAGTAGCATGGTGAAATTTTAAACAAAGCTTTCTACCAAAATAAATAAATAAATAAACAAAGCCACAAACACTGATGTGTCTACCACTCCGGCACCGCAACTGCCAAGAGCGGGTTTGGCCATTCACTTAGGGTCGAGCAAGCCCAGATAACTTTTCTAGCAGAAAAGAGAAAAAACAAAAGAAAAGACAGAGAAAAAAAGAAAATTAGTGAGAGAGAGAGAGGGAGAGAGAGAGAGAGAGAGAGAGAGAGAGAGAGACGTGATGAGTCCGTTGTGATGTAATTTACAGTCCATTACGATTTTTTTTACCAATGAAGGACTCTGCTCGACTTCTCTCTTTCCACTAGAAGGGTAGGTCCATTATTTCTTTTAATTTTTCAGCTCTAGTACAGAGTCAGTCACAAATAAAACTAATTCGGACAATATTTCTCCATAATGTATCTTATCTTCCAATAGATCATTCCAAATAAAGTATAGATACGGGAAATCCAATAATTATTACTAATTCTATCTTTTCTAAAAATCCGAACGGCCAAATATGCACACACATTAAATTAACATTTCTCTGATAAATAACCTTTGCAAGAATCCATACGAGCATAAGCATTGCGTTTGGACGACAAAATTGGACTATGTTTCTTTCTATTCCCAGAAACTAATTGAGGGAGTTGGATTCATCAACTATTTCTGTTTGGTAGATTACATACATGACATCACCCATATTTAAATCTTAGTTAAGTTTGCATGTGAACAATGTTCATAATTTGTAACTTATTGACCAGAGATGTAATCGGAAGAAAGGAGGAAAATATAGCCCACTGATATCTGCAGGCACTCTAGAAACAGGGCCAAGTTTTCATTGATTCGTATTTAGAGGAAACGTCCTCTTGACTCTTCTGTATTGATGGTTTACAAATACGCACACCATCTGAATTTATATCTAGGTAAGTTTGCTTATGGGAACTTTGGATAGCTTATAACCAATAAGTAAAAGATATAAATGTAGCATATTTCTCCAATCGTAAGCAGAAGAAAATATAACCCGGAGAAATATAAAGTTAGAAAAACATAAACTCCTCAAGAGACTCCAACCTGTAGTGAATATTCTTAGTAATGTTCCACGTTCAAGGCCTAGGCTCTCTGAGAAGATCATGCGTTCCAATGGGTCAAGATACCGTTTCGATTGTTTACAGCCACAAAAACTAAAAATAAGAAGCTAACGAGGTTAAAGCTGCCTAAGATCCGAAAGCCAGGTAGTTCAGTCACTCAATTTTTAGTTATTATTCTTATTATTTAAGTAGTTGTAAAGCTGATACTTATACTTATGAATGGTTTATAATGTTAAGGGTTTTGCAAGGAGAGAAATATGTAAGAAGTACAAGCAAGTATTGTTGGTAATTTATTTGTAAAACAAATTAAAAGTTGCCTTCTCCCCCATCGAAACGATGTGAGTACGCACGTGAATGTGACTTGACAAATCAACGATCATTATTTTTTATTTATTAAAAATTGAATTTAAAATTATATGATAACCATCATGGCTTATTAAAAATGGTATGACTGTTCATAATAGATTAATTGTTATTTTTTAATTATTTAATTTCAATTTTTTTTTGCCTAATGATTATTAGGTGCTCTTAAACCTTTGGAATGTTGTGTCTTATTCGAACGTGACTTCTTTTTCTTTGAAAGGTTGTATTTGTTCAAAATTTAATATTTTTGTTCAATACTTTCAACTTTCAATTTCATTTTCTTTCTAAAGATATACAACCATAATTTTCAATTAGTTCTTTTTGAGAGATCATATAGAAATACTAGAATTGCTATATAATATTCTTATCGGGACTATATTGTATACCGGAGAATTTTTCCCAATAACCATTAATAACGTTGTCAGATAGATAATTACTTAATGAAAGTGTCTCACACATCAAAGTCTCATTTCATTGCTCTTCTCGATCAACTGATTTTTCCTCAACAAGTAAATTAAGTCTGTTAGATTAAATCAATCACCTTTCAAGAATACATGAGATCTACATTAGATATGACTAAAAATATCAATAAAATATTGTAATTAATTCTGTTGACCGTATTATTTATAAGTGTATATAATACTTGTGGAAGAAGTAAAAGAAAAGGAGCGGAGACAACACTTTGAAGAACGTGTGTGCATCGAGGGCTCAAGCGAAAGCGTGGAGTCGCAGCATTTTCTTTTCCACATGCATCCGAAAACTCGCACTCCAATGTTACCTAAAACATTTTTCTAATTTCCGCATGCTTTCGTTGTCGTAAACAGTACAGAGTATCGATAATCGTGCCTTAAGCTTTGATGATTAAAGAGAGAGATCGAAAGCAGTTGAACCAAAACAATGCCATTCTCTGTCAGCATGAAATACTTCGCATCTCATCGGAGTATCACAAAAAGAGTTATTCCCCTTAGGATCCCGGAATTGCATAAATATTATCCAACACACACACACACACACATATAGGTATGTCATCAAATTTCGTCTAATGCATAAGTTGAAAGGAGTGATAAACACCTAGTACATGAGCGTGATACCATATGGAGGGCAGTCAAATAAGCCATGCAGTTAATCGGAAACATTTGGATTGTTATTGGAATCACTTTCATTGAAAATTTCTTCACTACCAAACCATGGCTTTCCACAAGACTTATGACTCATCTAAAAGTTTTGAGACTTATGGATACAGGAATGGTTAGAGCATATATTTACCTTCCCATTCACGTAAAATGAAATTGGCTAAACCGTAGAGAAATAAGTTGGGACCATCTAGGCTGTTTCTAGAACCCCAATTACCACGCTTTGGTCCATTGAGACTAGGCTTTGGACATTAGTGTTGATGCTCATGCCCAAGACATTGGACCTAGGTCACTAGCGCCCCTGCCTTGGTCCATCAAGGTTGGACCTGGATGTAGGGTTGAGCATGGTCCGAGTTGGGCTGGTCCACCCCCTAACCTTAGGACCAATTCGAAAATGCTGATCCTCAATTTTTGGGACCAAGGACCGACCCTATTGGGCTTAGAACCAAGGACCGACCGACCCAATGGGTTCGGTCCAGCTTCTAAGGTTAACTCAAGACCAACCGATAATATTTCATTTTTTGTACTCCTTAAAAAAGTAATTGAGAATCGGACTGACCTAATGGGTTCGGTTCGCTTTCAAGGTCAACCCAGGACTAACCAATAATTTTTTTATTTCTTTTTTTATACTCCTTGAAAGGGCAACCGGGGATCGTATTGATCCAATGGGTTCGATGATGAGCGAGGTCAATTAAGAAAAGCAAGTGATGAGGGTCAAGTGAGATGAGCATCGAACAGAATGAGTATCGAATGTCGAGCGGGGAGCAACAAGCCAAGCGAGTATCGAGCAGCGAGCGACATGAGTGACCCAAAGTGAGCGAGGCAAGCGGAGAAATTGTTTCTTTTGATTTTGGAAATTGAAGACTAAGAGGATAAACAAGATAGAAGAGAATGAATACTAAATGAGGATGCCATAAGGTGCCTTTTTGGACGTCGTGAGGACTTCTTACAAAAATATTTTCCTTCTTCGTAAACTATAACTATTGACGCCATAAAAGACATTAAAAACCTAAGTTATTAAAGAACAATGTAAAATTACTTGAACTCCTCACTAAAGAGTTTGTTTAATGTTGTTGATGCAATTTATTTTAAGGTTTTCTCTATATAATATATATATAGTTAGGGTTGGTCCGAGTTAGACCGACCCGAAACTCTCAGAACCGATGACCGACCCGTACAGTGCTGGTCCAAGAATTCTAGGACCAAGGACTGACCTAGTCTCCTTGGGAACCGAACCAGGACCAACAGGATTTGACCGGTCCAGGGTCGGTCCAGGTTGACCCGGGACCAATGCTCACCCCTACTTGGATGCCTATGCCTAGGATTCCCATGCCCATGCTTGGGTCCATTGATTTAGGGGCAACCGACTTAGCTCCATCAGTCCATTTAGCACCATCATTGCTCATTTAAGCCAAGATAGAATTTGGGCATAACATGCTTCAATGAGTGGAGACAAAAATTTCCAACTAAAGCGGACTGAACCATTCATACTAAGTTTTTTATACTGATGATTAATGAGTTACCAAATTCTCGGTATAATATATTAGTTGGTGAGTTACCCAACCTCAATTGACCTAAGTCCAACCTCAATGGAACTAGGCTTAGGCTCTTGAGACTTAGACCCAATGTCAATGGACTTGGGCATGGGTGCTAGAGTATCGACAAACTTGATGGACCCAAATTTGATGGACCTAAGCTCTAGGTATTAGGGATCAGGTCCCTGGCCTTAGGGTTCGAGCCTTGGCCTAGATAGATGCAATTGCGAGTATCAATAATGGAGACCTAAGCCCTAGCCTTGATGGAATTAGGTCTAACCTACATAGACTTGAATCAAGGCACTAGGGAGTTGGGCATGCGCACCAAATTCTCATGTTTGGCTTCGGTGGACCCAAGACTTGTGCCCATGCTCGTGCCCGGGAGCTAGGCATCCACGCTTGAGACCCCAATGCTCGTGTTGAGCTCCCTAGCTATCCATGTGCAAGTCAATAGTACCTGAATAGTGTATGTCTATTAAGAAAATTAAATGAGATTTGTTTTTAACAAATGATGGAAAATGTTTTCCGGTTTATTTTCAAGTCTTGGCCAAATACGGAAAATAACTTCTGATTTTTTTTTCAAAAATATTACATTTTTCACAAATAAACAAAGTCCGACATTTGGCCTTTGACGGTTGGGATTCCAAAAGTATATAGAATTTGGACAAAACTAAGGGCAAATTAAAAAGAAAAGGTGAGAGAGAAAAGTGAAATTGTATAAAGAATTTGGCTTTTGACGGTTGGGGATTCTAAAAGTATCTTTGGAGATCCTCGGTCCTATGTGACAATTTGATTTAGTCGCACTCATAAGCCTTTTGAAGTTTGACGGCTTAATTTTGTTTTTGTTTGATTGCCGATAATGGTTATTACTTTAACGAAACTCGTGCGCTCCAGCTAGCACAAGCTGGGAGAATCAAATGTCCCTGCACTAATATTTATTAATCTATTTATTTTGTCTCATTTTCGGATTTATCTATGTTTAACACTTTCAGTGGGGAGGGCGTCGGGGGACGCTTGACTCCCCCATTTGAGGAGCCAACCAAATATTAGTTTTGTAAGAAGATTCTCATTACTTTAATTTCTTTATTGTCAGCTTTTTTTATATCGGTAAAAAAAGTAGTAACTTTTTCTATTTGGAGGTTGTAGAAAACATTAAATAGAGTTGGGATTCTGAGGTGTCAAAATTCTACTCCATTCATTGGAAGACACATGTCTCCTGCGCCCCACCGCGCTAGAAGCTTTCTCTGTCTCTTTATTCAATTTCAAGCGGAGAGACTCTCTCTCTCTCCCCTTCGTGTTTCTCTCTACAAAATGGTACCTAAACGGAGGCGGCGGCGGCGGCGGCATGGTTCGTCGGGAGGTGGAGAAGGCAAGATAGAGTAACTCAAGAAAGACAGAGTGAACACACGGTGTCGATTGGCATGATTTCATTGGACGGTGGAGGTAACGGACAAGCTGGATGCGGAGGTGGCGGTGCAGTTTGTCGCACAGTGGGGCTCGATCATGTCAGCTCGAGCTTAACAACAGAGGACTGGGATGATGGTCAGGTGATGGTGGAACGCAATTTGTGGGATGAAGTAGACAGTGATTCTAAGTTGAGGCGAGGTGTGGTCGTCCTTAGTAGAGTGAGAGGAGGAAGGAGAAGAAAAAGAGAAGGAACCAAAAAAGAAAAAGGTAAAAAGAAGAGTAAAAGAGAGAGAAGACGCAATGATTTCTACCAAGTGGACCCAAAAATGACACGTGCTCGTTGTTGAATGGACGTATGTAAAATTAAGGTCTCTATCACTTGAACACTTAATATTTTATTGGGATGCTGAGACACTCGAAGTTCATTGTTTGTCTCGTTGACTTAAACGAGATATATAATTAGAGACTAGTACAGTGGGACAAAGAAGAGTGGTTGGGGTCCCCAGAGGGTTGGTGGCTCTCGTATTTTTGACCTGGGCCTCTTTAATCCCTGACCATGCGTGACATATAAAATAATGCAAAGTGAGAGTCCGTGAATTTGTATTTATTAATTGGTTAGAGTTCTATAGAGTCAAAGTACAACTCATGTCATACTTTAGTAAATTAATAATAACTATTTAGAATGATTTACTTTCTAATCATGGCTTTCACTAATTAAATATCATTTAACATGACACTCTCAAGCCCTCTCAAACATAGATATCGACAGATAGAATAATTTATTATTATTTTTAAATCTCAAAATTTTGGAGGAAAAGTAAAACATATGATAGAGTAATTTCTTTAAGTACCTGCAAATAGACACACACGATAAGGGTGTGTTTGGTAACTATTCTACTCTTAGGAATGATTTATATATATAGATAGATAGTCTTTGTAAAAACATACTCTCGATCGAGAGCCATTCGTTGGCATCCTTCTTGTTTCTACAGAGTGGTCCAGCCGTAAGTCCCCGAGTGGTCATTAGACCGTTGGTTTAGCTCTCAGAACGGTTCTAAAGAAGGAATAGTTCCGATCTTAAGTATGAGTTTACATAGAAGATCTACATCTTCCTCTAGTTCTTTATCACAAATGGACTCAGATCCAAGTCCTATACATAGAGAAGAAGTAAGGATAGAAGATTTCAACAAATCCATAGAAAATTGGGAAATTCCTAAAATACAGCTTAAGGAAATATACAAACAATTAAAATTGAAATTTTTCTAAAAATCTGATTATGTCATATCCACGAAGAAAGAGATGTTCCTCTTTCTAATTCCTATGAAAAATACATCTTTTAAACAAAGAGTCCATTCAAAAGCATAAACAAAAATACAATTACATTCATATAGGATTAGTACAAGTAGGAGTCAAACCTCTCACAAAAAGAAAGTCTTAATACTTCCATTCTCTTAGTTTTAAGAGATTCACTTCTCTTAAATTATGACAAGTCCATTCTAGGTACTATAGAGACAAGTCTCTGCAAATGACCTATACATTTTGACTGTTATCCCAATTTCTCCGTTTCCCTCAAAGATAGGAACATTCTTAGAGCTCTAACATTCCAAATCAAAACCCATAATTATAAAGTAGCAGATGGATCTATTCCTTTAGCCCTTGTCTATAGAATTCATTATAAAGCCATGTCCTCCGCTTTGGAGAAAATGCTTTCAAACATAGTCCTCGAGGAGAAACACTTCTCCTTCAAACCGACATTTCTAGAGCAAATACAACAATTCCTAGATCTATTAATTGGAACCAAGTTACTTTACTAAACAATGGGAATTAGAAAACCAAATTCCCAACAAGTTGTTCAAAATACAGATCCTACTAATGTCATTCAACATCCAGAAGGAAGAGTGACCATTAGATTTCCTAGAAGATCATTCGATTCAAGATCTAGTCCTTCTTTTCATAATTCTTATACAAGGTCCGTAGATCTTAATCCCAATCTTCCTCCTATATTCACCATCCCTCCGAGTACTCATAGAAACACTCCTCCTCCTAGTGTGCATAGAAACACTCCCACATGTGATACAACACCTTTACCTCCTTCCACCAATAGAAGTAATAATGAGTTACCTCTTGAACCTGAAATTAGTGGATTAGATAATAGATCAGGGATTTCGTGCCGCTTACCAACAAAACCAGCCTGAACCAGTCCTAGAAAATACAGATTATCCTCATCATTCTCCTACTTATTCGCAAATGATAGATGCTGAGCTTAATGTTTTAGAAAAACATTTTGAGCCAAACAAAACTTTTCTTAATAAAGAATTTAATTCCGAAAATAACAAACAAATCAGAGAATGGTTCTTCAAAACCTTTGCTGATAAAGCAAAAAGACATCAAACAAAAATATTACGACTACATATATAAATATGAAGTCCATATATTTTTCTTTGATTGGTTAGAAGAACAATTCCTCGAACCAAAAGAAATATTTGTTTTAGATCATCATTACAAATGGAAACTTGATAATGGTGAAACCATAGAATCCAATCATCCGCCCTTAGGAGAATAAAAATTCAGCATGGAGATAGCGAGGTTACAACCACTCCCTTTAGGCTTCCGACAAAGGAGACTCTATACACCCACAAAGTTATTGAACAAAACAATTTTACTAATCAACATTTAGTAACCCTAGGGAAACAGATTGAATAGGATAGAATCCACCATCCATAATCCCACTCGGCTTATTTTCATCTTCAAGTTGACACACTCAAAAACCCATTTTTAAAGCCTTTTGAATTTCCAAAAATCTTAGCCCGTAGTTTGCCAAAGCTATAGAACAAAAGAAAAACTCTTAGGAAAATCAAAGTTAGAACCTGATCCTATACTAGACACTCCTAAATTCCCCAGAATCTTATCATTAAAGACACCTGCATCAACCCACTATTAGTACCCCGACCAAACACTCTAATAATTCCCGTAATGAGTCGGCTTAATGAGATTAACGACTCAATTGGAGACAACCTCAGAAGTTTTATTATAGTAGAGCTACCCCACCGTACATTGCCCAAGAAGAATCATCGCAAAAATACATAATAAATACTCTCCGACGCCATCTATGAATGGAACATTGATGGTGTTGCGTAAAACCGATATTATGAACATTCTTAACAACATGGTGATGCTTGCTAATGCTTACAAAACACAGCAAGATGTTTCTGACCATGCTGTTGCTAATCTTTTAGTAGCCGGATTTACTCGGACAACTAAAATGTTGGTGGGATAACTACCGACGATGAACAAAAGACACAAATTTTAACTGCTATAAGGTAGATGATTTTGGTCAACGCATGGATGATGATCAAGACATCTCATCCAAGATGCGGTCAATACCCTTATCTATTCCATTTCACAACACTTTGTAGGAGATCCTTCACATATTAGGGATAGAAACCAAGATCTCCTTTCCAATATGTTGCAAATCCTTAGGAAGATTTAGAGAATATAAAAGAGCTTTTCTTTCAAAGGGTTCTTATTAGATTCGATTGCAATCAACCCTTTTGGAAAGAAAAATTCTTAGCCGGTTTACCTCAGATTATAGGTGACCAAAGTTAGAGATAAAATTAGAGAAGATTATAGCGGTCGATTCCTTATGATCTCATTTCTTATGGAGAAATAGTCTCTTATGTTTATAGACAATGAACACAAATGTGTAATACAATCAAATTACAAAGACAACTCAAAGAAGAACAATCCTCACCAATAGGAGTCTAGGAGATTTTTGTGCTCAATACGACCTCTCTTATAATGAAAAACAAAACCAAAATGTAAGGGAACTTGTCCTCCCGAGAAAGAAACAAAGAAACATCACAAAAACCCTCCACTTCGTAGGAATAAACAAAGACAAGAAAATAACCAAAATAGACCTTAGTCTCATAGAAATTTTTAAAGACATTAAATGCTATTCTTGTGGTAGAAAATGTCATATTTCAAAATATTGTAGGATTAATAAAAATTGAATGAACTTTCTTTAGATGACAATACTCTTAATCGTTAAATAACATCTTCATAGAAAATGATGATACTTCTTCGATGAACTTCTTGAGGAAGAAGGTCTTCGATTAATGAGATAGAATCCTCTTCGCATTCCGAATATGAAGACGCTTCACCAGGAAAACCCATTCCCCGAAGTAAACTTCTTAACAAAAGAAGAAGAATTCCTTCTCAAGACCGCCGACAAAATACTTGACCCCAAGCCAAAAAGAATACTTAGATAGATTGCACTCTTCTATGAAAATTACTTCCAAGCCTAATACTTCCTACAATCTTAGAGACATTCTAAATAGAAACAAAAAACCCCAATCTAGACCCATAAATATTAATGACATTCAAAACGAAATAAAACAACAAAAAATTAGACATACAAGCCCTAAAAGAAACCCACACTAGAAATGCAACAAGAAATTTATGATATAAAGACTCTTGTCATAAAAGGAAAAACAAAAATTGATAACCAAAATGAAATCACTAGTACCCCGTATACTTCGATCCAGCCTTTCTTATGTTGTTAACAGAAATCACATCCAGGAAATTGATAATAAATATTAAGATAAAAATCAATAATTAGTATATTATTGAAACAGGCACTCTTTGATACAAAGGGCTGACCTCAATTGTATCAAGGAAGGCCTTGTTCCAACAAGATACTTTGATAAAACTTCTGAATCCTTAAAATCAGCCTTAGGAGACAAACTGAATATACAATACAAGTTACCCGAAGCTCTAATAATAAAAGACCAAATGTCTTATAAAACCTCTTTTCTTTGGTTAAAAATATGAGGCAACAAGTAATTCTTGGAACTCCTTTCATACAACTAATACAACCTTTACAGTTACTAATGAAGGTATTGAAACCCATGCTCTAAACAGAAAAATCACCTTCAACTTCATAACAAAACCACAAAAGAGAAGCCTAAATATTTTACAAGAACATT